>OZ038390.1:59612116-59709616 GCA_964036045.1 Eutreptiella sp. 'Long Island Sound 2002'
CCCCGCACAGTACAGCACACCACAGCAGATCACACACTACAGCAGACCGCAGCATAGCACAGCACACCACATCACACCACAGCACATGACACGAGGCCACAGCACATGACACCAGACCACACCACATGACACCGCAACACACCACAGCGCACCTCATGTGACCACAACACACCACGCCACTGCACAGTTTAGCACACCATAGCAGATCACACACCACAACAGAGTACAACACAGCACGGCATACCACACCACATGACACCACTGTACACCTTACGAGACCACAACACACCACAACACTGCAGAGCATAGCATGGCACGCCTGCAACTTGAAATTGTTTCATATTTGAAATTGGTTCATATTTGATTGACAAAATGCACCTGTGAAACAAAGAAAAGAACACCCTCCCACACCCTGAGTTCAACCCCCCCATCCCCAAGGTAGTTCTGAAGCCCCCCCCCCCCCCCTGAAAAATGTGTGACGAAAGCAAAGACACCCCCCCAACCAACGCTTGAAGGGAGGGCAGCCCCACAGTGCCTGTGCCTATGTCAAAATGTGTGCATGCATGTGTGTGTGTGTGTGTGTGTGTGTGTGTGTGTGCGTGTGTGTGTGTGTGTGTGTGGGAGCACATATGACTAGACATGTACCAAATGTGATGGTTTCTATGTGTCTATGTGTCATGGAACCCCCCCCTCCTCCCACATTGGTGTCCGTTACTTGCCAAATGTGTATGCATAATTTTGTTCTAGCCTTGTTCTAGCCTTGCTCTAGTGTGTTGGTTGCTATGAGTGTATGTGCCATGCACCCCCCAACCCACTGTGCTAATTTGTTTTTTGTGTTCTACCTATTCTACAAGTCCAGGCTATTATATCATTCTAGTATTGATCTAATCTAGGCTAGAACATCTAGACTAGAAATTCTAGGCTAGAACGAAATTGGGTCTTCTAGCGTGTACCAAGGGGAGTTCTGTGTGTGTGTGTGTGTGTGTGTGTGTGTGTGTGTGTGTGCGTGTGCGCTGTTCTGCTTGAAGTTCTGGGTAAGCTTCATGTCACGCGGCGGGGGGGGGGGGGGGCACCATAATGGTGAAGTAGGTTACTTGCAGTTTAACACACTTGGCTGTGCCTCGTGGAGGCACGCATCCAGGCTGTAGACGGCTGATGCTTGGCAATGCAGTGTTTCTGCTGCTTCTTGGAGGGGCATCCCAGCCGAAGCGCAGATGAAATGCCATGACTCCAATCAATCAGGTTACCTTCTTGCCTTCCCCCCACCCTCCGTTCGTCTAGGCGCTCCTTCCGTCTCTTGCTTAAACCCTCTTCCTGTACCTGTCCTCACATCGAATCTCAACCCACACACCCCCTCCTCTTCTAAGAGGGGACCTCCCCTCTTGTAAGTGGCTGGGGTGGGATGGCCCCACTGCTCCAAATGGAGGAGTCCCGTTCTGCAAGGCTTTTCACTGGGGTGGGTGGGTGGGTGGGGTGGGGGGATGGGGTTCTGCACACCCTTCCTTTCCCTTGACTGCCCCTGTTTCACTGCTCTGTGTCAGGTCCACACAGAGGGGAGGGGGAGGGGTGCACACACCTTCGGCCCAAAGTCAGGGGGTTGAGGGTGGATTGGGTAAGGTTGTGGTGGGGGGGGGGGGTGTCTGCAGATCATGGGAATCATCCCTGAGGACAAAAGAATGCTTCTAGCCAAGGCTTGCACAGACAGTGTAAATGCACGGAGAGGTCACTGTTGCCACGTGCTACTGTCCGTATGCCACCCAAATGATCCCATCACTTTCTCTTCCCTGCGTACCAGGGGAAGGGATGCACAACCCGGATGCATGTGGCAGACTCCTTCCATGGAGGAAAATATGTAAGCGAGTCAATATGAGTGCAATCCAAGCACATGTTTCGGCCCATGCACGTGTTGTTGAACCAAATGCTTCCTCCCAAAAGCGCTGTCACCAAGGCGCCCTTCGCGAACACAAGACGACACACGCACACACAAACGCCCCACACAGGCCCCTCACGTCGGCAGCGTACGGCGCTTCTTCGCCTTCGGCTCCTGAATTTCTGGTGTGAAAGCGCCGAGCGACACATCGTGACTCCTCAAGAGCTCCCCCCCGTCGCTGCGCAGCATCGGTCCAAGCCCCTCCATCACGGCGTGGGTCAGGCTCGCGGGCCGCTTCATCAGCGGATCCCGCACCTCCTGCGCCATCTTCTGCACCGCCAGGGTGTAGCGGGAGAGCGTGGGATGGTATGACTTCGTCAGCAGGCACCATTCCCACATGATGGCCCCGTCCGCCTGCGCAAACTCGGGCTCCTGCAGAATGGCAGGCGCACAGAGAGGGGGCTGCCCAATGGCAGAGAGGCAGTCCGCAACCTCTTTGGGGAACTAATTTGGGTTGGGGTAGGAGAGGGGCGGGTGTCAGAGATTGTAAAGGGCTACTCAACGTGCCACCGAACAACGCTATGACCATGGGAACCAGCTGCTGTGAAGCTCACACATCTTCGAAGGACACCCCAACTCGGACTTGAGGCCTTGGTCCTTGGGAACGCTGCACCAATGAGCTGCGAGCTCTTTAATTTGTCACAACGGAACACACAGAAGGTGACATGGTGCAAAAGACTACCATGGCATGCGGGCACAGTGATTGGCAGGTTACCAGATTAAACCGGACATGGTCTTCGGCAGACATACCAGCTCGGCGGACAAGCGGTCAGCCGGCCGCTTGTCCGGTTCATTCTGGCAAACCCATTTGTAAAGTAATAGCAACGCCAACCCCAAACCTAGCAGTGACATAACCCGAACCCAAACCAGGATTGAATATTGGGACCGCGCTGGTGGGGGAAGGAACATAGTCTAGGAGACTTCAACAACAAATGCGGTACGCACTGGAAAGTGGATGAGAGCGGCTCAAAAGGGGCTCAAAATGAGCTGTATTCATCCGTTTGGGCACCACAACTAAACTAGGATCATTTTTGGAAAACCATGGGTTTGGCCCGTTTTTGAGCCATTTGTGGTCCCAAATTGGCCCATTTTCAAGGCCCTTTAGGCATCGGTCCACATGGGGTCCAAACGGGCTCATTCCACTTGTTTGTGCACCCCAAATAGTCCGAAAAAATAATTGGAAAAACACTTTTTTGATCCATGTTTGACTGATTTTTGGTCCCAAAACAGCCCATTTACAGGGCATTTTGTGACTGAAATGGCTTACAGGGCATTTTGTGACCGAAATGGCTTGCAATGGACTCATTCCACTTGTTTGTACACCCCAAATGGTGTACAATCATTTTTGGAAACACACATTTTTGACCCATTTTTGACCCACTTTTGGTCACAAAACAACCCATTTTAAAGGCATTTTCTGACTTAGGAAGGGCCGTGGATTTGGGCAAAAAAAAAGGCTGATTTTGGCCCTAAATCGCAGATTTTGAAATGGAGGTCCGGCACTTGCAACACCTCGTTCCCGGCCGCCACAGTTGAGTTTCTGGCTCATACTTTGTGCGGTTGTCCCTCACACCCATAGTTAGCATCCACCAAAATTTTGGCCAAAAAAATCCGAAGCACCACGACGGAGCTGTGATTTTTTCCCCATCTCGCGCATGCTTGCTTGCTTGTTGTTTGCTTGCTTGCTTGCTAGCTTGCCAAACCTGTTGGGTGCACCCTAGACACTAAAGAGGGTTATAAAACCAAGACTAGTTCCACCAGCTCGGTGACCACAACCCTAACCACAACCCTAATCAAGACTCAATATTGGGACCGAGCTGGTGGGGGAGGGAACATCAGCTATGACTGGTGAGGGACATCAAGAATGATTCACACATTGATGGCTCTTGACAAAGTGAAATCAGCTTTCAAGTGAACCCCATCACCACAAGGCCCACTTTCAAGGCTTTTTGGACTTCTGAGGGGCCAAAATGCCCCAAAATGGGCTCAAAATGGGCTCATTTCACCCGTTTGCGCACCCCAAATGGTCTAGGATGAGGTTTGGAAAAATGTGTTTTTGACCCATTTTTGACCCATTTTTGGTCCCAAAACAGCCCATTTTCAAGGCATTTTGGGATTCTCGGAGGACCAAAATGGGCCACCACCACCTCAAAACGGTCCAAAAACACTTGTTTTAGCGTCGCACATGGTCTAGGATCATTTTTGAGAAAAGTCATCTTTTTACCCTGACTGGACCCTGATGACCCATTTGGGCACCCACCTGTTTGGGCTTGAGCTTGCAGCTTGCCGCAGCCTAGTGGGCCTAGGTATTGGGGTCTAGGCGACCGTTTGGGCAATTCTGAGGGGTGGAAACCACAAAAAGTGGGGGGTTGCGGGTGGAGTAGGTGCCCTCGGAATCGCATTTTGAGCCATGTAGCCAAAGATATGGCCTATTCTTGGTTTTTGGCTGTCGACATTTGGAGCTTCTGGGGGCCTTTTTGGGCCGTTTCCGGGACATATCATGGAGTTAGAAGGCCGCAAAGAGCTCCTTGACACGGGGAAGTCAAGCCGCACGTGCAGTGTACCCACCGTTTCCCTTCGCTTGGCCGTTTGGAATGTGTTCCGGGGCTTTTTTGGCCCAAAAATGGCTGTTTTTGGCCCTAAACTACAGTTTTTGAAACTGAGGTCCGCCACTTGCGAATCCCGTTCCCGGCCGCCACTGTTGAGTTTCTTGATCAAACTCTGTGTGATTGTACTTCACACCCATAGGTATCATCCACCAAAATTTCACCTAAATCTAAAGCACCACAACGGAAATCTGATTTTTTCCCATTTCGCGCGTGCTGCTTGCTGCTTGCTGCTTGCTGCTTGCTTGCTTGCTGCTGCTGCTGCTAAACCTGGTAGGTCCACCCTAGACACTAAAAAGGGTTATAAAACCAAGACTGGTTCCACCAGCTCGGTGACCCTATCCCTAACACTTTCTCTCCGGCGAAACATTTGGGGTTGCCATAGTGCACTTCACTGGAGGAGATGCACGTCAAGGGAACTGTCATGGGGTGTCATAATAAATGGGAGCTGAAATGAAACGACATTGAGCATGACATAGTATCCCTAATCAAGACGGAATATTGGGACCGAGCTGGTGGGGGAGGGAACATCAGCTATGGCTGGTGAGGGACATCAAGAATGATTCACACATTGATGGCTCTTGACAAAGTGAAATCAGCTTTCAAGTGAACCCCATCATCACGAGGCCCACTTTCAAGGCTTTTTGGACTTCTGAGGGGCCAAAATGCCCCAAAATGGACTCAAAATGGGCTCATTTTACCCGTTTGTGCACCGCAAAAATTAAAATACTAAAAAGGGTTATAAAACCAAGACTGGTTCCACCAGCTCGGTGACCCTAACCCTAACCCTGGGCCCTAAGCGAGGTTCATTACATAGGCACACACATGGACAGAGGGTGCGGACCGGAATCCTAACCCAGAGCTTAGACCGAAAGCCCATTCTCTACAGAAAAGGTGTTGTTTGTATGTGGGGGACGGGGGTTATTGGTGGGGGGGGGGGGGGTGTCACCGGAATGAATCGGACAGTCGGCCGGCCACTTGTCCGCCGAACTGACCAATAACCATTGGTAAAACGGACAGTAGCAAGGGGACAAGAGAAAACTTGGGATTGGCAGTGCAGCAGACAGCTGACCTGGCCCACTCAGATGCGAGGGTTTGGAGATGTATGACATGAAATGTATCCCTATGCCAGAGACCGCTCAGTTGGGGTCAACTACCCGACTCACGGATGGCCTGGAAGTTGAACAAATAGGATTTGCCATGATGCTATCCACTACGCAACCATGTGTTGCACTCCTAATATCCAGCACTCGGGGATGAGGGGCTCAGTAGGATTCAGCACACCTGCGCGTTCGGGTTGTACTCCGCATTCCCGGCGTTGTCTTCTGGGCTCTCAGAGATAAGATCTGCAAGGTATGAGCGCTTCTGGGACAACTGGCGGATAAAGCCCATGAGGGCCATCGCGATGTGGGGTGGCTGATGGGCCGAGTATAGGGACAAGCGCTTGGCGAAAGCTGTGACGCGGTTGACCGTAATGAATTTGGGGCGCATGAGGAGGATGTCGCAGGCCTTGAGCAGCAGCGTCACACGGCGGTTTCGCTCGGCGCACGCATTGATGTATTCGTGTGACAGGTCGACGGTAGTGGCCATGGATGTGGCCAGCGACTTTGTGTCATCGTCGCCTGAAGCCTTGAGCTGCTCCATCTTCTCGGCCCTTTTTATGGTCTGCGCACGCTCACGACGAAACGACACCAAATCTGCAGCGTGTGGCGTCGACAAGATCTGCAAGAGACAGCGCATGCCACAGGGCACAGGGGTAGGGGAATAAAAGGGCACAGGGCAGGGGCAAAGGCAGGGGTTGGAGCGTGTGCCATGTGTCCAGCGACCTGCAAACCTGTAGTGCCTGTCAGCATATTTTTCTTCACAAGGAGGTATTCACGGGGGCTGCTCAGGTGGCATCCATACACGAACACCCGGCCAACATTTTGGGCCTACCGTAGGGGGTGGATAGAATCTGGGGGGGGGGGGGGAGGGGGGGTCAGTGACCCAAAGCCCACCGACACAGGCAGTGCTTTGACGACCCGCGTGAAATTCTGACCATCTTTAATGGGGGCAGTGAATCACAAATTCAATTTCTGTGGAGCCTGGCCGGCGGAGTTGGGGCCTTTCTTAATTCAAATGCCAGATTTGACTTTCTGATCATTTTAAAGGGGGGCAGCGAAAAGTTGTGTCGCTGGAACATAATTTTCCGCCGCATGTGGCGCAAATTTGGGTTTGACCACACCAACACTTTTGGTCCTTTTGGACGGGGTTGGAGGGGAGTTGGTTTGTGGTGGACCCCTGGGCGGCCCCCCGTGGAGGATCGGTTGGGGCGTATGGAAGCAAACGGCAACAACAAGAGGGAAAAAAGAGGTAAAATTGGGTCCTGTTGGCAGCCCTGCTTAGACCCACGTTTTCAGCCCATATGGTAGCTAACCTCGCACATGGCCATCCCGATCACCCACCAAAAGGCGGGCTTGCGGCCCCATGCGCCCTTGGTAAGGAGCCCAATTGATAGTTGCATCCAACTACGACCAGCACATGGGTGCGCATCCCCACGTACAATGAAGGTGAGGGGCAGCTTTCAATCAATGGTGTCGACAAGTGATGGATGCGATTGGATGTAGTGGTCCCAAGATTGTAGCGGCCAACCATGGCTAGTCGGAGGATTGGCAAGGGAGATGGCCGGCCGTAACTCAAGGGGCTTCGCCATCTCCAACCAGGTGTCCAAGAATTGGTGCTCAGTGGGGATGGGCAGGGGGAATGAGTGGCCCGGTACGGCGGTCCCCCCCCCCCCCCCCGGAGCGGCTTACATTGTGCGAATGGTGGAGGTGCTAGGAGGAGGGGGGGGGGGTCAACGAAGGGCAAAATTTTGGAATAGCAAAATTTGGTACACAGAGAAATCACCTCGCAGACGTTGTTAGATCAAAGCCAGGTAGGCCCGTTTATAGGGGAAAACGCCACATAGCCCCCTATTTTGGGCCTATTCGCGTACTTGGAGACCCCCCCACCAGGCAAGGGTTATGTAGCCACCCGGCCCACTTGTGGGCCACCTCTGATGTTGTCCCCCGCTCCGAAGCGTTGGGGACCCCCCACGCGGCAGGGGTTATGTAGCCACTGCGCCTACTTGTGGGCCACCTCTGATTTGGTGCCCCACTCTAAAGCGTTGGAGACCCCCCCACGAGGCAAGGGTTATGTAGCAACCCAGCCCACTTGTGGGCCACCTCTGATTTTGTCCCCCGCTCCGAAGCGTTGGGGACCCCCCAGGTAGCAGGGATTATGTAGCCACCGCGCCCACTCGCTAGCCACCTCTGATTTGGTGCCCCACTCTAAAGCGTTGGTGACCCCTCACCAGGCAAGGGTTATGTAGCCACTGCGCCTATTTGTGGGCCACTTTTGATGTTGTCCCCCCCTCTGAAGCGCTGGGGACCCCCCAGGCGGCAGGGGTTATGTAGCCACCGCGCCTACTTGTGGGCCACCTCTGATTTGGTGCCCCGCTCTAAAGCGTTGGAGCCCCCCCCACGAGGCAAGGATTATGTAGCAACCCAGCCCACTTGTGGGCCACCTCTGATTTTGTCCCCCGCTCTGAAGCGTTGGGGACCCCCAAGGCGGCAGGGGTTATCTAGCCACCGTGCCCACTCACTGGCCACCTCTGATTTTGTGCCCCACTCTAAAGCGTTGGAGACCCCCCAGGCAGCAGGGGTTATGTAGCAACCCAGCCCACTTGTGGGCCACCTCTGATGTTGTCCCCCGCTCTGAAGCGTTGGGGACCCCGTAGGCGGCAGGGGTTATGTAGCCACTGCGCCCACTTGTGGGCCACCTCTGTTTTGTGCCCCGCTCTGAAGCATTGGAGGCCCCCCACGAGGCAGGGGTTATGTAGCCACCGCGCCCACTTGTGGGCCACCTCTGATTTTGTGCCCCGCTTGAACGTCCTCCCAACTCCTCCAGGTCTCCACCGCACGCTGCAGCACCTCAGGGATGATGCGGTACAGATGCTTGTATGCCGGGCCAAAATCCACCGCGACGGCGCTGGATGTGAACTCGTCTCCGGCGGTGTTGGTCTGCACCGAGGCCATCTCAGCGCACTCCGTCAGCGTGGCGCAGGCCACAATGGCGTTCAGCGTCGTCAGGGCGTGTGTGTTGGACAGCTCCAGGACATCCTTGATTGCAGTGAGGAGCAGGTTCAGCATCCGTATGTCCAAAAGAGGGGCAAACTTGGTCAGACCCTGGGACATGAGGCAAAGCATGTGGTCTGTGGTCCAAACCAGGGTCTAACCCAGCCCCCGCCCTGCCCTGCCCTGCCCTCCCCTGTTTTGGGGCGCTCTACCGCCCGCCAAACTGGAAAACGCGTGGTAGATTGTCCACGAGATCGTCTCAAACATTCCAAGGAAACTACCAGATACTGTTGGATGTGTGGGACGTTGCATGTCTTGATCGCACAACCCCAAATGTGGCTACGCGGTAAGCCTTCGCTTGATGGCCCACCGACACATTGGACTCGTCATTGGTTAAACGCTGCGTATCTGTGTATTCTTTCCTCAGGGTTGGATGGCAAGCTTGTCAAAATTCCAGCCTCTCCTCTTCTCGCTCCTCCTCCCCGCGCCCTCCCCGGCCTTCCCACCGCCCCCCGCATGATACCTCCAGGACCGGTACCAGCAGCCGGTGCTGCCGGATCCCGTTAGCGTCCTGCGCCGCCTCCAGAACGCGGAGGTAGGCGGCCATCAGCCGCTGCAATACATAGGTCATTGTGCGCTTCCTGTGCGCCTGGTCCGGCGTCGCGTCGGCCTTGTCCAGGGATCTCTGGATGAGCTTGTCGTCGTTGTTCATTGGTTTTTTTAGGTCACGCTCCCGCTTCCGCTGCTCGTGCGTCTTCCGTTCGACATCCACCGCCGAGATTCTGGGAGGAAGTCCGAGGGGGGAAGCTGAGAGGGAGCAGGAGGGAGTGGCATGTGGGAGGGGCATCACCACCCCGACGGAGGGGCGTCATGTTTTCGTGCAGAAAGACCCATATTTCTTAATGACACGCGTGGGCTGCTGGCTGTGCAGGCATGTAGTGTGAAGGCAAGTGTTCCCCAGAGTGCACGGTCATCCAGACTGCAGCTGTTGCCCTGCTCAGAGTGCAGCTGCAATTGATGGCGCAGGTGAGGCGAACAGTGCCGCTGCACTCTGGGTAACAGCTGCGCTCCGCCGTACAGCAGCACTCTGGATAACAGAAAACAGCTTGAGACATGGCGAGTGACATCCATTGACCGCGCAATGTACAAACACACACTGCATGCAGTGGCCAGGACCTTTGCCGATCCTCTCCTTCCGTGTATTGCCCTCCTACTCTAGCATTGATGGGTGCGTGGAAGGGCAACGCTGTTAGGGGGACTAGTCCAGGGGTCTGGTAAACCCAAGCACCTGTGAGCACCCCACTCAGCCCAAGCCCACCCACTCAAACATCAATCGTGACTTCGGAGGAAACCACTGCACTGCGTGCAGACTCCAGGCACATTGGTCGCTGCAACCCATTTTGAACCCCCAATGAAAACCATGACCTTTTGAGTGCATCAAAAAATGCACCAAAACACAACTCAATCTGGTCATCATCTTCTCCGAAGGAATCCTCATCTGCCCATAACCCATGATACCGGTTTGTACTCAGAGCAGAGTGAGGCTTTAAATAGGACCCCAGTACTGCCAGTGGTACAAAAGCTTTGCACTGCGTGCAAAAGCGTCCTGAGTTCTTGGAATGCCGTCCGCCAAGACACATGACCACAACCAGGTCTCACACCCACTCACTGCTCTCTGGCAGGCATAGAGAGGGAAACCTGGCTGACTGATGCCCCCGCTCACATTCCTTTAGCTACACACCACTACACACACAGCACTCAAAGCTCTCTCTGGATCCGACCACAACAGCTGTTTCCAATCCCCATGAGGCACAGGTGAAATGTCCCACCAAGTCACCCAGTCAGCAGCCAAACCCACCAGCGTATCCCAGACCCAAACACCTGGGTTGGTGTGCAGGACAGTGAGCAATGGCATGGCTACAACCTGAGACGGATTAGGGCAGCGATGAGCGCGGGGTTCAGGGTTTGCATCTTGGCCTTGACCTGGTTGATGGTCAGCTCCAGCACCTTTAGTGAGCATTCTCCGGAGGCATCGTTGTCCAGGAGTTCTTCGATGGCCTCGACACACATGCGCGCCGCAGCCTCATTCTTCTCATTGATGCCGCTGACGCACGCGGAAATGAGGGACGATGCGAAGTTGAAGTGCGACGCCGAGCTCAACAGTTTCGTGATGCACTCATACGCCTGGGTCTGCAAGGTCTAAAAGAGCATGCGAGGGGGTTGCAGAGAGTGGGAAGACGGGACTTGGTGGAAGCACCCATGGAAGGGAGCTGGTTGAAGTGGAAGGGAGTAGTGATGAACTAGGGTAGGGAGCGGAAGGTGAAGGAAGTGGGAGGCAGTTGCAGGGAGGAGGGGCCACAGGAAGCGTTTCGGGCATCGAGCAAGCCATGCATTGCAAGCAATGCAGCATCAAGCAAGCAATGCACAGTCAAGGGTTGAGAGTGGCTGGTGGGGTTCCTGGTCGGGTGGTCATGCAGTGGTTCAGCAGGCATCAAAGCAGTTGCACCTGGAGTGCTTGGGTTGCGTGCGATCTGGTTCAGCCCCACAGCACATAGGAGCGGGAGGGAGTGGGACTGGGTAAGCAGTACCAGGGGGAGGGGCAAGTGCCACTGAGAATGAGTGCAAGGGGGTCAGCCCGGAGTGGGAAGGGGAGCGAACTTCCAGGGACTAGGCAGACGCCGAGTGGGTGAGGCAGAAGGCAGGGGCAGGGAGGGCAAGGGACTGGGAACAAGTAAGAGGGCGCCAAAAGAAGGTGAAACAACCTGGACCGTGGCCTTTCGCATCTTCAGAAGGTAGTTCAGAAATTTCTCATATTTCGACAGGATCTCGTCCTCGATATCTATCACAACCCGGGTCGTTTTAGCATGCACTGCCTTGTCCTCGTCCTCCTGCTTCTTCTGGATTTTGTATCCCGGGATCAGGTCGATGAAGATATCAACTTCCTTCTCCATGTTGCTCAGGACGTCGTCCATGCCATGAAGGTGGCCTTTGTGCAGGGCCCTGAGCTCCTTCAGGCGGCCTTTGATGTACCCAGTCTCAACACTCATGGTGAATTTGGAGCGAGAGCGAGAGAAGGGGCGGGCTCAGAATGTCCTTGCAGTGCAGCACTGGACTGGTAGTTGGCACAGAGCCTAGGCACGGCACAAAGCCATGACGAAGCAGACACGATCCTGAAGAAAAAGGCCAGGGCTCTGATCGAGGAAGAAAGTTTTCAGCGTGCAAAAGAGATTCAGTCCTGGACATATGGATGAGGCCAGCTTTTGTTTCAATAATTCGGTTGCAGTTTGGCCGCTAGTCGCATTTGGACAATACGGAGGGATATTTTCACTGGACCAAGCCTTTTTTGTGATACGGGGGGAGGGGGGGGGGTGAAATCTTGGAGGAGGCAGGCACTTTTTCAGGGCAGGCACTGCTTTTGTCCTACCCCTACCCTAGGGGGGGGGGGGTCCAGTCAAGGAGGCAGGCACCCACTCACCGCCTTGTCCACCTCGAACAACATCCAGCTCAGGGGTGGAATAGATGTGTCAGTTTGAAACTTTTCCCCCATAAAATCTCAGCCTCGCCCAGCCTGTTGCACGAATTACCCTAACGCCCTGGATTTGAACCCAGGACCCCTGAATTGCAGATGTAATATAGTACCGCTAGGGTACTGACCAGATCTGGCAACCCACTGCTCAGGGGCGAAATGAATATTTTGGTTACAAATTTTTTCCCCAAAAAATCCCAACCCACTCTTGGCCTACCCCCACCGGGGGGGGGGGGGGGGGTTGATTCCACTGAGGGCACCCAGAATTTCAAAAAAGTCACTAAAAAAAGGCTTGCACTGGACCTTCCAGACTGTTTCGAGGTATGCATGTCGGGTCAAAGCAGCATACCTTTTCAGGATGGACATACTCCCATGTGCTGTGGTGTGCTAACCTGCCGAACGCCTCCTCCCATATGGTCGTGCAGCGCAGTAAATTGAACATTGGGTTCTCCCAGGAGTACCCCCCCGCCCGTCCTGCCCCCCAGGGAAGACGGCCCCCCGACACCCCCTGGGGGACAGTTGCCAAGTGACCCCCCCCCCCTCTGGGGAACCGCACTACCACCATGCACGCACATTTTCAGGCACAGAAATTGCACTGCAAAACGAAAGAATATAGTGGCTGTTTTGCCTTCATGCTCATAAGAGATGCGGCGATATGCAACCGTGCTCTGAATATCCAACGACCTGCGCCAAAACAGGTTCCCCTGTTGAGCGGATGAACATTACATTCGTCCCAAGGGTAAACATGGTTGTGCTGTCAGGTTCCATTTCAGCGAAAGTGAGCAAAATGTCCTGCCAAGAGTACAAGGGATACAAGTGGCAGTGCCTCACAACACAATCACCCACACAGCAACACAGTGAGCCCCCCCCCGGAAGGACAAGGGTGGGGGGGGCTCTGTAATGTTTCACCAATTCCTAATTTATCATCCACGGGGAGGTGAGCCTTCTTCTTAATTGGGCAAGCCATGTCCATCCTCAAATCCATGATCTCCGAGTTTCTAGCAAATGCAGTTCTGGCTCTCTCAGTCCTAAAGAGGGCTTAACAGTGGACTGTTGTCTTATATAACCCCTTCCATGAGCCAAGGAGCTATTGATTAGTGGTTTTCACGCCTGTTTCATTTTCTGCTGCTGCGTTCATCCTGTGAAGGGAGGCACCACCAGGAGGGACTGGTGTGAGGCAAGCTTGGATTTTGCGGGACAAACTGTGTCAATGGGAAAAAAAATTGCCGCCAAGAGTTGCGAGAAAAATGGTTGTGCATGCATGTAAGCATTACTATTTGCTAATCACCAATGTAAATTGCACTTGCACTTCCAAAAATTAGATGTAAATTGCAGGTTCATTCCTCTTTTACCTCGGAATTGGATGGCTCTAGTGGAAGGTAACTTCCGAGCTTGTAAATTGGAAAATGTAAAATTGTGACCGCTCAGAGAAGGCTTCACCTCTCATTTTGACTCATGCAAGCAAAGAATTTGTAAGTTTTTCGGCATTTTTGTACTGCAAACTGTTGCCGCCTTATGGTTGGCTTACAACCTAGTATGCAAGCCCAATAGATGACAGGTAGCAACTTCCACAATGGATTGCACGGCCCTGAATGCTTGGGTGTTGCCTAGCTGCAATTCTGACTGCCCACCCACAGCCCATCACACACAATTCTGTACCACAATTCTGTGGGGGCGTTTTCGCACAGCGCGCGCACATCGCGCGCACAGCGCCAGTTATTACGGTGTTTACCCCGGTAATAGCAAACCTGCTGAAAACCTGCCACCTCTAGAAGCATGCATGAGCAAATCAAAACTCCGAAATTCAAACGTGTCGTGTTCTCAGAATTATCCAATGTCCAAAACAATGCAATGTAGACAATAAAATTGTCTTGCGGGTGTTAAAGAAAACCTGAAAATATATTAGGGGCTACTCGGGAACATCAATATCGCAAGTATGTTCACCCATGCAACCTCTACACAAGTAAAGGTCACACGTGGAGCATTCTGATGTGTCCCTTTTGCCACAAACTTGGCAAAGGAAAGTATCCTCCTCTTCCTCATCAACCTCAGGGGCCTCTTCCTCTGTCCAAATGGAAGAAGGAATGTGCTCCCATGGGCCATAAGGCTGATACCTTTTCTGTCTTCGCAACATGAATTGTGAAAAGTGCAGAAGTATGCGTGTGTTGGCAGGAACTCGCACCCCATTGGAGCGAGTGTAGAACACCCTATCTCCAACATTAAAGTCCATGGTGAATGCAATAGAGGGTCTGAGAAATGAGAGCAAAAGATGATGCCCCGCGGCAGACACCCTGAGAATGTATCACCATATACCGGCCTAAGGGTGCCCATTTGCAAGGGTACATACACGCAAGAAGGAGGAGGGTTGATGCTACAAGGATACACAATGGCAATAGTACCCTGCGGCAATCCTACACCCAAAAACTTGCCTACCGGTGGTTCAGAATGGCCTACTTTTCGCACAGCGCGCGCATAGCGCACGGTACGCCCCCTGTACCCCCCCTGCCGTTCCGGCGAGAAAAACCCAACGTTCCGGTGACAATCTTCCAGCGAAATAAAGAATCACTTTTTGGCCATTTTCTGTGTTGCCAAGCCCCAAACACATCAGGGGCGCTCACTGCACGCCGAAGGCGCACGGTAAGGATGTCTAGCTTTAGTGTGTACACTATCCAAATATACACCGGAACAAAAAAAATCCATGCACGTCGATCTGTTGACACGATCACTCTCTGCATAGGAGAGACTACAACCCCAACTAGAAAGGGGCCAATGCATATCTCCAATTGGAAAGGCGCCACAGGGTGTGCTGCAGGGTGTGCCGCAGGCACTTCAGGATAAACACACCTATCTTCTTTTTGGTTGTTGCATAGTCAGAGTTATGTGGAAACCCAAAATTTCTGTCAATATTCACCTCTCAGTCTCTTCATGGGCCTTGGGCAGTGGTGTGGCAGGTGCAGTCATTACTGGTGCACTGCACTGGGAGTTGAAGGCGGTACCGGGGTGGGGGGGGGGGGGGATTCCATGTGGGGGAAAATATGAATCTACAAATTCTGGCGCGACAAAATCTGTGCCACTTATTAAACGTGAGCAAACAAATTATGTATGGTTCCCAATAATTGCTCATGAGAAACAGTGGGCGCTTGCTGTTATTACCTGCACAAATCCTTAAAAACACCGCACAAATTGCGTACAAAACTTTCGTTCAGAATTTGAAATGCAGAAATTCTATTGCCTTCGGCAGTGCACCTCGAAGAGAGGTTGACAGTCAGCCAATCAGTCAGTTAGACAGGCCAGCAGTCAGGCAGACAGAAACACACACTTTGGGTTTTTTGTTAGTAGCAGACACTTTATGTAGCAGTCGGGACCGTTCTTACTTCAAGTATCGGTGGTGGCCGAGTGGTAATGCATGCCACCGCCAGCTTTTAGGTCGGCGGTTCGAACCGCTGCAAAAGTCAGCAGGCCGGGATTCGAACCACCGACTATAAAGCATGCGTCGGATGCGTTACCATTGGACCAGCGGCGATGCCACAGCATTCAGCTTCCCCACTGCTTGAAGCCTGTTGAGCAAAAACTTTTGACCCCCCCCCCCATCCCCCCCCCAAAAAGTGATATCCAGTTTTAGGGGGTAGAGGCCTCAGAATCAAAAAATCCATTGGGGGATGGTCTTATTGGGCAAAATAATGATTTTACAAGGGGTTGGACATCCAATATCATGCCTTGGGGTATGCTGCGCGAATGACCCCAAAAAAGGGGGGTATACGCCGCTCGCGCCTGCGCTTGATCTAACAACCTCTCTTCGAGGTGATTCTAGCTTGCATAAACCCCCCCCCTGGTAGTTGAAGGCTGCTGGCTCATTTCCCATTGTAACCAACTTTATCACCTGTCCTCCAGAAAATTGTTTTTTCATGCACCCCTTGGAGCCACAAAAACAACACCTCAACATCTCTGGCAGTGGATGGAGGAGCCAAAGTGTCACAGGCAAAGTGGATGAGAACGGTTGACAGTAGTCACAACTGTTTTCACTGAAGAAAAAAAAAGAGCCTCACGGAAGCACAACATTCCGGCAAAATGTTGCAGCACGTTCCGGTGATTCTGGCAACCAGAGCAGGGGGATTGTACCTTGTTCACTGGCCCTCAAATGCAGGAGCAGCACCGGCGAACAAGTGAAAAACCATTCCACCCACAGGCTGACGAGGCTTGTACCTTCTACACCAATTTCTGCTCACGCCCCCCCCCCCACATGCCTGCACCCACTCTCCCCTAAATTTCATCCCTCCCCCCGGCGTCCCCTCTGCACATGCCTGCAAGCTTCATCAGCCCTGCTTCACCACCCCTGCAACTGACTTTGCGTTGTCGACGAGATGTACCATGCCCTCAGTGGCAAGCAGCTTCTGACATGGTCAAGAAAGGGACTGGGAAAGCCAGCAGCCCCCACTCCTTTTTCACTCTCTACAGGGTGGTGCACCGCGCGGGTGCCTTTCTCCAAGGTCACACCCAGAGGTCAGGTCAGGGGTCAAAAAATTTTCTGTGTTTTTCAAACATTTTTGAATTCTCCACAAAATTCTGAGTGTTTGAGTATAGACACATAGGTGAAAAAAAAATACCCCCCTCAGGAAGGGCAAAAAAAAAAATTCAGCGCCTTTGGCGCCCACCCTTTCCCCCAAAATCTCAAATTGGAGAAAGACGGGTTCGAAAACTTTGGGGGGGTCTGGAGGGAAAGGGGGGGGGTCGGGAAATCGGGGCCGCCCCCTTCGGTGTTGATGTCCAGAAATCTACATCCTTAATGATTTGGTCCCTCGCATCTGCAGGTACCCAGATATGTTAGGGACAGGACATATTGAAGAGACACGCAAGGAATGTGTGAATGAGTGTGTTTCCTGGGGCATACATCAGTTTTGGGCAGGATTTCTGTAAAGAAAAGCGGTATGCAGTGGGGTGCGATGGTCCTTGCGGTTTAGACTAGGGTTGCCACAGAGATTCAGTCGAACTTAAATGGCAGCAATTTTGCAAAACTGAGGACAATTCAGTGAAGCAGCATAGATTTTGGGAAGACTGAGCAAAGCCGTTTTTGTTTCAATCACTTTTGTCAACTAGAAATCCAAAGGGGGGTAAACCG
The DNA here is from genome assembly GCA_964036045.1 of Eutreptiella sp. 'Long Island Sound 2002'. Taxonomy (NCBI): domain Eukaryota; phylum Euglenozoa; class Euglenophyceae; order Eutreptiales; family Eutreptiaceae; genus Eutreptiella; species Eutreptiella sp. 'Long Island Sound 2002'. The sequence continues at coordinate 59,629,389 of OZ038390.1, forward strand.
CTGATCATTTCGAGTAATTTTCTTTGATACCTTCCCCCTCCTTCTCCGGCCTACATCTACTGCGGGGAAATTCACGTCTCAAACCGACCAACCCCAGCCCATCAAAAAAGAATTGTTCCAACTCGGGGGACATCATGCAGCCGAAAGCCAACAGCAGACAGGAGCATGATAATTAGTGTATGGCAACACCAGGCATCCATCCAGCAGTGGGGCCTTGGGGGAATGTTTGCCCGGCGCGCGCCCGGCGCGCTACTTTTCTATTAACTATCCCGACTTCAGCCCCAGATTTACCCTCCCATGGAGAAGCCCCCCAAGTAGACCACATTGCACTGCACACCTTCCCTACAAAGCACGTTGCAAAATAAATCAGGATCTGTGCATTCAACCACTCCAACTGTCATTTGTAGTGTAATTAACAAACAACATTGGTCCCACAAGTGTGGGTGTCAATACATTCATTACAATAGTGCTCCTTACACTCATCACAAACCGCGACGGTGGAGCGCCTTTGGCAACACAAAACACACACTTCCGCCTCATCCTCTGCCTCATCTTGTGTGGCGGCCGAGTTGCTTTGGTCAGTCCAAACCTGAGGCGGGACATGCTCCCATGGTCCGTAGGGGGGGTGACGGACTTGCCTCCGGATGCAAAACTGAGTGAAATGCAACAAAATGCGGACTGACTGGTGCAACTCATTGGGGCCACCACGCCAGATGTTCCTAACCAAACCCCAATGCCACAACCGAACAAACAGCTGCTCAATGCGTGCCCTGTACCACCCATGGACATCATTGTAACCTTGTTGGCGGAAGTCAAAACCTACGCTAGGGGTCACCATGATGCTCCTAGTATCTCAAAGTGTGGGTCTCTAGTACAGCCAGGCGCCCAAATAGCTGCACTGTGCTAAGTGCGCCCCCTTAGCGCACCCCCTAAAAGGCCACTAGAGGGGCACGGGTCCAAAAAGATGCCCGGCGCGCGCCCGGCGCACTAACGTTCCCCCCTTGTGACTGTATTGGGGTCCCTGGAGCAGGGACCAGACAAATGGCTGTACAACAGTAACATATCGAGCATGCATGAATGACAGACATTCTTGTGGCCAACACCTGTGGTCCTGTTAGATCCAAGCCCAGCTACCTTGGGCAAGGAAAGCCTGAAGCAAAGGAAAAAATTCTCGTTGATCCATGCCTGACCCCACAAATGCAGACACCGACAAAGCCACCAGGCACTACGCACAGCAAAAATACAAATGATCCAGCATTGCATCCATCTGAATTGTGTCACTGGTGAAGAGTAGACACAAGAACCTTCACCCGCAGTAGGTCCTTCATGAACCAAACTTTGGGCGTTCATTGCCAGCAGTTGGTGGTTGACTGCCCTTCATCGCAGCGGTGGGCGGTTAACCATCGCCCTGGGGCTGTCCTTAAGATTTGGCCTCAGTAAAAAAGAAAGCCTTTGACAGCCCTGACCTGGGGAAGTAAGTGTGGCCGAAGGCCAGGGAAGCAGGGGGAGGGGGGGTATGGGAACCGAGCCCCTCCCCACTCTGTGGTCCAAGACACTGCTAATGTTCTTATGTCTGAATTAGATTACAGGATATCAAGGCGCCTTTGAAGCTCCAAGACCTTAGTCGCAGGGCTAAGTGGAGGGAGGTCCTACCCCCAACCCTCTTGGCTATCCCAACATGGCAAGGTGCATCAGAGGAACCTCATATTGGGGAGGGCCTCCAACGAGCACTCATCCCTTTTTCATGCACCATTTGACAGAACAGTGAGTCAGCTGGCTACCCTGTTCTGCAACAGTGGAGCCAACCCTTCAACAGCAGGCTGGATTAAAAAGGCACTTCCGCTCTCATATGCCCATTGCACGATTCTGTACGGGGTGGTGTCCACTTCCTGCCATCCTCTCCTTGACCTACAGCGCTCCAGGCACCACTCACCATGGCACAAATAATGCATACACAATACAACAAACACAGCACAGGACCAAAAAGGAGGAAAACAGAATCATTCATTGTGCAAACATGTGCGCACTGCTATCAGAAACAGTCACATCTTTACAGCCAAAGCACATCCCACTGAGCTGACCCCCATATCTGACAGCAATGACCAGGTGACTTGGCTGGAACAGGTTAGATGCTACCTTAAACAGATCCTGACCCACTGTTGGCCTACCACCCCATGCCCGGGGGGGGGGGGGGCACAAAGGGGGTTCTGGGGGAGGCACGCACAAGTTCAAAAAATGCAGGCCGGCAGCCCACCCCCTCCCCGCCCTAGGGCTTCCAACCCACTAAAAACAGGCTTGGCCAAGGCTCCATCTGGCAGCTGCTACCGCCGGTACACTGGCAGTGACGCTGGTGCTGCAGCGCGTCAGATGCTGTTGCGCGTGCCAGCACCTGTGTGGGGGGGCTTCGCCGAGTGTCTCCAGTGCCAAACAGCAATGCGTCGGAAAGAGTGCCAGCCGTAACAGTGATGGTATAGGGGCGAGTTTGCATGCACATTGCGTGAGGAAGATCCAAGCTAAGAGGCAGCCATCAAAGCATTTGATTAAGAGATGACAGGCATTGGTTTGGAGCAATAACGTGATCCCAGCACCTTTTGAGTTGGCAGAGCAAATCAAAGAATCGTGCATCCCGCAGCCGACTCAGGCGCACTGTGTAAATACGCCAGGTCAGGCTTCACTGGGGCCTGATCACCCTGCTCCTCTGCACTTGTCCACGGCCGCACGCATCTGCTCAGCGCGGTGCTTCACATCTGCTGCACTCTCACAGTCCAATAGCCCGGACACAACCGCCAAGCCATCCGCCCCAGCAGACAGGCACTGTGCTGCATTGTCCACTTTGACACCCCCAATCGCCACGAATGGGACCGGTGCCTGCCCATGCTCTGCTGCAGCCTCCGCGACGTACTGCCGCATGCGTTGCAGCCCCTCAGTCCCTTTGGAGATGCACTCCTTTGTTGAAGTGGGGAAGACGGCACCGCTCCCAAGGTAGTCTGCACGAACCTGTGGAATATGCAGTGGTTGGGCCCAACATAGATTGGAATAGCACTGCGTCATTATTCCATTCTTTGAAATACATTCAATTCTGCCTGTGGGGAGCAATCAATTCAACATGCGCTGAAGTACCCAGAACACATGCAACACATGCATGTTCAACTTGCATGCCAGGACACCCAAATGTCCTTGACTCTTCACTGGGCCGAATGTTCATGGGTGTGGATGGGCCGAGGTGTGTGGATTCAGGACAGAGGGGTGAGGTTGAGGTTGGATACAAGACTTTCAGTTGGAGGTATCTAATTCCTCAGGTAACCCCTGATCCCTGGACTCAGCTGATGAATTGGACGAAAGTTGAGGTTACCCTTAATGCCTTAGTGATACCTACTGGGTCTACAGGGAACTGTGGCTCCAAAAAAATCCCTCTTGACCATGACGTCAGGTTTTGAAATAACCAGCATGATCCTGACCTCATGCCAAACTTCAATCCATTACTCTCTTTGGGGGGGGGGGGAGCCTGAATGGTCTAGCGTGGACACCTTGGCGTATGGTGCTCGCGCCACTTTTCCATTGCCCAATACAGGGAATAAATAATTCACAAAGGTTGTTGCATGCCCTTCCCCCCCCTTGACCAGGGCACTGAGAAGTAGGATGCTGGCATAAGGCCCATGTTTATTGTGCCCATGAGTGCACGGCATAGGCTGTCTGCCTCGTCTGATAACCCCCCCCCCGTGTCCAACGAACAATTTTGTGCGCAAAAAATACGGTCCGAAGGACACGCCGTTCAATGCGCATGACAATATTGCGAAACGGCAGTAACAGATCCCTTTGCACAAGACACCCAGCCCATTCAAAGTACAAAGCAATGGAAGCCTCCAATTAGCACTTTTCAGTGTAGAAGCCCTTGGTGCGGTCCCGCTCCATGCGGAAAAGCTGAACATGCTCCCCGTGCTTGGGGCCCTCATTGTTATTGGCACAGGCAGAAGTGGCAGCCTGATCTGGCTCCGGGACCTTTGGGACGGATATCGCTTGTATAGCACCTCCCGTCCAGGTGCAAGCAGAGAATCAGTCATGGTGGCAATAGAGGTCCTGTAGTTGAGGGACACAATTCCCTCACATCCTGCTTTACAAATTTACCCACAGTTACTCACGACAACCCCTCATTTCCCCAATCCTTTAGCCTGAAACCTCGATTCTGAAGCCCGGTGCATAATTAAGTACGTAATCAATCATAAGTGTTTGTTGGACACGGCACTCGTTGGACACGGGTGGGGGGGTGCATACGGCCTGCGTGTTGGTGGGCAAATGTGTGCCACCCATGTGAGCTCACAGTACTTGGCCAGCTCCGTCATGTGTTGCACCATAGCTAGCTTGCAAGCAAAACAGGGGCTTTTGAGGCCATAGAGTGAGGGCCCTCCTAGCAGCACCGGAGAGCTGCATCATGGAACGACATGTGCAGCACGTAAGGAGCTATATGTGACCAATTTCTGTGAATTGCTCAAGGCCAGACCGAGGACTTGACACCTTGCTTGTAATGGGGGGGGAGGGGCGGGGTGTCCCTTGTTTTGTAAATGTGGCGCCACTGGTAGGGTTCGCTCAGTGAACTCCTCGAAGTCTAAAGCTACTCCAATGAACATAACATCTATGCCCCCAACACACATACAGCAAAACGACACACACACACACAAACAATGACACAAGCGTCTGTATGCCTCAGAAATTGTCATCCTACAACCCAAGGATGTCAGAGTTTGAAACAAAGACTATAAACACTATCTGGGGCCCAAGAAGGCCAAGACGTGTGCATGAGATCATCTTTTGTCTCCTCTGCCCAGGGCACCGTGTGTCCCAGACTTTGTTGCTTGCCTACCAAAGAGCAATCTGGCTTGCACACCTGTGTAAGAGCAGAGGCCCCTCACGTATCAGCGCACAGACCATATGGGGGAACCATCCCTCCAGCTCCCCGCACGTCCCGTTGGGCAGAGCCATCAGCACGCTTGGCTGCATTTTGTGAGGAGCTGTGCATCCACACTGCATGTGGTTGCGGGGACATGGGGAGTAGGGAACTGAATATTTGAGATTTGCGGGCCATTGACTTTTGCATTCGTTGATTTGAATTCCATTTTTCCTTCTTTCCTTTTTGGTTCTAAATGCACGCAAAGCGGAAAAGCTTAAATTGATTTTTGCAATTGTTCCTTCTGAAATGCATTTTTGCAATGCCTCCAGAGTCAAATTCACTTCATTTTTGTGCTTCCCACCTCCTGTTGTTTTGCGAAGCTGATTTCCTCTTGGATGAATGTCTGAGGTGCCTTTTTTCTGTTCACAAGTTGGGCTCTGGGGCCTATGGACTCTGGGATTGCAGTCCAGAACAAAGACATGCAACACACTGCTTCTGCATCTGGCAACGCAGACCCTGCCACATTGGCTTCTGCAAAGCGGGGAGGAGAGAATTGGAGTGAGGATGATACCTCAGGGTCGAATGTGCGTAGAATTCGCTCTCGATCACCATACGTGGACACACCAAGCAATTTGTTGGGCCCAATCAGACGCCGGACAATATGTGGGGGCATGTCATCTTTGCCAACATGCACACCATCTGCATCCACTGCCAGTGCCACGTCTACACGGTCATCGATGAGAAGAGGCACACCGTACCTGCAAATGCGGGCAGTGTGCATCATGACCACACTGCATTGTTGAGAGGATTGCTACCTGGACTGCAATGAAGGGGTTGGGACACCACAAATTGGGTGATCAGAGAATCACAGAAAAAAGGAAAGCAAAGCGATAACCCTCCCTAATCCCCCCCCCCTTTGGCAAGCCAGTCCCAGAAAAAAGTAACACAGCGTCAATGTGCATAGACAAGGTAGTGCTTGCGTGTGGACATGAAGCAGTGCATGTTGGGTATGGCAACATCAGCCATGGCTCCCAATCACAATTCACTTTCTTGTGACTTGACGTTCTGCACCACAAAGATGCCTGTCCTGAAAATGACGGTAACACTGGGTGGTTGTGCTTAGACAAGGGGATGTTTGTGCAGGTTGGGGGGGGGGGGGGGGGAGAAATAAGAAACGAGGGAATTCAGCAACGGGAGACGGCCAAAGAACGGGTTGGGGGAAAGGAAAACGGAGCAAGGCACACCGTCGGCAAATGGGCTGGATGCATTCCGCCCACTGAATGTACTCTAGCGTTGAAACATGCTTCAGCCGCAGTTGTACGATTGTCGTGCCGCCCTGAATGGCAGCCTCAACACGCTCTGGCAGAGTAGCGTCGGCGTAAACATCATCTGTAACCAGATACAAACCATAGTCAACGCCACGGGACTGTGTGGCAAAGCGCCGCAAGCCAATGCGCATCAAATTCCTTGCCATGGCCATCCTGGGCGGTCAGGGTGTAAATGAAGGATGGTGGCCCTTCTGCTTATCACAGGTAGGGTTGAAGTACTACAGTGCACGTTGATTGCTCGGGAGTACAGCGCCCCACTGCAAAACTGGTGCAGACCCCACTGCAAAACTGCAAAACAAGTGTGTCCACGGGCACTCCTCAGCCCACACACCATGTGTGCAGACATTGTGCTGGGCCGAGTCGTGGCAGTGCTGGCGTTGCCACCTGCTCTTCCCTGCTCTCTTGATTAAGGAAAGGAGCGGCAGTCAGAGTTCAAAAAAGCTTCCCCACCATAGCGCAACTGTTCTGTGCATGTGTTTCCTCCTTCCTGTCAGCTGCTTGCCTCCCACCTGCTTCCCTCCACACTGTCTGTGGGCAAGATATTGCACCTTCGCAAGCATCTACGCCTACTGGCTTTTTTGCTTCACCTCTACTACATTTATCGTTATGTGCACCGTGTCTCGTGCTCCTGCTTCTTAAGTTCGCAGGGACGCATTCGGGCACTTGCTGCCCGTTGACAGTGCCTCGCACTGCTGAAGGTCTCGCCTCACAATACAGGCGGGGGAAAAATTTAGTACGGGAAAATTTTTGCCCGGAAAAATTCCGCCGGGGAAAAATTCCGCCACAATCGTTAAAAATGATGGGGAAAATTGCGCCACCCTTTTCCATGGTGAAGGGCAAGGCCTAAGGTCGGCTCTCCTTACTGAAGGGGACACCACTTGAGGAAAAGCTGTGATGAGGGTCTAGTTTGCTCAGGTCCAAACAGCTCCCCGCACTGCAAGTGGCATCCAAATTACTGATTGCGCCCAGCCGCTGACCCTGGTCGCAACTCCCCAATTAGGAGTCCTCGGGCCTTGCTCTTTATCTTTTTGCCGTTCCTTTTGGGTATTTTTTGCTGTGGCCCCCCAATATTTTTCTTGAAACATTGTCGGGCAGTTCACAGAAAACAGATTGCCAACAAAAAGGTAACAACATATATCAAATACATTATTACCCCAGCTCTGTACCTACAGACACAGATAATCATGGGCGCCACTCACCAATCCCTTCAGCAAACTTCTCTCCCCAGGAACGGATTGCCGAACAGCGACCTACAGAGAACACAGTGTCAGTTGACACTGCGCTCACTATTAACTGGCAACTACATGTGGTAGGCAGCCTGAAGTGCCCTGAAGGATAGAACCCTGTGTTGATCCAGGGGTGCCGTAAAAAAAAAAACTCAAAGTTTCCAATACGCACAATGCAGCAGCCGGTATGCCACCTCGTTGGCTGTAGTCAATTGATCAGGGGTGCAGGTGCAGGTGCAGGTGCAGGTGCAGGTGCAGGTGCAGGCAGGGGGGATAAATATGACCTCCAGTAACACACAAACAGCACAAAAAAATTTAACATGTCTGCAACTTCCCTAAGTCCCGAAATGTGTGGAATTCGAGGGCAGGGGGCAAGAAGGCGGGGGTTGCCCAGGCGGGAGGGTAGGAGAGGAACTTACAGGTTTTTATTTTTAAAACCCACCCTGCTCTCTTGGACCCCTTGGGTGCCTGGGCGTCCTCTCCTCCCCCCCAGTAGGGCAAGAAGGTGAAACCTGCCTGCCCAGGCACCCAGTCATCGGATAGCACCTGTTTGACTGAGAAAGGATGGTTCGCCAAAAACGAAAAAATAAAATTTGCAAAGCGGTGCTATCAGTGGCCCCCTGTGTTTAACTGACTTTTGTTTGTTTCCTTGTCAGGGGCTGGTTGCTTCGGGGAAGGGGTCGAGAGCAGGGGGGAGGGGTTTAAGGGGTATGTGTGCCTGTGACTGACTGAAAAGGTCCCCCCTGATGGGGGGACCTGTAGCAAACTGTCCTGGGGGGCATGCCCATGCAAACATGCAAACATGAAGACATGAAAAAGACACACAGCAACCAAGCACACAACACAGAATCGAACCAGACCATCCATCCACATGATGTATTAAATTCTGCACCCCCCTCCCCCTCCCCCGATCATACCCCCCCCCCCCCCCCCCCCCCGCACAGGGTACAAATTTTGAACTTGATGTCCAAAAAAAAGTATGGGAAAAATTGTGCCACAATCGTTAAAAATGATGGGGAAAATTGCGCCAGAATTGGGCGTACGAAATTCTATTGCCTTCGGCAGTGCACCTCGAAGAGAGGTTGACAGTCAGCCAATCAGTCAGTTAGACAGGCCAGCAGTCAGGCAGACAGAAACACACACTTTGGGTTTTTTGTTAGTAGCAGACACTTTATGTAGCAGTCGGGACCGTCCTCACTTCAAGTATCGGTGGTGGCCGAGTGGTAATGCATGCCACCGCCAGCTTTTAGGACGGCGGTTCGAACCCTGGTGCGCTGATTATTTGCAGCGGCGCCGCCGCTGCAAAAGTCAGCAGGCCGGGATTCGAACCACCGACTATAAAGCATGCGTCGGCTGCGTTACCATTGGACCAGCGGCGATGCTACAGCATTCAGCTTCCCCACTGCTTGAAGCCTGTTGAGCAAAAACTTTTGACCCCCCCCCCTCCCCCCCCCCACCCCCACCCCCCCCCCCAAAAAGTGATATCCAGTTTTAGGGGGTAGAGGCCTCAGAATCAAAAAATCCATTGGGGGATGGTCTTATTGGGCAAAATAATGATTTTACAAGGGGTTGGACATCCAATATCATGCCTTGGGGTATGCTGCGCGAATGACCCCAAAAAAGGGGGGTATATGCCGCTCGCGCCTGCGCTTGATCTAACAACCTCTCTTCGAGGTGATTTTTCCAAACAGGTTTCTTCCCGTACTAAATTTTTCACCGGCCCGTAATACGGTTGCAGCAAATAAGCACGAATCTTTCAACAACAAAAAACAACATCTCTGCCGGTTGGGAGCGGAAGATTTGTCCGGAGAGGAAGCCATGTATTCATTGATGATACCACTATGTTGACCATCTACTGGCCTCCGCCGGGGTTCGAACCCCCCCCCCCCCCCCCGCGGCGCACGGGTCGTGGATAATACCAGTACAGTACGCTGGCTATACCTGTTATATATCATTCCAGAGACCTTTCGGACTTCTCTTCCCAATCAAAGTACAGAGTCGCTGTGGAGTGACTGGGGATTTGGGGCGTTTGGTGCATCCCACTCATCCATTGGACCTATGTTCCGGGTTCCCTCAAGAGGAAGAAGTGTGGGGCTCGAACCCCCACCCAGGAAGATGAGCACCGAGCATGATGCCACTATAGTACCGTCTCTATAGTATGGTACAAGGTACAGAGTTCTGCCTGATTCAGTCCAGTCTCACTTTTTCAGTAACTGGGCACATTTTCGTCTCACGTGACCCTCCCAGTCACTCACCTCCGTGCTTGGCCAAGGGGGGGGGGGGGCACCGGGGTACCCGGAGTTCGGCCATGGGTTAGGGGGTCCATACGAGAAAAAAATTCTTCGAGACCCAGGTCCAAATCCACACACAGTGGCCACAATACGCAAAGAATTTTGGACCTTCCACCCCCGGGCCCCCAAATGGGGTACCCAGCTAGGGGGGGTAGGGGGGTCCAAATCGAAAAATCGAGGTGATTCATTGGGGGACCACTTTGTCTCCCAAAATGATGATTTTACAAGGCTCAAATAAGATATCTAATACCATTCCTTGGGGTATGCTATGCAAATGAACCCCAAAAAAGGGGGGGGGGGTATACACCACGCTTGCGCTTGATCTAACAACCTCTCTTTGGGGTGATTTGCCCTGCGCATGATATGTGTTGACAAATTTTGAGGGTGGTCAAGAAATCACCCCAACCATGCCGCTGTGCAAAATCAGCCCTGTAAACATGCACATTACTACACCCTCCACCCCATGTATTCTGCGCAAGCAAGAACAAGCAACAAGCACTTTCAAGCCAGCCTCCAAATCGGCGAAGAAATCCCAACACATCGGCGAACAAAATTGGCGGACCAATTTTTCGCCAAAACAGGTTCCCAGTCACCTGGATCTCAGTCCCAGGGCCCAAACACACCTTCCTTTGGTTGCTCAGTTGTTGGAGTCATGTAGCAACCCAAATTACGTCTCAATTTTCAAAAAAAATTTCGTCTCTCGGTCTGTACATGGTTCCTGAGCAGTAGTGTGGCAGTGCGAGGTGGTGGTCTAGTGGAATATACCCAGTCGGCAGAACGAATCGGCCAAATCACAGAAACCCCAAAAATCGGCAAAACAAATCAGCGGAATTCAGAAACCCAACAAATCGGCAGAAAAAATCGGCAAAATCGGCTGAATTCGGCCGCCAATTTGGGGGCTGGCATGCACTTTGTGCAAAGTGTCTCTTCCCTGTCTTTGCTTCATAAAAGCAGGATCAGATCTTGTCTATTCGCTGCCACAAGGAGCTAGGATGGCGATGAGAGCACATCAATTCCCTTCAGTGCAAGGAGCACGGATTTCAAATAACATTTGGATGATGTGTTTTAACCTTTACTGGTGAGGGGGAGATACTTCGACGCCTTAGGTGTACTTTCCATGCAAGTTTATTTGTGGTAGTACGGGGCATTTGCGAGAAACAGCAACAACCGATCTGACGCTGGAATGTCCAAAACTTCCAAGGATTTTTGGAGGTCCACTGGCACATTGACTGTCGTTGGACTTTGACCTGCATTGTGCAGAGTACCTCCTTGTTCCTTTTGCCTTGCCATGCTGCATCTGAATACGTCTGTACGTGCATTGATGGAAGAGCTCTGTTTAAGAGGGCTGTAAGACCATTACGTACTAGAAGAGAAGAAAGTAGCAGACGGCCATTTCTCCGTGGTACATGAAGTCATCCTCCCGCCGACAAATTATCAGTGAGGCAGTCTCTGCCTTCCCCTTCCCCACCTGGATCAATTGCCCTGATATCACAAGACAACAAATCCCGGTTGTCCACAGTGTCATTTTCATTTTGGGGGAGGGGGGAGCGGATCTGACACGTAGGGAGGACTAGCTGAGTCTGAAACCAGGTTGTGCAGTGGGAGACTGCCACACCCAACAGTGTCATTCTTTCATTGGTGCGGGAGACTCGGGCGCCCTAACACTTGCGTCAGGCCCCGCTGCGTAGGATACAGGTTAACATCCCATCACCCTTCGGCGCTTTTCAACAAGGCTTTGCTTCCAATGGTTGCAGATGATGTGCGGCCCCCGTGTGCATGTTCAGGAGCCTAACGTCTGTGAGTGGCGCCCACTGGGTAATGTAAATAGCGCGGGCAAGACTTGCTATTTGAGGTCCAGATCAACACGCTCTCCCACAGCCCAAACACCTGAACCTCCATATCTCAACTTACTACACACACCTTCCATTAAGAGCCCACCACCACCCCTTGCACAACTCATGACAAAGTGGTTCTTTTTTTTTGTTCTCAGACTCACCACCTGTGCCGCAGGAGTGCTCGGACAGTGTGACCGGACCTTATTGGCATGTAAAGTACAACATCCATTGTCCCATGTGGAGTGCCACAAACCACTCAGGGCGGTAGGACGTCTATCTGGACCTTGAAATCGGTCACCAGTGTATGCACCGGGACAACTGCCACATCCTCGCGGACTTCCCTGCACCTGGACTGACTGCACAACCCATGTCAAACATTCAGCAAAAAATATTCCACACTGGCCCCCTCCCCCTCCCACACACAAATGACCCGGGTGGTCATGGCAACTTTGACCACAACAACTTCTGGAAAAGGAGGTTCCGTAGTCAGAGCATCTGGGTCCATATGTAGCATCTTCTCTGGCGGTATGGCCCCTCCCCCTGAGTTCCCAGGCGTGGAGGTCTGGAGTCTCAATGTGCCTATGGATCACACCGACATTCCAACACCTGTCCTCCAAACCCTCGGGTCTTACCCTTTGGAGACGTGGAGATACGCATTCCGTGCCCATGGGAAAGGCAAAGGGTTGACCATGGCACTTGCCCGCCCATATATGAGTTGGGCTTTGGAGGGAAGTCCTGCCCGCTCGAGGGCCAGTCCTTGGCACATGGTCAACAGCGGACAATTGCACACACTAAGCCCGATGACATCAGCATCCCCACAATACACTGCAGCAAGCAACTTCACTGTTGGATCCTTCGCCTTTTTGAGCACACTTATGGCCCGAGACCGTTTACAGACCTCGGGAGTGTAGACACAAGTAAGACCGCTGTCAGGGCCGGACCCTGTGTCCGTGCCAGACGGCATTGTAGCGTCGGCCTGACACAGAGAGGGGCTGGTTGGGGTGCCAGCTTGCACTGCGGTGGGACCAGGAAGTGCGTCAAACTCCACACTGGTCGGGCAGGGCAGGGCATCACCCCACATGTTGCTTGTTTCAGCAGTGCCAACGAGGTCAGAGAGGGGGTGGGGGTTGGGTTGAGGGCCAGGCAAACCGTCGGACTGAGCAGGATGGTCGGAGCCAGAGGGCGGGTCTAGCCCAATCCCCGCAAGAGTGCTCTCACCCGCACTGCGGTCTGGAGAACAATCCAGGGTGCAGGGTTGATTCACGCGTTCATTGTGCTGCGAACAAGGATCCCTGATGGCAGGTTGGTCAGGGCCCAGCAATGACCCATGGTTATCAGCGGCAGAGCTTGACTTGTCCTGGGGAATGAAATGGGGGACAGCGGCGACATTCGGACAGATGCTGCAGTCTACGGTTTGGGCAGGCAGCTCTTGCTGGGCGCTGCACTGCTGCGCATCCAACACGCAAGGCGTGACTGAAGGCGTGGGATCCTCTGCGGCGTCTTGTAGCAAAGATCCGCTGCCTGCTGCAGTGCAGTTGCTGTGGCTGGGAACCGAGACAGTGCTGCACGTGTCCCTATGGGTCCACGGTCCAAAGGCCGCGCCGCCGGGATTGCTGTGGGAGGCAGCGCTGCCGGGAAGGATCTGCGTCGGAGGTGAAATATTACCTCGAGGATCGCTGTCCATGGCAGGCGGGGCAGAGCTGCCGGGGTTGCTGTCCGTGGCAGCCAAGGCAGTCCCGCCCCAACCGGGAGATGAACCCAGCTGTTCCGCACTGCAGCACTGCTGCGACTGCGACCTGCCGTCATCACCATCATCGTGCAGCACCGCCAACGCCAACTCCCAAATTGCCACGTCGAGGCTTTTGGTGATGAATGCGAAGATGGAAGAGTAAAGGTGCACGTCCCGGGAACCGCCACAGGCGCACTCCTTGGCGGCTGCCAGGCAGCGCTCCGCAAGAGCAAACTCGTCGAGGCACACGTGGGCGGCCGCCTGCAGTGCCAGTGCCTGGCTGGAGTCCGGACACAGGGCGCTGGCCCGGGACGCCAGTGCCACGACTGCGTGGAAGTCCCCCTTGAGGAGCATCGAGGCGCAGGATTGGCACCAGGCGGTGTATACGACATCCCGGTGCGGGGCCGAGGGGTCCCGGTCCTGCTGGCGGGACAGCAGGTCTACACACACCGAGGCCACCGTGTGGCTGTCGTACTGGACGCATAGCGGGTACAGCTCCGCCACAGACGCCTCGTCCACCAGGTGGCACAGGAGGACCTCACAGCGGTACGCCAGCGCCTCCAGCACAAGCTCCTTCGCGAGGCAGAACAGCGAGAGGGCGTGCCCAAGGTCGCCCGCATCCACGACGTCGGTGTAGAGGTAGACCAGCAGCGCACGCACGACGGACATGGGGGCTTGCCCGTCGCCAATGTCGACCTCGGGGGCCCCGGACTCCAGCATCCCGTTCGTGAGCAGCCGGTGGAAGTAGTCCGAGCGGGTGCACAGAACCGCGCGGTGTGCGTGGAAGCGGCTGCCCCCGGACTGCAGGACAATGTCCGCGAACTGGGGGCTGTCCACCAGACCCCCCAGCCACACCGGAATGGGGTCGAGGACGCCTCCGCCTGCCACAAATGCCACAATGCGTTGCGCTTCGGGGGCCTCCAGCGCCTGCAGTGCATGCGGATCCCCGTACAGCCACCTCAGCATGGCTCGACCTGTGCTGAGTGATACCCCCGTCAGCGGTACCTCCAGAGAGGCTACCACCCGGGGCTCATGGGTGGGGGGGTCCCACTCGCCCCCAGAGCATTGGATGGCGTCCAATATCCTGCGGCAGAATTCCGGGCTCCTCGAGAGGATGGCCCGATGGCCGTGCAATGCAGCCCCATCGTCGAGAACGAAAGTGACATCGCTCAGCTCGAGCATGTCCAGCAGGGCAGTGCAGCACAACGTGTCCCCCGCTGCCAGGGCGCTCTGCTGGAAGGAGCAGGTCCCGGTAGCCGGGCAGTCACAGAAGAACCCCGAGGGCATCTGCATCTTGACCGCATGTCCTCGGTGGCAGTGATGGGCGCACGGCAGGCACAGCCCAATGGACGTCTCAATACGGCAGTCACAGCACTCGTACCAGTACTGCATGTGGTACTGCGGCGACGCCACGGACTGACCGAGGCTCAGGCAGGCCCCGAACGAGAACCTGCGCTGCTGCAGCACAGTGCGGATCTCGCGGCACGCCTCCAGGAACCGGTGAATCAGCATCGGGAATTGCCCTGGGTCCAACTCGTGCGCCTTGACGTCGCGGAGCGCGACGACACTATCGTCATGCATCCCAAACGCCAGGTCCCCAATCTCATTCCGCCGCAGCAGGAACCAGAAAGGCCATTCCTCTGCATCCGCCAGGGTCGGACACACAGTTGCCGACACCCTTGCGTAGTCCGTGCCTCTGGCACTCGGACCGATCTGGAATTCCAGGTCCGAAGTTGCCAAATGAATACACTGCGTAAATGGGTCCAGGTGGGTGTGGGGCTCGCACAAGGAAGCAAGACAGTCATTAATGAACAATATGGTGCTGGCGGCAAGCTGTGGTCGCAGGCGCTTTGCAGGGGCATACTCCTGCATCGAATCCTTCCATGACTCAAGTTCCGTGGTCATGCTGAGCTTAGCCTCCTCCAAGTGCTCAACCGTAAGACTTTGGATGTGCACCAGCAAACACCCGTAGGGCATGCCCCCTCCCAGTGTGTAGATCATCCCGCAAGCACTGCCCACAGTTTGGCCCAGCAGTGCCCTCAGCCCGAGCACCCGATCAGTCAAATCGCGAGACATGGGGCACAAATCGCGACTGTACAACACCCCATACCCTTGCCGGGCAGAGACAGGGGAGATGGAAATATTCACTCGGCCGGTGCCAGGAAGAGCTGCACAGCTGTTGGAGTCCAATTTAATAGCGGGGGTGCCATACCGCTTGCTGTACTCTGCAAGCAGCAGCGAAATGCGCTCATTTGCCGCCATGGGACCACAACCCACCTTCAGGCCTCCCACTGGTCATGTGAACCTGAGAAAAACAACACTGGGAATTCAAAACTGCACTGGATACACAACAATTGGTGTCAAATGCGAAAACATCGGAGGGGACGAAGGAGCAGGTGGAGTTGTGGAATAAGAACTGTGCACCTTTTGCAAACCTTGACCTTTACAAAAGTTTCCGTTCACGGAGCTCAACCTACATCCTCCCAAGGGATCCGTTGCGTTGTACTGACCTCCGTGGAGGGGCTGAAGAAACTGTCCTCACAGAGGAAAATGCTTCAGGTGAGCCACTGAACATGCAGCTTGGACGAACCATCCCAAACAACAGCACACCGAACAAGCAGCCACACTGACCGCCACCCAACTGGGGGAAGTGTCACGTGAGTGTAAAACAGTGTACTCGCGTGACACTCAGAATACATATATATATATATTACTACACCCCTCTCCCCTTAAATTTAGCTAACAACAAGCAACAAGCAGCAACAAGCAACAACAAGCAACAACAAGCAACAAGCAAGCACGTCACCATGCCGTTTTGGCCATTGCACCTTCCCAACGCCTCGGGCCTGACTCTACTTTAGCCATCCTAGAGCCTAGGTGGTGGCCTTGCCAAATCCAAGTTTTGAGCCAGAAACTCACCGGTGGCGGCCCGGGGCGGTGGCGCCAAGTCGGGAGGTGCCCTCCCAAATCTGCGCAGTTTTGGGCCAAAAACGGCCATTTTTCGCCCAAAACAGCCCTAGTAAGGGTTCAAAACAGCCAAACGAAGGCAAACGGCTGCTACACTCCACGTGCGGCTTGACTTTCTCGTGCCCAGGGGACCTTTGGTGCCCTCTAACTCCACGATATGTCCGAGAAATGGCCCAAAAAGGCGCCAAAAAGCCCCAAAAACTGCGCAATGTGCACCAACACCCCAAAACCAAGAACGGGCCGTATCTTGGGCTACGTGGCTCAAAACTGAATTCCGAGGGCACCTAGTCCACCCGCAACCCCCCACTTTTTATGGTTTCCAAGCCCCAGAATCGCCCAACGAGACACGTAGACCCCCGTACCAGTGGTCACTTGGTGGAGCCGGAGGGCCGGCCAGCCCACGCACAGTGGGGGCCAACGGTGGGTCCACCAGGGTCCCCAGGGCGAAAAAAATGATTTTTTCCAAAGTTGTTCCTAGACCACTTGGGATGCTCAAACAAGTGTTTTTAGGCCGTTTTGAGCCCGTGGTGGCGCGTTTTGCGCCATGGAAAATCCCAAAATGCCTTGAAAATGGGCCGTTTTGGGACCAACAATGCGTCAAAAATGGGTCAAAACGCGTTTTTCGGAAAATGATCGTGGACCATTTATGATGCTCAAACAAGTGGTTTTAGCCCATTTTGAGCACGTGGCGACAGGTTTTGGCTCATGGAAAATCCCAAAATGCCTTGAAAATGGGCCATTTTGGGACCAAAAATGGGTCAAAAATGGGTCAAAAACGCGTTTTCCAAAAGTGATCCCGGACCATTTGGGATGCTCAAACAAGTGTTTGTAGCTCGTTTTCAGCCTGTTTTGACCGAGTTTAGCCCCTTCCAGCACATGTATGCACCACTTTGTGCCCTTCGCACGTACCTTAGAGCCGTATGGTGGAGCCACCTAGAGTTGGGAGAGGGGTGTAGATTGGAGGATATATATATATATATATATATATCCTCTAATCTACACCCCTCTCCCCAACTCTAGGTGGCCCCACCACACGGCTCTAACGTACGTGCGAATGGTACAACTTGGTGCATACATGTGGCGGAAGGCGCTAAACTGGGTCAAAACGGGCTCAAAATGGGCTAAAAACACTTGTTTGAGCATCCCAAATGGTCCACGATCACTTTTGGAGAAAACGCGTTTTTGACCCATTCTTGACCCATTTTTGGTCCCAAAACGGCCCCTTTTCGAGGCATTTGGGTATTTTCCATGGGCCAAAACGCGTCCCCACGGGCTCAAAATGGGCTAAAAACACTTGTTTGAGCATCCCAAATGGTCCACAATCACTTTTGGAAAATCACGTTTTTGACCCATTCTTGACCCATTTTTGGTCCCAAAACGGCCCCTTTTAAAAGAATTTGGGTATTTTCCATGGGCCAAAACGCGTCCCCACAAGCTCAAATGGGGCTGAAAACACTTGTTTGAGCATCCCAAATGGTCTCAGATCACTTTTGGAAAACCGCGTTTTTGACCCATTTTGACACATTTTTGGTCCCAAAAAGGCCCCTTTTCAAGGCATTTTGGGATTTTCCATGGGCCAAAACGCGTCACCACGGGCTCAAAACGGAGTAAACACGTTGTTTGAGCATCCCAAGTGGTCTAGGAACAACTTTGGAAAAAATGATTTTTTCGCCCCGGGGACCCTGGTGGACCCACCGTTGGCCCCCACGGTGCGCAGGCCCGGCTGCCCTCCAGCTCCACCAAGTGACCACTGGTACGGGGGTCTAGGCGTGTCGTTGGGCGCTTCTGATGCTTGGAAACCACAAAAAGTGGGGGGGTTGCGGGTGGAATAGGTGCCCTCGGAATTCGGTTTTGAGCCACGTAGCCCAAGATACGGCCCGTTCTTGGTTTTGGGCCTGTTTGACACAAATGGCACACATTCGGGCCATTTTTAGCCATTTTTGGGCCGCTTCTCGGACATATCGTGGAGTTGGAGGGCAACAAAGGGCTCTTGGTCACGGGGCAATCAAGGCGCACGTGGAGTGTAGCAACCGTTTCCCTTCCTTTGGCCATTTTGAGTGGGTTTCGGGGCCGTTTTGGGCCAAAAAAAGCTGTTTTGGGGCACAAAATGTCTAGGTTTGGGAGGGCACCTCCCGACTTGCCGCACCCGCCCCGGGGCACCACCGGTGAGTTTTTGGCTAAAAACTTGGATTTGGCAAGGCCACCACCTGCGGAATACGATGGCTAGAGTAGAGTAGAGCCCGGAGCCGTGAGGCGGAGCACAGGTGGAGCAATGGCCAAAACGGAAAGGAGAAGTGCTTGTTGCTTGCTTGTTGCTTGTTGCTTGTTGCTTGTTAGCTAGATTTAAGGGGAGAGGGGTGTAGTAATATATGGGCGTTTGTCTTGGGGGGGGGGGGGGGGGGACTACCGCGCACCCGTCATTTTTCAATTTTGGGCCACCACGGAGGATTATTTGGGGGTTCTCCCATGACCCCCTATATGTTCAGGGTGCTTAATTCATTTTTGATGTTTTTGGAGGGAATTGGGATGGCTAGGGGGCTGGTTCAGGGTGTTGTGCTGAATTTTTCTGCATTTCCTCTGCACTGCTTTACTGCAGGTTTTGCACTGTTTTCGTGTTTCACAGACACCACCATGGCTTCCCCATCCAAAATGCATTCTCCATCAAAATCTTCATCTTGCTCTTCCCCGAGCCAGTCCCCTGGCAAACAGGAGGCAGGGTGAAAGACGGAGGTCCCTTTGGCAATAGGGTCATTGGGATTAACATCCGCAACTTGAGCTAGTTGATGACCACTAGCATGCGGCAGGCTCGTGTTGACCACATCCGCCAAAATATGGGGGGGCTCCCCAAAACCAAAGACAAAAAATTTTGTGAGAATTTTCAGGCCTTGATGAACGTGTTCTTGGTGGCATGTGGTGGGGATGCGGGGTATGCCCAACTATTGATGTCCGCGTTGGGCGACAAGGTTTTTGGGGACCAGCTGGCCGACCGTATCGACTATGATCTGGTCGAAAATCTGAAGGCCACCCTAAAGGACACCAATGTAGATTTCGGTCACGATGGGGTCACTGCCACTAAATTTCTTTGTGCTGTTGTCATCCCCGACACAACACCCATTACAAACGCCCTCACAATTCCTAGGACTAACCAGTTTTTTCAATGGAAGCCGGTGAGTAAGGGCAAACTGATGCGCAAGCGATTTGCCTGCTTTTGTGCCAGGTGCATCCACAATGCACCCGGGGCTTGCCGCAATGCGCCATTTTGTGGCAATTGGAAGCATGTCCAAGTGAAGGAGGATGAGAACAGACGAGAAACAACCATCTGTGGTGTAAAACATCTATGCAATTGTGCTTGTGTCGGCCTTTAGTCACCAATGGCGGAGACTAATAAAAACAATGTGCAGAAAGTCAGCATGCAGGTAAAAACGGACCGAGCAGCAAATGGTATTTTCAAAATTTTCAAAAAATATGGCCCCCTACCCAGGGTTTTGCTTACCCACCCCGGGGGGGGGGGGTTAATTCAGGGACCCACCCACCCAGAATTTTGGCATACCCACAGACCGACAAATGTCCCACCCCCCCATTTGGGCCGTGCCAAATCCAAAGAACGAAGGGTGAGAGCAGGGGGAGACGGTGACGAGGCTCCGTTGAGGGCCAAAGTCAGGCGATTTGACTGTGTTTTGCCTGTTTTTTACACACAGCAAACATGGAAAACCTCCATATTTCACAAATCACCTCGTAGAGGTTGTTAGATCAAAGCCACGCAGGCCCGTACACGGGGGAAAATGCGGCATACCGCCCCATTTTGGGCCTTTTTGGGCCTATTCGCGAACCCTACCTCAAGGGGTTGAATCGTTTGCTTAACCCCTTGTAAAATTATTATTTCGGCCAATAAATGCATCCCCCAATGAGTTTTTGGTCCGGACCCCCCCCAGACCCCCCTCCCCCACTTGAAACCCACTTTTTGAGATTTGTGGTCCCGGCGGGTGAGGCGAACAGCTCGTTGTGGGTCTGCGTCTCGCTTAGTTCGCTTGCTGCGATACACCGTCAGCCCGCCCCACGCAAGTGGAGGTGGTGGGGCGAACTCCACTGTCTGTGGGGCAGCGTGTCTAGAACAGCGCACTTGCCACCACACTGTGATCATCGAGTGCCCCACACCTTGTCGTTCCATCCTCCGTTGGTTCCTCTGCCTCGCTTCCGGTTTGTGTTCCTGCTCCCTCCTGACCCGCCCTGCTCTGCCCCCTAGCCCGTGCCCTTCCTGACCTGCCCCCGGTGTGTACTAGGGAGAGGGCCTAGGCCCCGCCATGGGCAGGGCGTTGGCCGCCGGGAGCGGCCCAACTAGAGTACGGGTTGGGAGGTGCATGCATGGGGCCCCCATGCCCCGCTGAGATGAGTTCAGGGACCCAGCCCATGCGACGGCGGTGCTCGGGCCCCTCTTGGGATCCGCGCCGATGCTCACACCATGGGTTTGGCCAAGCCTGTACTCGGTGTGGGAGTGTGGACCGTGTTGTACTTGCTCTCATACACCACCCCCTTGTGCCTAGTCCTCACCTGTGCAGAGTATGTGGGGGGGGGGGGGGCGAGGGAACCGCCACTTTCCGCTCTGTGCTTTACTCCGGCAGTTGGATATTGACCTTCTCTTGCGGGTTGCTAGCTAGACAACGTGGTTCATCACAATGTTGCACCGGCGTGCATCCCCACAGGCAGCTGCACCCCCATGTAGTGCCCCAACAAGGGCAGAACAGCTGGGCCACCCGCAGTGGGACTAGGTCCGAGCACACATTTCACACATTTTTTTCAACCAAAAATCTTGCCCCCACCAGTGTTTTGTTTCAACTTTTTCGGTGATTTTTTTGAACCGCAACATTTGTCTCCCCCCTATAGGGTGAAATTTCACCTCCCACGGGAGATTTTTTCCCTGCTCCCCCTCCCCCCCACCTTGGTTGTGCTTTGCGGCGTTATCACCCCGGCACCGGCTTGCCAGCAAGGACCCAGCCAGTGGGATGGTACTCACGGATGTGCTGTTTGTTAGTCCTGTGGCACAATGTGCCATATGGGAACATGCGCGCGAGCGGCGCGCGGGTTGTCTTGGGCGGGTGCCAAGCCACGTGGCATTTGCATATGTGCATTGGGTGCCCGCGGTAGCAGTCATCACTGTATGGGCAAACATGCACCACCGGCCGAGGGAGGCCGATACTATGAAACAGCCGGATGCGGACAAGGTTCTCACACCGGCATGAGGAAGCGCATCTGCATTGGTTACCAATAGGCGGGCGTAGGCTGGAATGGTTGTGCTAGGCTGGGGCCGGAGCGGGAGCAACCTAGCTGATGGTGCCTTGGGAGTCGCTGTGATATTGCCGAATATGCTCCGGGTTCTTCCGTGTGCACCCGGTGCCATATGGACAGGCATATGCCATCCAGAGACGGATACAACGGGCGGGGTGAGTCCAGCCTGGACCCCCCCCAACCCCCCCCCCCTTGGTCACCAAAAAAGGTCACAATATTTGGTCACAAAAAAATGTGACCCACAACCGGCCGTTTTGGGCAGCCCTCTGCCCGTACATGTGCATGATGCTCACAGTGACAAAATTGTCTTGCTCGCTGCAGCTATGACTACTTGACGTATTCATTATCACTGTCACTATCGCTGCCACTGCCACTTGATGAACCTGTAGTGATAGATGCAAAGGAGGACAAGGAGCTTGCGCCATCTGACATGTCCGCCAGATTATCATTATATTCACCTGATGCGCAGTGTGTTGCTATCCTTCCTCCACCTACCCATATCCTTGCGTGGCTTGCGCACATTCTGTGAAGTGCACCTCCTCCAGCAGCAGTAACAAGCAGTAACAGCAGCACCACAAACAGTAACAGCAGCACCACAAACAGCAGCCACACCCGCAGCAGAACAAGCACCACAACCAATGCAAAAGCTTGGTCAGCCAATGCCTGTTGCTTGCGCTTTGCTTTCCTATGCTTCTGCCTCTGCCTGCATGCAACATCACTCTTGCAGGTGGGAACACATGTGCAAGGAATTTTCTTGCAGCCCATTGTGACAAAAAAGAACGAAGGTGCCTGAAACAACAGCATACAAAAACACTGTACAACTATCAGCAGTCACAATAACCAAACAGTCACAATACAGGCAGGGACACACAACATTCCACCATAGACACCTTATCTGGTCACGATATTTTTCGGGTTTGCACTTTCCCACTATGGTCCTTTATGTTTTTTGTGACAAGTCACAAAAAATGCCCCCGTCCCCCCGGACCCGGACGCCCTAAGTGGGCCAAAATTACATCCAAACTCGATGGTAAGGCATGCAACACGAAATCACATACACAGCAAGCTTTCTAGGCTTCGATCGCATGGGTGGCGTCAAGGCAGATATCCTGTCAGTTAGGCGGGAGTTTGTGAGAGAATTGTTGTGGATGTTCATCCTCTCCTTGCCCCCGGCATCCCTTCAAGTGTTGCTGCACGCAAACCAATGGATGGGGTGCCACTTGCTCCTACAAAATCCGTATGAGGTCGTCTAGGGTGGCCCACGTAGCTTCGGGAGTACTTGGAAAACAATCCAATGATGAATGTAAGGATGTAGTATTTCAAGAAAACAATTGAACCCTTTTGACCAATTATGGCCTCTTTTGGCGATAACTGCCTTGCATACCAACATGAGAAGAACAAAGGCCGGTGTACGTTGCCTCTTCCACTAGTGCGGCCAATTGAATTGGGCAGCCACAACTGTTTGCTCTCATCGCAATGGAACCTGTTGGCACATCAACTAGCTTTTGGAATTTTGGTCTGGGTTGCATGAGGCAAGCCCGTTATCATGGATATTGTGAGGGCATAGTGCGAACCTGTTGTTATTGCAGATCTTGCATGTGAACCAATGCGAAAATCATAAAAACTAATCATTTTCCACAACTGCACTCCAGTTTTTGAATGGATTGCGGTGAACATGCATTACCAATACACAGCAGGCAGCCTTCTGAAGTGGCATTTCTGCACATGCACAGCCCTGTACACACACCCGTTTAGGGTGGCCTGAAAATTGTCCCGTCCAAAAACACCCCCTACCCCAATACGACCAGCAGCAATTTGTGACCTGCTGTGGAAAATGAGGCGGCGAAGGCGAAGCGGTAAAGCCGCATCCCGAATGATTGGTCCCCATCAGCAAGCCGGATGACCAGAGCCTTGGCTCCTTCTCATCTCCTCTGGCACTGGCGTTGAATTGCTCGTATGGACGATACCAGATGAAAAATGCTACCAGATGAAAACTGCGTGTGGTCCGTGTCTGTTGGTAATCACTGGTGGAGCTGAAAATGGGTTTGAAATTGCTCAGCATTTTTCGGCACAAATGCGCTGACAAGCCGAACTTTCCAACTTGCATCTTGATGATATTGTGACCACTCACGACGATCAAAAAACACCTGTCAGGCACATTTCAGACCCAGTTTGGGTGGTGGCAGATTTGAGCCTTCAGCTACAGTCCGGGACACTAGATTCTGAATACTTTTGGGAGTGGAACAAAAATTGAATTTTTGGGAAGATTTTCGACATCTTGACCATCAAAATTGCTCAACACATGCTTGTAAAGCTTGTTTTACCCCTGCTATGCATGGGTTTGACCCATTGTGGCAACCAAGGGTGGGGGATGGCCATCAAGAGCTTGAACCTGGGACCACTTTTTTCAGCATACGGGGTTCAAACACGAATCTTTCTGGAACGATGGGTTTGGTATCCTGATTCTAGAAAAGTGAAAGCTTGTTTGCCCCTCTGCGTTACATGGTTTTCACCTTTTTTTTTTGACTACACGTACGCTCTCAGATTTGAACTTGCTCCAGCCAAAGGCTTACATCACCCCTAGCCTACCTTCCACTCCCCCCCTCCCCCTTCCTGCCACTGCTCAAGCACCTTTTCCACCAGCCCATAAGGGATCAACCACCAACACCAACCTGGCAACCAGCTGCCAAACACGTGTACTGAGGCATCTGCTACTTGACAACATTGTGCCCAGGGGTCACCTGGATATCAGCTCAGTGTCAAGGTATAAAGACAGCACATGGCCCTCCTTCAAAGTAGTCCTGGAGAGGTAGTTGTGAACCAGACGATGGCAATTGTGGGCTAACCAACAGCTGTTTGTACAAAAGAGCCCTGTCCATCACAATGGAATTGAAAGCTGTGCCCAGACAGACTTCTGCTTCCTTCACCAAGGGTAAGGGTGTGAAATTCTGCCGTCCTTCGATCCCATATCAACACGTGAAAACAAGACCAACACAGCGCATGGTGGCGTGGCAGGCCAGCACGCAACTGAACAACTGTCATGTGAACCCACCACAGACAACAGGGTGTGGAACACTTTTGGGATGTGGAACACTTCAGCCAATATTACAGCGCTAATCAGCATTACAAGCACATGAACGGTGGTGACTGACTCCCTTCAACCATCAAAAACTGGAGTGTGGGGAGCTTACACCCTGGCTGGCACAAACACAAAGAAACGAAACAAATTGAGGTAACTGCAGGCCATTCACAGATGGCAAGGGCTCAGACCGCTCACGACTGGGATTGCTGCATGAAATGAAAAATGCACCTTCATATGGGGTTGAACAGAATGCAAACACTTACCTTACAGCACAGGTACCATTTGCATACATTTACTGCTTTATGCAGGTCCTGCGCTCAACAGTACATGCAGTTTCGTGATGTGCATACTTCATGAATCCGGGGTGGGAGGCTGATTTGTACTCATGTTTATTACTGGTGCTGGTCAGATGCTTGGCTCAGAGTAATATCCGTGGGCTCATGGTGTTGTTTCTTACATTTTTCCACACAGATGCCTCACACCCTTCGGTTCTGGGCACACATTCTGTTGGAGAAGCGCCGTTTTCTTTCAACAAGGACCAGTCCAGTGAATGATCAGCAGTGGCTGCACTCATAGAACGTGAACGGCTGAATGACACTGCCCATATGGGCCCACAGTGACACACGTGCAATGTACGCACTGCAAAACTGGACCCATGCAAGTATGCAATTAGAACAACGCATGGCCTATTCAGGCATAGCCTCCCTGGTTGTTGCCAAGTATTGGCTGTAGGGCGTCCGGCCGCCCTGCTGGGGCCGTCTCCCGACCGTCAGGCCGGGTGGCGGCCTCTGTGGATGCGTTGCTGGATTCAGAGTAAGGCAAATCATCTGCTTCGCAGAGCAGGTATTGTGTATGGTATTCCAAAACGTTGGATATATAATGAGACAGCACAACAAGGCAGCAGTGGCCTACAGCCGATGGCTGTAGCCACCACTGATATCCAGGTTGCGGCTTACGCTAACCGCAGCAGATGGCCGAGCATGGGAATAGACCTACCCATCGCTGTTTACAAAGAACCACCCAAACGTCGTGCCCTGGACGACAGGACGCTCTCTCCTTTCAAAAGCCCCTCACTCCCCGAGGGTCATGCAGCATCAAGCATAAAATAGTCAGTCCAACAATGGAGCTTTAGAAAGGCATGCAAACAAGCTTCAGCTTCACCAGGTCTCACAAAGGGGCTAGAGAAAGGCACCTGGCAGATAGATGAACAGGGCAATGAACATGGTTTCTGGATCAGATATACAAGTGGAACTATTAGGGGCTCTATGATGCCTGCTCATTGGACGACGAGACGAAGGCTGCCAGATTACAAGTAAAAGTGGTTCGAGGTCCGCTGGCCATGGTCAGTGTAACAGCTTTTTTGAGCAGTGCCGATGACACACATTTTTGCTGCAGGTGAGGCATGCCCTTTCAAAGCTTGGACTCTGCCCCCTTTGTGACCCAGAGATTCAGCAGCTGCCAGGCGATTGTTGTTGGTGGCGGCAGGGCAAATGACAAACCCTCTGCGGGGCCCTTCTTGCCTGCTGCAGCTGCAGCAAGAGCCTTAACCACATCTGCACGTGGAGCCCAAAATGCATTCTCCAGTTCCTTTTTGTCAATGTTGATGACGGAATTGGGCTCAGCCTATGAAAGCGGCAGCAGATGGAGAGTAGGATTGCAGGTTGTAGCCTGGTGGGGGAGTAGCAGCAGATGCGTTGTGTTGTGTTGACACTTGCGGGCAGCCCTGCTCACGCCGATTCTGAGGTCCTGATACGCCCTGGTCTTGCAGGGCATTCTACTGCTGGTTTGATAGATGCCCCCTACTACCCTGGCACCCCTCCTCTACCCTTTTGTCGGCCGAGGCTGGTGAAGGGGTCGGTGGCAGGTGACAGTTTGCACTTCTGGTCACCACGCCCCCCAACAAACACCAGCTTACCTGGGCAATCATTCCCAGCATGAGAGAATTTGGGAAAGGCCATGGCTGCGACATCTGATACTTGATGGTATTGTACTGCAGCTTGACACCAGCTTCCTCAAAAACTTCACGGGCAGCAGCAGCTTCGATGGTCTCCCCTGGCTCAACAAATCCTTTTGGCAATGACAACAATGGCATGCGGAAGTAGCAATTGAGCAAACCTCAAGCATCACAGCGTTCTGACAGCACTACCATGCTGCTGATCTGCGCTACCACAGGGACCAGCCAACGCAGAGAGGAGGAATATGTCTGCTGGTTGGACCAGCAACCAAAGCGGCGACACATACTTCCGGGTCTGCAGGGGTCTGCAGTGACCTTCCAGATGCAATCACAAGCCTAAACGCCCATTGCCTGTACTGCTTGCGCTGCCTGCGCTTCTCGGTGCAGGTGCTGTTGCAGTTTGGCTTCAATTCTGTTGTGTCTGTGTCCGTTTCAGCTTCAGTATTGCGGTACGTCTCTCATCGGTCTCTCATCTCGTCGGTCAGAACGGACACATCCTCCTTGTGGTTTCAACATCTTTTCCCTGTGCCACCTGTTGAGCATCTTTTAGGGTGTGTCTCATACCCTGCGCTGCAGACATGACAGCTTGTGGGAAGCGGTGTGAAGGGGTGTCCCTGCTACCCTCTGAGTGTAAAACTATATCTCTGAGTCAATTTTTTTTGTTTTGTAGAACAGCAGCCCAATAATTACATGTATGGGCTGCATTCCATCACGGGCACTTTATGTTCCCGAGGTCTCAGATGCAGACCATGTTGATGCGTGTGGCTGCCACGCCTGCAAGCAGAGTGATGAACGAGATAGGGGGCTGATATCCAGCCTTCCCATCCCTCAGGAGGAATGTTTGCCCAGTGCATGCCCGGCGCACTACCTTTGTAGTAAGTATCTTATCTCTAGCCCCAAGTTTATCCTCACCTTGGGAAATTCCCCAAAGAGACCGCACTAGACCGCAAACCTACCCTGCAAGGCACCTTGCATAAGCCGAATATGAGAAATCAACAACACAAAATGTCACTCCCACCACTTCTAACCACCACCCTTGCCATCGTTATAAATTGGGTGCAAAGGATGGGCCAATATCTTAGACATGGTGAGAAGGTACTCCAAATTGTTTGGTGGGGTGGGGGCACAAACAGGTACGTGTGGGGAATGGTCAAAAAAAGATGCCCGGCACACTAATACTCCCCTTACTGTGCTAATTCTCCACTCTATGTGGACTATATACATGGCCGCCCTAAATTCTGAGGATATGACAGTTGCCTAGTGACCTGGTGACCTGTGGTTTAACCCGCTTTCACCCGTGCATTCCATTGCACCAAGAAAATCACGAAGCTTCTGGTCAAGCAATGGACAACCAGCACCTACCAGCTAGTTCCCAGCAATCTCCCAATGTGCAGGCTGAAAAAGCCGTTGCACCATCTGCTGCTACTTGTGGCAGCTTGTGAAAGCAGCTCACAGCTCACAGACTCCACTACACTACACAGCTTTAGTCTCAGTATAAATTTGTCTGTAAATACCTAATTGATGATAGAGGACACAGTTTTGCTTGCAAGCTCTTGTCAGAGATGAGATGTTAATTAATTGGCCTTCACCATGTGCAGTCCGTTATCTATTAGTCCTAGATCCATCTCTGTTTTCCTACAGAATGTGTTACATGTATATATTACTACACCCCTCTCCCCTTAAATCTAGCTAACAAGCAACAAGATACAAGCAACAACAAGCACTTCTCCTTTCCGTTTTGGCCATCACACTCTCTCAACGCTACGGGCTGTACTCTGCTCTAGCCATCCTAGACCCGAGGTGGTGCCCTTGCCAAATCCAAGTTTTGGGCCCAAAGCTCAACAATGGCGCCCCAACCCAGTGGCGCCAAGTTGGGAGGTGCCGTCCCAAAACTGCGCATTTTCTGCCCCAAAACAGCCGTTTTTTTACCCCAAACGGCCATGGAACCCATTCAACACGGCCAAACCAAGGCAAACGGTTGCTACACCCCACGGGCGCCTTGATTTCCTCGTGACAAACAGCCCTTTGTTGCCCTCTAACTCCACGATAGGTCCCACAAAAGCCCCCCCCCCCCCTATGTCCAACAAAAAATAATGTCCAAAAAATACAGTCCAAACGGAGGTGTTCGTTGGACACGGCATTCATTGAACACGGGGTGGGGGGGGGCATGCATCTGAGTTGCTGTGTGTGTGTGTGTGTGTGTGTGTGTGTGTGTGTATGTGTGCATGGAAAAACAATATTAAAGAGGGAGGCCCGCATGGGTCCAGGGCCCCCAGCGGTCGCCTGAGGCGCCAGCTTACAAGACAAGTGGTGCAGTCCTGTCGGCCTGTGCTCCTGTCTCTGGTGCCTGCTCGGGTCGCGGTAGGGGGCCTCGCCTGAGCCAGAACCTCTGGGGCTGGGGGTTTACGTCACCTCGGTGTGTGTGTGTGTGTGTGTGATCTGTACTTTTAGAGGTGGATCCTTGTGCAGCGTTGGGCTGGACGCCTCATTCGGCTCAGGTCTGCTGAGGCCTCTTTGTGACGTTGTTTCCCTCCCTTCTGCAGAATCAGAACCTCTGTATTTTGCTGGCTAGGTATCCAGAGTGTTTGCTCTCCCGTGCCTCGTCACGAAAAGCGGGCGGGCGACATCCTCGGCCACGGTCTCCTCCAGCCCCCGTGGAACTGGGGCTGGTGGGGACGGAGGGGGGGGTGTTTTCGGCCTCCTGCGTTTGGGGGCTGGAGGGGTGGGGGGTTGGTGTGGGGACCTCAGCAGACCCGTAGAGATACGTGCAGGCCCCTGCAGGCGTGGTCGTTTGTTGGGCAGTTGTGCATGTGCAGCAAGTGGGCGCTTCCGGCGCACAGGCACTGGGGTGCACACTTTATGGTGTCCCCGCTGACAGCAGTGGCGCACTCCCCTTTGCTTGAGTGTGCACCTCGGGCACGGTGGCAGGCCATGCAGTGGGCACAGTTGCAGTTGCGGTCTGCGTGCTATGTGGTCATCAGCGTGATGTCCCAGCGCACAGCATGCTTCAGCTGTGCGCCGAAGTCTCTTGCAGGTCGTGCATGCGTCAGCAGAGTGCTGGGCACACTTTGACGGATCAGCCGGCGGCGCCGGTGGTGGCGCCCTGTGTGTGTTTGCGCGCCTGCGTGTCCCGGTGTAGGGGCGCTGTGGGAGCTTCCCATCCCCTATCACAGGGAAGAAATCAGCTGCAAAGGAGGAGCAGCCCCCCCCCCCTTTGGCAAAAGTGGTCTGCTCCGAGGACGGAGCCAGCCCCAACTGCAGATTCCCCTGGAGTGCACGCTGTAGTCGATGCTCCTCCACTTCCTGCGCTGTTCTGCGTGGCCTATGTGTGTACGGGCGCAGTTTGTGTATTCTGTTGAGACCAACCTTGGTGGCCCACGTGCGCTCACAGTATGCCGCTAACTGCTGAACGTGCATGTTCATGGCACTGCGGCAGGTGAAATAGGGGCGGCAGTTCAGGCCGCAGAGTGCCGGCCCCCCCAAAGGAACTAAAGAGCTGCAGCGGGTGACCACACGCGCTGGATGCAAATGGCCTTTGGTGACCAGGCGCTGCGCATTTGCCATTGCCAGTCGTAAGACCCGGCCTCTCTCTTGCAGTGAAAGGGTGGTGCCCTTAAATTTTGCCTGTGGAGCGTGTGGGAGGGTGCGTTGCGCAAATTCCTCAAAGTCCAGTGCGAGTTCCAAGAACGTCACTGTGCCTGGTTCAGGGGCCCAGTGCAGTTCCCTCAGCCAGCGTAGCAGGTCCGCCAAAAAGGGCATTTCCCACTGCCATTCCACCTTCTTAGGGGTACGCAAAAGAAGTAACCCTTTGTCTTCCGGTCTGGGGAGGGGTCCCACCAGTTGGTGATACGGGTATTGCCGAAGCTGCTGTGAGAGGCTCGACCCCATGAAAAGCATGGGGGATTGTGTGTCTCGTAACTTGCGGGCCTGCAAAACGGCTACCAACATATTGTGCAGAGCTGTCATGAATGCGAGCGCTGTCCCTGACTTGACGCTGTCTGTGTCTAACTTTGGGGCTAATCCACAAAGTCGTAAACATGGGGGCCACTGGTCCATGAGGGGAAGGCCTGTGATCTGTGCTGCCGCCGTCCTGATGCCCGGCAGGTGGGTGTCCCGCACCGTACTCCAGGCTGAACACTGCCAAAAAATGTGCTCCTCGTTTTCCGGAGCATTGCCACAGTACGGGCACGTGGATGTGGCTCGCATGCCACGTTGATAGGCCCGGAGGTGTGTGTGTGTGTGTGTGCATGTATGGGGTCTGTGTGTCTGCACCTGCGTGTGGGTCTCTGTTTGTAGACCACCAATCTGCCTGACACCTGTCGACACCTGCCGAAAATTTTCTTGACACGTGCCGACACCTGCTGAATGGGTTTGTGACACCTGCCGACACCTGCCTCGACAGGTGTTAGCAGCATGTATGTTTGAGTTTCCAATCGCAATGGCTGCAATTGTATGGCTCAAGGGTACATGGCCATAAGCAACCTTTTTAGGGTGTGGCCCGACACAACAGGAGATACGCACCCGCAATCCACGCTCTTCTTGAGGTGTGGTCCCGATACAACTGCGGATAAGTAGCCACAAGCCAACCGGTTGGAGGGTAAACAACGGCAGCTGGAGGGCATTCGTTCCTTGTTTGTTTCACTCTGGCACAGTAATCACGATCCCACACCTGCTAAGCATGAGTACAGGCCCGGGGGGAAGCGCGCTGACCGGCCAAGTAGACAAGAGTCACCACCATCATGCACAGCCATGATGGCAGTGGGGTCCGTGCGGGGGAAGCAGAAGTTATGCACTCGCGCATGCGATTTGCAGTCCGCATTCGTGCACACTCTTTTGTGCCCAGCCTCGGTGGACTTGTTTGGGGCACCACATAGGGCACAGTGCAGATTGCGAGCGTTCCAGTCTAGCATTGACAGGGCCTGTGCCATGATGCCCAGCTCCGTCTGTGTCTTCGTCAGCCCGCCTCCCATCCTCAAGTCCCAGTCAAAATCCGCGTTGCTGAAAATGGCGCTGGCGGTTGTCTCCGGGGCAGCAACAAATGTAAAGTGAGGGGTCTGCTGAGGGTCGAAGCCCAAGAACACAACCTGCAGCCAACGGTACGGGCTGGGAATGCAGAGAGGGCAGGATAGGGCTTGCGGGGCATGCAATCTTTACTGTCTGCATGCCACGGGGGACCCCCCCCCCTTGGTTGACCCAAACCTTGGGGGTCAGTGGGTCGGGCGGTCAGCCGCCGGGCTTCGCGGAGGTCGGTGGGTACCCCGGCATACATACCTCAAAATGATCCCCATGATGCACTGATCATTTTGAATATACACAATTGGGGTAAAACTTTTTTCAAAAAAATTTGCCCATCAACTCAGGCTCCCTCCCATCAGCCAAGGCCCGACCCGGAGGTTGGGCCGGGGTCAGAATCCTTTTTCGTGTTTTTCATCCATTTTTGAATTCTCCACAAATTTCTGAGTGTTTTGAGCATAGACACATAGGGTCGAACAAAAAATTTCCCCCTGCTGTATGCCTAAAACAAAATCTCCGGCTCCCACAAAACTCATTGTTCCGTACAACCATTTTGGGGTCTGTAGCCCCCCCCCCCCCCGGGGTTGGGTCCTGGCCGGGAGCAGCCCCTGTACTGCCTGCGTGTTTTCTTTGTTTCTGGGGCAGGCGCGTGCCCTCGGAGGCATGCGATGCCATTGGTTGCAGATGTTTTTTTCCCTTCAATACAATGCCAGGTCTCAGGTCTGGGGTTGGGCTCCTGGTGAGCTGTTAGTGTTGAGCTTTCGACGTTGTTGGTCGCGAACTGCCGGCGATTTGCTTGATTGACCGCGTTATCCGATCAACTGACGGCAATTATCAGTCGCTTGCCGGCGTATGTGTGGCAACCAGAACCTGCCCTTGTCCACAAAGCAGCAGAATGCCTGGTGCATGTCCGACAGGGTCAGCGTATTTCACCAATCCAGTCGCTCCGTGCCGCGCACCCATAAGGCGAACCGAGCCCCGCAAAAATCATGGTGCAAACAAGCACGCGGTGCTGCAGGGTGCTGGGACAGGCCCGGATGCACCACATGCACCTGTGTGCTTTCCGATATCAATGGGCTCGCCGCAGCCGAAGGCACCCATGCAATCTCGCGTTTGCCATCGGACGTCAGCTGCGAGAGGGGCTTTTGGCCATTGAAGATCAAGAACCGGGCATCAGGGTGGGCGGTCGCGTCGCACATCCCCTCGCGAACGTTGCTGCCTCGATCTGCCAGACCGTACTGCGTGAAGGCAGGGCCATTGTTCGCGTGCGTCGAAAGTTCTGAGAGAAAGTATTGTGAAAGTCAAGAAAAAGAAAACCTCTGATGCGCACACGACGGCCTCGGAAGGTGCAGCGTTTCTGCTGCATATTGCGCATGGACCACAAGGCAGTGGTCCCGGCACTGTCACTTGGGCGCAGTACAGCAGGTCCAGACGCAGAATCCCCCTCCTGCTTGGCCATGCCCCTGTGGTGCAGTGGTTAGGGGATTGTACTGCTGCCGCGGATCTGACAGCCTAGGGGCCCACAGACGGCACCTGGCAAAGCAGCCACGTGCTGTCTTGCAGTGGGTCCAGTCTTGCTCAGTTCCCAACCAACGCCAATTGTGTTCCGTGTTACACTGGCATGGTCTCTAATCCACAGATTGGCCTGCCATTTGTCCCTGCCCAATGCCCGATGTCCAATGTCCCCTCCTACCGGCAGTGTCGCACGCCTCTGTGCAGGAATCGTTCTCTGCCTTGTAATATAACTGCCTGCAACTGACCTCGCAATCATTCCCACAAGCTCTGGGTCAACAAGGCATGGGTAGATCTGAGAAACAAGGACACCGAGACAGCCCAGGCTGTGGATTGGTGAGGAGAGGCTGGTGGTTCTTCCGATGGCCCAAAAGTAGTCCTGGGGGCAAGAGCACTACCTGTGGCGGATCCCTCAATGGACTTGGTCTCAAACCACTTTGTCCCATACGTCCGCGGATCCTTTGGCCTGTCTGTTACCAATGCAAGCAGGAACTCATCCATTAACTCAGGTATCGAATTCTCGACCAGATATCTCTTCTCGGCATTCTCGGCAGTAGACATGCTGTGAGGACCAGGAACTCTAGAAGATTGAAGAAAGATGGATCCTTGCAGCCCCCCCCAAAACTCCGAGAAGGTGAGAAATTTGCATTTGGGTGTAGTGAACCGTATCAATACGTCATTCCAGCATGAGGGCAGTAGACACTCAAACGTATGAGACCTCCACACACCCTCAACGACATTCCTTTGCGGTACGGTGTGTTTGCAGGATCTGCAGAGATTAAGCTATGAAGATCAAAAAGCAATCCTATGTCCAATCAACCAGCACAATCTGTATCAGTGCTGCCTTTTTTTTGAATGCAACAGTTCTGCAACAGTACGAAACAGTCTCAGAATCTAAATACACCCTGAGAACACACCATAGCTTCTTCCCCTGTCAAAGACAGGTGCCTTCGTCAATGAAGAAGGAGCCACTTGCATTCCTACCTTGAGTATACCTGCAGTGCGACTTCTGATCACCACGCCCTCGTTTGGGCCCCATCATCTCACCTGTGGCTCGTCCTTTTTCCCAGGGGACGCTCATGTGTGAGTCCGTTGATGATCTGACACGTCCCATTATTTTCATGTTGGCAGGTTGACGCTTAGCCTCGGGTGGAGAGCAGGTATCTTCGCAATTTTCTTCCTTGCGCCTCTGTAAATCTTTCAGGATGAGTGCGTGTCTTAAACCTAGCATATGATATGATAAGTCAACCTCATGCACCCATTCCCGGTATGTTTGTCCCATGTACTAAAGCCACTTACCCACCCTTCTATACCACATATTGCCATAATGCCTTGCCTTGAGGACATCTTGGCATCCATTGTCCTACATATCCCGTACTGCCTGCATCATACTAGCGGTCTGGTACCTGATCTTGCGGGCGGACAGCTTCTCTATCACTCTCTGGTGCCCCTTGGAATCTTGAGTGGAATCAAGATATTTTAGTGCTTTCACCTTGGGATAATATGAATTGTCAATCCCCAGGATCTAGGATCTGGCACTCCTTGGCACTAGAGTGTGTTACCAAGACAGATTTTTTGACAATTGGTGTGAAATTTGTGCGAAATTCGAACTAAATTCGTGCTAAATTCGTGGTACAACATATTCGACCTAAAATTCGGATTATGTGAAAGTCATGCGAAATTCGCGCGAAATTAGCGCAAAATTCACGCGAAAATGGCATGCAATGTGCGCACGCAACCAAGTGTGCACCCCAAAGGCGTACCTGCACATCACACGGGCATGTGATGGACCACAACCGATTTTGCTTGCTTCGGGGGCCTCCAGGCAGGGACAGCGTTGATGAGCTGCCATGCCGTTGCGGGGCAGGTTGGTGGGGTGACACCACTGAGGGCAAAGCGGACAGTGGCATCCATGACCTCGAGCTGGTGGAGTCCCCGCCAGAAAATGACTTGGCCTTCCCCGACTGGGAGGTGGGCCATGTGGGGGCTGCTCCGCGGGGTGAAACGCGCAGGTGTGAGCAACACCGGGTTCCATGGGGTTAAAGATGGCATCCATCATATCCTTGTTGGCAAGCCCCACTGTTCCCTCAACCCCTTGCCCAGCCACAAGACTTGGTGCCATGTTGGCACCAAGTCTTGATCTAGGGTCCCCGTCAAACCCTTGACTGCCAGCACCGGCATAGGATCAAGATGCGTTGCATTCTTGACGATGTGCCGGTGATGCTTGTCTAGCGTTTGTTGGGTAAAAATTACCCCCTGGTGTGGCATCCCATTGGGGGGTGGGGGCCATCCAATGGTGGCGGCATGTGGATGCCGCCACCAGCACATCCCCCTGGGTTAGGTGCAACTCATCAAAGCGTGTCTCGCTTACCTCACCGTATGCAGAGCCGGCTTGGACTACGATCCGGTATTCGGATGACAACAAAAGGAAACAGGAAAGATGCCAGCGAGACACCTGCCCATCAGCAAGGGGCAACGTAGAGGAGTCCCGAGAAGTATCAGTATGGTCAAGTTGGTCAGCCGTATCGTGCGACACAATCACTGGGGCTAGGGTCATGTGGTGGAGATGTGCGAACCCCCCAATGTGCGTGAGCAGCCTCTCCACCACCTTTCGCAAAAGTCCCCCAATGAGGGCAGTCGAATTGCTGGGCTTCAACTGCAATCTCTGGAGGGGTTCTGGCGTGCGGCGCTGAGCCTCCGCAGACTCAACGTTGAAAATGTGGTCAAAGGACCGGACCACCTTGTCATTCCCTCCCTCGAAATTTTTTTCTACTTTGGCCCATGTTGCCCCCCCCCCCCCCGACAGCAAATCCTTCACGACGGTGTACTCCAGGCCGTCCACGAAACTGTGGGCAAGGGGGGGCGCGACCCTATTCTCGTCCAAGGGGGGGGCGGGGGGTAGCATAAAGGGGGGGGTAATGTGCTTGTGCGGAGAGGGGGGTTGAAGGGGTGGGGGAGGGCCAAGCGTCGGTACTAGGCTTGGGATGTGGTGGTGGAAAGGGTGGGGGTGGTGAGGTCAAGAAGGGGGTGCTCGGGGGCAACCCATGGGTGGGTGGGGGTGATGGCAAGATCATCCCACCAGCCTGGCCGTGAGATCTGCCATTGAAAGGGGAGGGTGGAGTGGTCCTCCTTTTCAGGAACGTCAAATTCCCGAAGGGCGACCATGTCACATCCCAGGGGGAGGGTGACAAGGTTGTCCACATACACCTTGCATACACCCTCCCTCGGCTTCCCTCCGTGCCCATGCCCCCCCCATAATCCCTAGAAGACTTTCCACCTTCTTCTCCCCTGGAATAAGCCTAAGGGCTAAAATCCCTGGAAGTGCCCCCTTCAACCCTACCCACAGCCTTGTACTCCACCCCTTGCGGCAATACGCTTGAGTGCGATCCGGAGATCGCATATTGATGTGCACTGCCGCGCGGGGGGGGGGGGGGATGCTGTTTGCCCGCCCGGTCCACAATTGACCCCACATGGAGGTCATCGGAGTCGTAGGTCACCTCCTCCAACTCATGGGCGAGGATGTGGCGGGACTAGTAGTGGGAATGGGTGTCGGCGGCGGGATCTGGCAGGGACCCTAGCTGAGACAAGTGTTGCGACATCTCAGATACAAAGCTTTGTTGCACAGGGGAAACAATGTCATATGGGAAACACATGTGACATGATCGTGAGATGAATGCTAAATTCGTGCTAAATTCGTGCGAAATGTGTGTGGAATTCGTGCTACATTCGTGTGACATTCGCGTTCATCTAAATCATGTGAATGTGCGTGTGAATGGGAGTGTGAATGTAATTTTTTTGTGAATTGGTGTGTGAATTTCAATACGGTACCAAAGTGCATTTTTGAAGTCCTTAATTTGTTTAACTTTAGGAGAAGAGAGCACGGCAAACGGGCTTAGTAGCAAGGCACAATGTAAAGAATGAGTCAAAAATAGGTCAAATACGACCTGCATTCAAAAGGACGGCCCACAAAGGGTACATGGTTCCGGCTCCCGCACTGGGTTGGCATCGATGTCTGTATCCCCATCTAGCCCGGTTCCGCCTTCCACATCGACGAGCGGCGGCACAAATGGCATGCCTCTGGATGCATCCATAAGTCCCTTGTTGACCCAAAACCCGGTCCGTCGGATTTGGCACTGTTGTTGCCCCTGTTGTGTTGGCCCTAAGGCCCATTGGGAGGTTTATGAGCTTTTGGTTTCTGTCTTAGTTGTTGAGTGTGCCGCAGCTTGGCGGTCCTCTAGCCTTCCGGCCGTTGAGGGCTGTAGAGCACGGTACTAGCCTTGCCGCAGCGCGCTTATCTGCCCCTAGTGCGGTAGTGCAATAGTGCTGCCCATGGGGCCTACAGTGACTTTGCAGCCCTTGTGCCGGACTCTCGCTTCACCGCCTATACGTTTCATGTTGACCACTGCGGTGCTGGCCATGTGCAAGGGTCAAATTTTTTGGGGGGGCTATACTTCCTTCTTCAGTCTCAGCTTGCATCCTTCGGGCTTCCTGATGGCACCTTGGGGGTGGGGGGGGGGGCACAAGGCGGAGAATGAATTCCCAAATTCTGTTGTAGTGATTGTCTTGTGCTTTCACAAACACTAGTAGGACCTCGTTTCAACTTTTGTTTGTGTGCCCCTTTTCTTCGGCGGCTTCCTGTCTTTTTCCCACCCATAGCGGCCGAACCACCTCTTCTTGGCCGGCCAGGCCGCCCACCCACCCACCCTCCGCGTTGTGCGTCCGTGTTTCGTTGATGCATGCTCGGCTCCGGCGCCCTCGGGTTCCGTGGTTCCCAATGTCTGTTGCAGTGATTGCCTTGCACTTTCGCAAACACATGTCCCACACATAGTGACCACCTCGCACAGCATACGGGCCTCCCCCCAGGATCGAGAGCCGAACCACACACCCGTTGATCGCGACGCCATTGCATGGCGTCGCACAAGTTGCAAAAAGCACCCATCGCCTTGTTCTTTATCTCCTGCATGCATTTCATAGCATGTATCTTTACCCGTTGCCACACTTGCTGTGGCTTCGGCGACTATGGCTGCCCCTTCGGTAGCATGATACCGAGGGCGGGGCCCATGACAAAACATTGATCACAAAACACTGAGGCAAGACTTCACATTTCAGTTGCCTAGAGTTGCACAACTTTAGTGGCATGGCACCGAGGTGGGACCCGCAACGAGACACAGACCACATACGACTGAAGCAAGACTCAGTTGCATAACAACAACCCCCACCATGCATCCCCTTGCACCATTTGCACAATGTGAGCCGCGGGGGGGGGGGGGGCGGGGGGCTACACCGCCGTAACGGGCCATTCATTCCCCCGGCCCATCCCCACTGGGCAACAATTCTTGGGGACTGGGAAGGAGATGGCCAAGCCCCTTGTGCTACGGCCCGCTATCTCCCTTACCGATCCTGCTATTATGGGCCACGGTTGGCTGCTACAAGCACGGTTGGCTGCTGCAGGCGGAGCAGCATCTACAACAAGCAGTAGCTATAGCAGTGCTAGCAGCAGCAGCAGCAATAGCAGTTGTAGCACCAGGACCACGGACACAACCAACACAAGCAACGCACCCACTCGAGGAGTCAAGCGACGGCTCCTCCAATGACAACAGGAGGGGGAAGGAGGAGAAGAACAAAAGAAAGGAGAATCATAGGAGGGAGAGGGAGGAGAAACAAGTGGGGTCAAACAAGTACGGAGATGTGGATTTGGACTGGGGGTGGGGGGGTTGGGGGTGGGGTAAACGGTGATATTGAGGAGAGTCCCCCCCCCCCCAAGAGGCAAAGGTGCTCCTCCCCCCTCCTAACCCTAACCTAGCTCCTAAAAGCCATGGGGGCCCGCATCCGCGGCCGCCAAGTTCAGCTAGATCAATGTGCTTGTCGTACACGTCTACCCAAATATGCTTACCCCGTACAAGGGGGGGGGGGCTTTGCGGCAGGAATATTTCGCCGTGGGATATTTCGCGTTTCAAAGTTGTGCAAATTTTCCCACATAATTTTCAGGCCGCTGTGCAAACTAAACCTGCGGCCAAATTTATCAAAATGTCTTGTCCAACAATTGCCTGAGCATAAGTCTGTTGTGCCCTTCCACAAGAGCTGCAACAGAGAAATGTTGCCGTAAGACTCTGTGATGGGGGATGTGATTGTACGCTTCTCATCGTTTCTCCTCAGGCCGGAACAACAAATGCAAAGCATCAGCAAATAACAGCAACCACCACAGACCAAAGGTCGGCTCACAGCATGTGGGTGCGAAATTTCCCGCAGCAAATTCGGGAATGCATGCGAAATAAACCCGCTGCGAAGTAACGCACCCCCCTGTAAATTAAGTGCATGACCTCAACCGAGAGTTTCGTCCTTCTATTGGCATGCACACCCTCTTCCCATCCAGCAACAGACCTCTTCTTTCACCGGATTTTTAGCGTACTTTCACGGGATCCAGATAAAAAGCTCCTTTTCTGATTTTCTAGAATCTTGCTCCCCCCTCTCCCCCCTCCCCCCTGCACACATGACCCTAAAGTGGGTTTTTTGCCGCCTCATTTGCGCAATGGCAAAACAAGCGAAAACAAGGATAGCCAAACCCAGCCCCTCGTGGGGCCATGAGCAACGGATACTCGGCTCACATATACCCCCTGGACATAGGAATATGGTCATACCCACCAATCTCAGTTCATTGTTTTGAATTGCTGCAGTCCAGCGCAAACCAGATCAGTGCCGAATGTTGCCTTGAGTTCGCTGTGCACCACAGCTATCGAATGTTTCTTGGCCTCACGGGGGAGGGGGGGGGGTTGGACGTGGTAGCCAGCCCACTGAGCCCCACTAGAGCGCATCTCAATGGGGTCGTTGTCAGCCCTCAACCTCTTGGCCGACCCAAACAAGGTGCACTTCTAGACGGCACACTACTTGGTGTGCTTCTAGCACCGGCTTGGGAGTGTCAATGTGTACAGCCAAGCTGAAGAGATGCCGTATGTGTGTTTGAGCGTCGGTTTTGGTATCGCTGAATGTTTCGCCGGATGGTTTTTTCGAAAAGAGTGGGTCAAACGTTGCTCAAAAAATTAGACTGATGCGTGTTTCGGAAAAGGTGATGTTGAGTGGATGGGGAAATAATCAATTACCTTACAAATTAGACTTTGGCCGGTCGTGGCTCAAGTATTTATTGTGATAAAATGGAAGTGTGATGTTCCTGGGTTCAATACCAATACAAGATTGTGGGGGAGTTGGGTAGTAAATGGTTTGAAGATTGTTCATGAACATACATGCCGAGGTGCATCGCGGAAAGGTATGGTTTCAATCATCCTCACTCAAACCTAGTGAGTGGAACACATATGAAAAAACAGCAACCAGCCGGTTCGGCGGATCCGGTGAAAAGGACCATGCGTAACAAACATACAAATTTTAAGGACCACCAATCCCCCTTTTCTTACTCCGAAATTAACTGTCCTATTGTCTTGTTGCAAAGAGCGAGTCCTCAAACAATAACAACGACACATGAAAGGATTGTGCGACACGACAATCAGGGTGTGTGATAGGGACACAGGCACATTGACATCCCAAACCTGAACCTTAACGACTTGCAAAAGTCAAAAACCGATTTTCAACATGGACCTTTTGTAATATGTGGAAAAACAACCCAGGGCAGTTCCCAAGCAGTGGGTACCTTTGTTCCGTCACCAGCACGTATCACTGAGAGTCGTTCATGCACCAGCATTTGTGCGAACATTTGACATACAACAGGCCACTAGCGCGGTGACATCCCTTTTCACAGTGCCTGCAGCTTTGTACCCATTCCACGTTGCTTTGTGGTATGCTTTTACTCATGGCCCTACACCTCCACCCGTGATAAACTATGGTGCTCTAGAAAGGAGTTACTCATTCACGAACTTTGGCACCGCATCCCAAACACAAGTAAAAACGTCCTTTTTCGACAGATCCGGTGAAATGTATGCACCGAACAAAACATAGATATACGGACCATTTGTGTCTTCACAAGGATGTCATTAGGAGTGGGAAAGTTGAAAACACAAAGTGCCTGCCTGGCGGGGAGTTCACGGGACTGTGTAATGAATCCCTTTGTGAGCAGGGAGGGGCTACAAGTCATGAAGTGCAAAAGGGGATTGGTATCCGAAAATGAAACATCTCTGGTTGGGCGATTGGGGTGGTATACGCACATCCTGCCTCGATAAGGCAACACTAGAGGAATGTAAAACCGTTTCGCATGATATTACCGTAGGATAGGACGAGAACTCCAAGCAACAAATGGAAATAT
The DNA here is from genome assembly GCA_964036045.1 of Eutreptiella sp. 'Long Island Sound 2002'. Lineage (NCBI taxonomy): Eukaryota > Euglenozoa > Euglenophyceae > Eutreptiales > Eutreptiaceae > Eutreptiella > Eutreptiella sp. 'Long Island Sound 2002'. The sequence goes on from OZ038390.1 coordinate 59,670,742, forward strand.
GATAGTGTGATACTAAAAAATACAGGAAGCAAGTTGAAACAGTGGCAGGGACAAAGGAGAAACAGCAACATGAATATTCTGGGCTGTATGGAATGTATGGGCTGTATGTATCGGGCTGTATGGAACACCTTTTCTCTATGGGGCAACTTTAACGATAGTGGTAATCATCATTTTGCGAGGGCATAGGATGGAGGAATAGCCGTGATGCACATGCGATGCTACACGGCAGAGCAAATCATGCAGGAATACATCCATCCTGAACCTTGTCGCTGGTAAAGAGAAGACCGGCAGTTGGTGCTTCACGAGCGAAAAGGTGGCCATTAAATTCGCCGGCTGTTAGGGTCCGACCAGCAGCCCAGAAGGCTATTGTCAGGGCTGTCCTGAGTACAGGGAAAAGGGGGGGGGGTCCCATTTACGGATGGGGTGGCTCTGTGCAGGACTTGGCAGAGCAATGGGCATTGGTCCCACAGACCTGCGGAGTTCTGAGAACTTCTTCCGGTTCGACGCACTTGGTAGCGTTTTGTGGGGGCGTGCCTCTAGACGTTGGGAGGGGGGGGGTGGCAGATGCAATTTGGTGGATGAGACTACACGCATTTGTGGTCTTCCACCCCCGTGGCAGCCAGCGCTGACAGCCTTCACCTTCCTTCACTTCCAGACCGTGAAATTGTGGAGGATGCCCTCAACAGCTGATGTAGGCGTGTGTCCCATATGGTCAGGGAATTCTGGTTCATAGCACTGCTTGTGTTGCCGCAAATCGTTTTTTCAAATCTCAGACGAGCGGCCATTAACCTCATTCACAGTCATGCTGCTATTTGTGTTTGCTTGTTGCTGTGCTGAAAGAAGCTCATTGGTCGAACTCTCTATCACAGTAGTGCTGTCACCAGTATTTCTTTATTGGCATGTTCCAGCAAAAGCAATGAAGCATTTCTTCTGCAAACTTTGTTCTGGGAAGACATGTTCTGTTGATGGTTCACGCAACTGACGGAATATCAGGGTTTGCATTGTGATTTGCTCAGGCTTATCTGGGGCCATGATGTCAGGTTTTCTATTAACCAGCCGTCCTGACCCAATCAGTTCAACCAATTGGGCCTATCTGGGGGGGGAGGGGGGGCTGAGCGTTCAGGCTTTTGGGTGGGTGGGGGGTGAGCTTATTGGGTTGACCGGGGGTACAAACCAGCCTAGCTCAACAGGAGAGGGGTGGATAGTATTTTTCAGACCATATGTGTGGCAAGATAGCAGAGCACCAATGTGACCGTGCTTGGAGCAATGGATTGCACCACACAGTCCTGATGGGAAACCACAGGAGTTTCTAGGGGGGGGGGAATGGAGCCACTATTGCTGAGAACTAGAGGTACAAAATGTGTACAATCTGCCCCCCTGTCATTGCGGGAATGCAGCGAAGCTGCCAAAGACAGGATGGGGGTTGGGGCGTGTGTAGTGTACACCCCATGGGGTTGCGTCCAGTACACACTGATGAGCAAACTCTTCCCCACCACACTCCCCATTTCCCACTCCCCCATCTACACCACCTCAGGCTAAATTCCCATCATGAAACTGCGTGAACCTGTCAAATAGGTCAAAAAGGCCCAAAGAGAGATCTTTGCACTGCACATGACTCACAGCTTGCTTGACAAACGAAAACTCAACGTCCAAGTGGAACTGTGGGTGGCTCGCACACAGCATGTGACGCAACTACCTGGCCGTGAGACACCTTTCCGTGGAACAAACCATGAAGGAAGAGGAGATGGGTTCTTGCCCCCTTGCCCCCTTGTCCATGTGCCCCTGAAGGCCGCCTCAATGGCAGAAACTGGCACCATGCGAGCAGCAAAATACCTGCGCTCCCGTATGCCGCGGGACAGCCTGCGCCCAAAGGCTGTGTGTCAAAGCACATGCGGACGCCACCGCGGGCTGTCACTGAAAATTCCTGCCCATAGCACAGATTGAAAAGTGCCCAGGGCTGTCGCCACATTGTCCCCAAAGAGTTTTCTTGCCTTCCGTGATGCTCCTGCATTGTGTTCTGGTCCTCTTACTTCGTTGCAAGTGAAATCCTTCTTCGGGTACTTTGACAAACAACAAATGCAACCGAAGCGATTGGCGCAGACAGCGTGCCTCAGGGACCCAGTGGGTCGATCGCCATCTCGCGAAATCAAGGCCTGATAGGGGCAGGGCTTTCTGAACTCAAACCCACATCCCGTCGTGTGCCTTTTCGGTGAATAAGGGCTGTTGAAATGATGGCGATCGTGATCCCAATGACGGCCGACAGTCAGACTGATCGCCACAATTTTGGTGACAGACATGAGTGGATGCCAACTAAATCATAGTCTGTGGCTGCAGTTTCTCAACCCCCGTGTAATCACGCCTCTGTCAATGCGTGACCAAGCCTGCCCTCAAGATACTGTCGGCGTGCGTCGTCATGCACGGTGGCGTCACCAAGAGTCTCCCACTCATAATAGGGTACCGTGACGACGCGGTACCCTGCGGCTGCCAACAGCTGGTGCTTGAACACCGTAGGGCCGTCGAGCATCCAGCCGGATTCCGTTCGGACAAAATGCATGGGGCCGTCCACCTCCACCGCAACGCGTGACCGGGGTAACCATATGTCCACACTGTAGCCACTGGCATCCGGCAACACTGCCTCCTCCTCCAAAGGGACATTAGCTGAGCGGAGAGTGGCCGCGACTTGTACTTGCAACCATGAGCCCCATCCCTCGCCTGCGTCCTCCGCGGTGGCACGGAATACGGCTGCACACTCGCGGCGGAACGGGTCTAACTCCTGCAATAGCGCGGCACTTTTCGGGAGGGTGGCGGCGTGAAACTCCACGTGAGAGAAGAATTGGTGCCATTGGTTCATGCACTGGTTGCTGCAATCCTCGGGTGGATGATCCGCTAAACGGCGTACAACTATTGAAAGGAGTCTGTCGTTTTCGGAACGCAACACGGCCAGCGCACGCGCCACCGTTCCAAGGTCATTGGCGAATGACCGCCGGCTGGGGCTAGACGCGACCATTGACTGCACGAGCCTCGTCATGAGCGCCTCGTGCTGGTATCCAAGTTGTGAACACCCCCATGCAATGGATGCAAGGCGTTTTGGTGCAATCTGCAATAGCCCATGGTCTTGTTGAAGAATGTGGTCCGCCAAGCTCCCCATTGTAGCCGGGCGAAGCGTGCGCAACGTTGCGAGCGCCCAAACAATGTCGGCAACATTTTGAACCGTGAAAGTTTGCAGCACAGAAGTGCGCACAACAGCATTTGCGAGCACATCCACCAAGGCATCGTGATTCAACTCCAGCGTGATTGCGCTCCACAACAAGTTGGCAATTTGTTGACCCTCCAAATTCTCGACAATCTCCGGTTGTACAATGCGCTCAACCAACAAATTCATGAGGGCATCGTCCGCCACGGACAAACACGCGAAAGCCCACATCGAATCGCACAACTCAGTCACCGTGAATTCAGAAATTGCGTTACTTTTGAACTTGAGGTGCCTCGTAATTGATTCAAGAAAGGGCTCCACGTGAACGTTCGCCGCACCGTAGGCCCAAACCATGTTTGCAATTTGGCGGGCCGTGAAAGTGTGCAAGAGTTGCGGATCTTTGGCGACCTGCTGTCCGATGGCTACGAACAAATCGTCATGATGAAATTCGAGCGTGGCGAACGCCCACAAACCGTCCACAATGTGTTGGGGTTCCATCAGTTCTAGGGTTTCTGGCTCCATGAGGCGTTCCGCAAAAATGTTCAAAGGGAGGTTCGGGCCTTGTAATTTTAGTGTGGCGCATGCCCACAAAGCATTGATAATATCCGAGGCCTCGGCTTGCCACAAACCTCGGTCTGTCATGCCGTTAACGAGGTCCTCGACAAGCCGCTTTTGCGGAACGCGGAGAGTAGCAAACGCCCAAGCAGTCTTGCTCAACAAGCGAACGGTGAAAGTTGGGAACACATCAGGCCGCAGCGCGGTTTCGCCAATCTTCGCCATAAGACCGACATGACGAATTTTTAGAGTCGCCAAGGCCCATAAGAAATTTGTTAAACACGCCGCAGACACGGGAGGTTCGGATTGCAACATTTGTTTCGCCAATCCAGTGAAAATTGGAATTGGCTTGTCCGGTTGCAAGGTCCCGTATGCCCAAACCATTTTTGAAATGGTTTTAGATGTAAACCCATGCAACACATCCGGCCGAAGGGCTTGAGATGTTAATCCCGCTAGGAGACGCGCATCTCGATACCCGAGAGTGGCGCACACCCACGCAATATTCGAAATACATTGCGGGTCAAGGTTGCGAAGAACTTCGTCGTCCAAAGTACGCACGACGAGCGCCCGAAGAAGCCGGTGCTCATGCAACCCGTTTTCGACACACAAGTGCCACATGCTCACCACAGCCGTTGCATCACTGTTTGGAATCTTTGTGACCATCGCATCGGCCAATGTGGCTTGCCGGGTTATTTGGCCCGTCTTACGCTTTGCTCTACTTTTTTGCACGGGCGCATTACCGGCAGAAGGTGCAAACCTTGGTGAAACATGAGTCCTTTGGAACCGGGCGCGTCCATATCTACCAGTGGTTGTGACACGATGAGGAGACAACGGAAACCCATGCACTGATTTGAAGAAGAAAAGCACAAATTGGTGGCTACAACTCAGCATGACAAACATGATGCAAGTCGCCGCAAACAGGACTGCGATGGTGCGGTTACCAGCGGTGATGAAAGTACGCATCGCACACCGAAATGCCACACTTGGGCACTTGGGCGCAAAGTTTGCATCGCAAATCAAATCACCGGGCATTGGTTCAATGGGACATCATGTTGAATGCAAAGTCTAGGCAAAAGGCATGACTCGACATGACGACATTCATGACCTCAAATGTTTTGTCCCGTGAGGCATACTCGATAACGACTTATAGCAACTTCCGTGCGACCCATATGCATGCATAAAAGTGATGTTGCTCAAGTTGATTGTTTGCAAACACCGCCTTCAACGACAAAGTGGAATGCACGGCATTCCGTCAAGGGTACGAACACATCGCAATACCATTCATTAATTAGGAACCACATGTTATGTCGGACTTTGAAGTCAATGGACGGTGAGGCGTCACACGACAATGACACCATTTAGTTTCATTTCATCGTCACATGGCTTCCGATGCGACACAAGGAAACGGAGCGCTTTCGACGAGTAAGTCTTAGGCACATGCGAATCGCAAAGCGATAATTTTTTCTCGTGGTTCTTCGAGTAAGTGCAACGATCATATTGAAGGCTTGCCATCCCCGTGTCCGCAAAAAATGAGCACTTCGTGTGATGTCCCTTGTTTGTCAAGGAGGACGAATGTCACTAGTTTTCGTTTGCATATTTTCCATGTCCATTCATTGCATGCGAATAATGATACAAAATCAACACCGCAGTCCTCGTCGCTCAGTGTACATGTCCTCCAATCGTTCCACTATTTATAGAATATTGCATCTTTGCATATTTGAAACGTCAATGTGTAGTAATAATGCCACGAATTCTGCAAACCGAATTGGCAAATCGCCCCAAAATAGAGCTGAATGCGTGATGTGAATACGCCTTCGAAGGCGATTTGAACGATCGCGAGGCATGGGCACCACCCCAGGATTCTTGACTTGTAGTTTGTAAGACTTTCTATTTTGCAGCAATCATTGTAAACGTGCATTTATCTTTTTCAATTTGGTCATAGGATATCGCCCAAAACCAACAACCAAAATTTTGCAGATCGCGCGACGCCCAGTGATGGAATTTCTTTGGGGGTCTGCCCACACATGCATTGTTGGCGTAATTTTTCAGAATTTTTTGATTACATGTTACAGTAATATTCAATCTACTTACTGGCATCGATATTAGGAATTTTCACCAATGGAATCGTTAGGTCCAACGCCAGAAGGACATTAAAGCCTTCGAAGACCCTTTCAATTGCGCCCTCTACTTAAGGGAATAGAATGCTGGCACATTGCCAGCCCTTGTAAATGATCCCATGGGACCTATATGTGATCAAAGGGAAGTACAACTCAGTTTGGTTTTGAGGCCAAGTAGCCAATACTACTTGTCACATGGGCACACCTGCTGTGGAGAGTGTTCTTCTCGAGCAAGCACATTGGCTCCAAATGTGGTCTACCATGCATAGCTGTGAACAATCATATGACCGTCGCGCATGGCGATATTCCTTGGTCAAGCAAGGCCCCTCACAAGGGCCTTTTTCGTCCCTTGGCTTCTCTCACTTGTCTTCTCACCGACTAACATCAACATTGCATTCGGACCTTTTACCATCCGGGCCACTGTCGCACCCAGCATTCATGTAAGCCGACAGGTCTAGGCGCAAGCCACTGGTGTCAATCAAGTTTTGTCCAGCACAGTCCAAATAAGCCATCAACCTGTTACGGGCTTTCCAGGGCCAATAAGCACCACCACGGGGACCCTGGGGCCAGTGTTGGGTGATCATTTGGTGGCATGTGAACCCGCTCTAGGATGGTTGAGGCGGACGGGCGAAGGCACGTGGAGGCTTAACAATGGAGAAACCATGGGGAGCCATGGAGCACCACATATGCCCCTCGATGGGAGTCCCATTCAAGAATAGATATGAACATGTGGAGATTCAAACGGATGTTTTTATTGCTCATAGAACAATTCGGGGCAGGTCTTGCCCAAAAGGTTGGGATGACATATCACCCACCACAACACGTACCAACGTTGAAGCACACAATGAACTCGTCAGTGGGGCATTAAGCAAGGCAAGACGCCACCATGCATGGATCCAACCCCGTCCAAGTCCAATTTTTTTGTTTTGCATGGAGCCCCTCACCAATGGCGGGGGTCCTAGGGGGTCCTAGGGGTTGGGGTTGTAAATTTGTGTACCCCCCGATATTAGGATTTGTTGGGATTTCCGCTTTTGGCATGTGCAAGGGATGTATCAAACTGGAGATAATGGGCAATTGTTGATAGAATGCTGCGGTGGTGATGCTGTTTGCACGTTGGTAATTTTATTAATGCAACCGTGCTTCTTCAGTGACGTGGAAATTGAAGCACCTACTTAACCGATGCAAGAAGGTTCGGAAATGCAGGCAACAGGCCAAGGCCAATCGGAAAGTATGTTGGCTCATCGTTGAATCACCAACATAGCCCCAGTTGGCGGCATGCCACCCCCGTGATGTTAGCTTGGGCTTTGGCACATTGGCATCAGGAAGGGCCTTCCCACCTCGAAACAATCGCTAGATTCGCTTGATGGAGGCGTGTTGGGGTTGTGTGGAAACAATGGCACATGCTTACTCCTTATCACTTCTAATCGCATACTGTCTTGATGACTCCACTTCCACGGCAACGTTGGCAACCACATGGGGGGTGAATTGACAAGGAAGAACTTCCGCTATGCACCGCGGTTGTGAGCACGCCATGATGAATTTCATGTGCTTCATGTGGAATTGGTCACCATGGCAAGCACAAAAGTGGCTTGATTGCACTCGAAAGCTCAAGGGTGTCTTCTCTCGTTTGCTTCATCTTTGCCGATAACCATTTGCTTTGTGCACTTGGTTGATAATTTCGCACAAGGCGAAGGTTGTGGTTAATACCATGACTAACCCCCCCTCCCAAGTTTTATATGGGAAACGGGACATGATAACATTTCTTGGCGAAGAAATGTGAGGGGTCGGGCCCCCCACATTTCTTCGCCAAGAAATGTTACTGTATCTACTCACATTTCTTTGCCAAGAAACGTTATCAGCCAGCGGGGTGGGTGATCATATTTCTTGTTGAGAAATTGTGAGACCGATAACAGATATAAGCACAAGTTCTTAACTCGAGCCCGGTTGCTGGTGGGGGCAGTTGGGGTTCTTATTTTTGGGGGTGGTTGTGATTTAGTTTCTTGTCCATGAAACCTCCTCACGTCGCCAGAACAAATGGATATCTTTGATGGCTTGCACCCACCTTGCCCTCTTATACTTTGTTCCTATGTTTGATGTTGAGCAGGGTGTTCAACAAATGGTGACGTGGCGCCACAGGAGCTTTGAAGTGATGCTGTCACGGCTAGAGTTACCACCCGAGTCTCTTCAGATTGACCCGGACTGATTGCACACTCCATCACTTTTGCAGAAAGACAGTGTGTCTCGTGTTGCTCTTCCTTTTTGCATCTGTTTGCCTCGCCGACGTTCGTTTGCATCGCCGACACTTGCGCCAAAGGGGACAACCACACCGGAGCTACCTAGAGGGGGGGGGGGGGCTGGGCCGTAGGGTGTGTCGTGTCTACATGGGGCCGCCGCTGTGTCGTGTTGTGTTGTGTTGTGTTGTGCTATGCTGTGTTGTGTTGTGTTGTCCGGCATTGGATTCTGCCTCTTTGACTTTTGCTCTCTAGATCACATGATGATGACCTATGTCCCTTGTGCCACCATGACTTCGGGGCGGGGGGGGGGGGGGGCGATGGCACGGCATGCAATGCAATGGTTCATGTACGAGGGTGATTGGCACTTGTGTCACCTGCGTCACCTGTGCCGGCCGTGCCACCATGACATGGAGGGGGGGGGGGAAGGGGGGGCCATCGGAAAGTGTGCCGCGGCACGTGCCGTGACATGGGTAACCTCCACCAGTCGAAGCATTAGTGGTGCACGGTATAACAACTTTCTTACTTAGGGCTGCAAGGGCTGAGGCATTGCCTGAGCCAGATCCCGTCTACAACTTGCCAGCACGATCCCGGCATTTTTCCCTAGCTTTGGCCAAAATTGCTTGTGAAAGACCAAGGTGCTTCTTATCTTTGGCACGCTCCGTGGAAACTCCCGCGTGGAGGGGTTCCTATTTTTGGGGTGGGTTGTAATGTGGGCCCGGTTCTTAACATTGGGGCGGGGGTTTATGTTTGTTTGACATTTTGGCTTTTATTATTCTGCGGTCAAAGATGCACTTATGGGCAACCTCTGCCCAATGCGTGCTTGCAAACACCGTGCAGCAAGCCCTTCTCCACCCGTCGACCATGCTGCGACATCTTTGTTAACCCGAGCAAGCTTTGTTTTTACAAAAATCTTAGTCTTTGTGCGACAATTGATTTCCACAGGCTGTCAAGAAGTGCAAGATCCAGCTCCCATAGCCGTCATACAATCATCCACTTTTGGAAAGCAACGAGACCGCTGGTCGAGCCGATGGTCCTTCATCCTTGCCTCAGTTGGATCTGCGATTGGTCTTGGCAACTTTTGGAGATTCCCTTATTTGACGTACAAGGTGCGCCATCGCATGCACCAAGCCTTGTGCAACCACCAGGCAGCTAGGCACACATGTGCTCGCCTCATGCTCTTGGGGAATGGCCATTTGAGAACTTGTCTTTTGCAATGCTCTCGTTGGTTGTCGGGTCTGCTTACTAGACCTCGCTGTGTTTGAACGGTAGGGAGTTGGCAGGGGGGGGGGTTACCTACCCTGATCCAAACTCTCACTGTTGTGTCGCATGCTTCAGTGCCATGTTTTGACAGCCTGACTCAATGTAAAGGCAACCTAGATAGCAAGTGTGTTGCAATGCACCCCTGAACCGATTTTTGCGCATTTTTGTCCATGTGGGCGGTGGTCTGCGGGGGCCATGGTTACATGGTGAACCAAAGAACTCATGGATCCACAAATGCAACCTGGTTTCACACGAATGGGGTTCCAAATAGCTCAAGTAGTGTAGGTTGGATTGCACTGCTGGTTTTCAGTGCTCAACTATCTCTATTTTGGCTCTCACAGGTCCGAGATTTTTGCCCTGATTTAGTGGCCCTTTTCCCAGGGACAAATTCAAGAACGGCAGTGCCTGATATCCAAATACAAGGAGTATTGGCATTTTCTTGATCCTCAGAAACGTGCATTAATCCTCCAAGCGCTAAACCCCAGTCCTCATGGAAGCACATAACAAGACAGGAAATGGCAGGGAATTTCTCAAAGGGGAAGTGCATGTTTCGGGCAACACCTGTGATTCCAATCCTCAAACAACAGTACCTGAAAGCTCCTTCCCCTTTGGGTAAAGGGAAAAGGCCATACCTGCTGTACAAGGTGCAGCAGGATGGTGCAATACAGTGAGCCAATGACAAAAGGTTGACCTGCTCTCCGACTGGACCCCACTCTAATGATAACGATCACCAGTGTCAAAAGGAGGCAAATTTCAAAAAACAAGGCAAAGCCAAGACACACCTCCATACATGGCTTGCCCTCCCTTGGTCACTGGTATCAGAGCTGAGTGAGTGTTGTGGAGGCCTGGGCAGTCCATTTGGATCCAACCATGGAGTGGGTACCTGAGAGAGTCAAACGAAAGCACCTTGAGAGAAGTCACACACACCATGAAGACAGCAAAAACACAGAAACGACAGAAATCATCCAACACATTGAGGCCACATTGCAAGAATAACAGCACCAAAGAATCTTTGGGACAAGGTTTGGTATTCTGTGTTCAGTATGAAAAGCGAAACAACAAACAGCAAACGAAAAGACCAAGACTACAAGGAGGAGACGATCTTGAAATAGAACAGGTAATTGTCTGTGGCACCGTAGCCCACAGAATCAACGAAATGTGGTGGTGGGAGGGGTAAGACTTGCTTTCTTAGGACTTTGGTCCCTTTTGTGCACCTGCTGCGTCATTTGCAAATGTACTGTTCACAGTGGGGTGGAGGCACATTCTTGGTTCCCTACCTGCTGTGCCTATTTTTGATCGGCATCCCGCTGCTCTTCCTGGAGATTAGTCTGGGACAGAAGTTTCAGAAAGGGGTATGGCCTTCTGATCGCGTATGCTGTGATGCGCTGCTGTCGACTTTGAGGCCAGGTCGGACGCAGTCGTCGCACGCTGTTATTTTGAGCAGCAGTGGGTTGAGTTGCAGTGCAGTAACTACAAGCGGTGACCAGCGGCAGTCTTCCTTCTCACAAAAAAAAGGCAATTAGGGGCAACAGACAGTGAACAACCGCACAAAAGCAGTACCCAGAGCAGCAAACAGCAGCAACAAAAAATCGCACCAGGTAACACGCCGGACGCAAATTTATGCAACAGCACAGACAAGCAACGCATGACAAAAACAGCAACAACACGCAGTGGCTACAGGTGACAGCAAAATATCAGTGATATGATACATCATTGAAGGGCACGCGCGTGCACCTCCGAGGACCCGGAGGGTGTCAATGATGATACACATGGACCATGCTGCATATCGCACCGCACAGCTTGAGACTGTTGTGGGGTGATCCGTTGAGGCTGGTTTTTGGATCCACAGTTTTTTTTTTTTTGATGGAAGGTCGAGGTTTGGGGTTTTAAGGAGAGAAAGAAGGGTAAGGGAAAGTTGGCAACGTAGCCTCACGGGGGTGCTGAGGTTCTGGCGGGAAGGGCAAGGTTGGAGGTACAAGCAGATCAAAGTAATTGAGAGGGAGGCATGGGGAGGGTTGTATCATGTCGGTAACGTCCGATCCAACGAGGGCGAAACGGTTGCTCTGCATATTCGACTTAGGAGCCAGTTGTCCAGGGCAGGCCTGCAACCAATCCCCCGCCCTTTCGTCCTTCTGACTTCCCCACCCCAATGGTGTGCACTACAACTCGCACACCTAGTTTGTCCCCGGGGATTCAGGCGTCTGGGCAGCTGATGAGGCTGACCTGAAACCTGGACCATTTCACTTCGCCCCCCCCCCCCCCCCACCCAGGCCCCATAACAATGCCTTGGTAGTAGAAGCACCCACTGCACACTGCACGGGCAGTGACTAGGTGAGAGTGGGACAGGCGTCCCGCTACTCACAAGTGCTGCTTCTGCCCCTTGGCGTCTCTCCCATGCCGGCGCCGGCATGCTCCACAAAGTCTTTCCTCAGACCGCGAAGTTTGGAGGGTGCTCACCACCACTGTGGTGGGAAATGTCACACAGGACGAGGGGGTTCCGGATCACCATGTGTCATCAGTGAAAAATCATTTTCCCCCGGCTCTTAGGGTTAGCAGAGCAGGCTGCCCACCCCTTGCAGTTTTTTGAACCCGCCCTCTACATCTCCAACCTGATGGGTGGACAACCAACCCACCCAATCGCGAGGGGAGGATTTCCTTCCCAAAAGGCGCACATGTACGTACACCCGGAAGTACCAACCGGCATACTCCTTGAGCCTTTATGGCACATTCCCCTTGCCCCTGCCATGTGTTACATTTCCCACATTGGTGGTGGGTAGCACCCTCTAAATCTTCACGGTTGTAGGAAAGATTTCATGTGAAGGCTGCCAGCCCCGGCACTGGAGTGGACGCCTGGGGGCAGAAGCAGCAATTGTGAGTAAAGAGATAACCAAAAATACGTGTCTGCACCGTTGGTGGACAGACACTGTAGACACTTCCTGAAAAACGGAACCAGTGCCTCCCCCCTGGGAGTACCAACCGGCGCATTTACGTTGCCTTTAGGGCAACATTCCCCCCCTTGCCCCCTACCCCCACGATTGTGCTTTAATCATTTCTTGGAGCAGGCTTCGGATACTACATCGGCTTTTCAGCACTGTGTCCAGGACCAAGGGACGGGTGCCCTCATACGTTGACCATTTGGGAATGATGAGCTTGCGCACTGCCTGATTACCCATTTATGAATCTTTTGCATTTCCAGGATATCGGATGTTTCGCCAGCATCCATCCCAAGCTCCGGGGCGTGGGGTTGGCCTCGGTGTTTGCCACGTTTCTCATTGTGACGTATTACACAGTCATAATTTCGTATGCAAATGCTACGCTGGGAGCACTGGGGCTGCAACACTGGGAACGCGGGCAGCCAACATCAGTATCGATCATGCACGCTTTGAGAAAACGCAAGCCCATCATGCCAAACCTCAAGCATAACCACATGCATGCACAACCACTTCCACATCCGCAACCACCTACAATCACAACCACTCTGTGTGTTTTTCACCACATTTGGCCACGAGGTGGTCGGGTGTTCCAAGGGCAAGGGCTAGTGCACAAAATGCTCAAGCAGTTTGAAGCCTCAACGACTGAAAAATCGAACGCTACAAAACCGGATCTAGGATGCTGTCCCAGATCTGCATCTGTATGAGTATTCAAATGTGACGTTATGTCTGAATGCTGGTGATGACCCGGATGCAGATGCGCGTCGTGGTCCGCTGTGCATCCCGCACCAAATCCAGATCCCCGACCCAAATCGAAGATGTGGATGCGAGTTCGCATCAGGAAACCTTGAAAGTAAAATGGGACATGTGGGGAATGCAGTCCACGGCCCTGCCACACGCTGTGCCCTCGTCGTATGCATCCGCCAGGTGGACGTGTATCTATACCCTCTACTCCTTCTACAATCCACTACCCTGGAGCAATGAGCCCGGGGCGAGCTGGCCTCCGCAAACCCCACAATGCTCTGAGGCGTTCGGCAACAGCACCGCTTCATAGTATGTCCCTCCTCGCCATGGTGCTATTGTTATTATTAGCCATATGGTGCTCTGATGCTTCTTTGTTGATGAAGACCCCTATCCCCGCTCCAATCCTCATCAAACCTCCGCAAAATGCCTGGAAATGCTGCAGCCCAGTGATGGGTAGCACTTGGTGATCTGGAACCCCCTGGCCCTGTGTGACATTCTCCACATCAGTTGTGGTGAGCACCCTCCAAACTTCACTCTCATGGGAATGACTGCATGTGAGGCATGCTGGAGACCGCATGGGACAGACGCCAAGGGGCAGATGCAGCATGTGTGTGCAGAGAGACAACTGTTCCACTGTCACCGAGTAATAATACTTTTCCCGGTGGGTTGCGGAGTTAGTACACAAACAAACTCCAGGTTAGTACCTGGAGTTTGGAGTTTGACCCCGGAAGTACTAACCGGCACGCTTACTCAGCCTTTATGGCAAACCCCCCCAAATCACGGCATCAACTTCCTTCGGGAACAAGCATTCCTGGAATGGGAGAAATGAGCGCCCTGTCGAGCGACGTATTGAAGTTTTTGAAAAATGCTCGGAAATGGAGGATGCTCGCATCAGTAGCTTTGTAGAGGACATGGGGAGTCGTCTCACTAAATGCAGTCAGCAAAATGTGTAGTACACAGGCGTACTGTGTGGTGGTGGTAAAGTTTCCTCCACTGCATCAGGCGGTTCATTGGTGGCACTGTCATGCTTCAAATGTAGAGCGCATTGCTATGGAGTCTTCCTTCTGCAATGCCCGTACAGTTGCTGCCCTCGATCTGCAAACATTGACAATTCAGCCCTGAGTCTTTTTCCAACCCCCCCCCCCCCCGTGCATTTGGTCATTGGGAGGAATGTCTCAATGCGCCGGATCAGAAAGCACTGCAAAAGGGCTGGCTTTTTAATGAGAAACCCACCCCATTTACACTTCGACAGGTGTCGCCTTTTTGCTCAGCTCAATGAGGCTCCCATCCTTGGTTGACGGCTCAGTGCAGTACGTTATACTTTGTGCACCCGGTGTCCCATCGTTAAAGGTCGCTATGGGGAGCCATACAGAACTGGCAAGTTCGCCTGTTCCAACAATAGCAAGCCTCTTGCATAGGAGAAAAGTCCCTCATGCAACGACCTTTGGGGAGGAGGGTGAGCGACGAAGGACTGCCCTGCACATGAAATTGTTGCAGTGCAAAGTGTTGGGTGAACTTAGAGAGGCAACACACAATCAATGTCCGATGGTGCCGTGACATGTTTTGCTACCGGTAAGTTCATGGCCTTCCGATAGCAGTTGGTAGTTGGCTATCAGCAGCTTTTGCTCCACTGACGGCGGTTGTTAGTATTTCTACCACCCAATGACATGTCATTATGCGAGGAGATCCAATTTTGAGTGATTTTTTTTTTTTTTGGGGGAGTTAGCTACCTCCATACCCAATGATATGTCATTATGGTCCTCAATCCTAAGGAGATCCAATTTTGGATGATTTTGCTTTTTTTGGGGGGGGGGTTAGCCAATTCCTAACTCCATACCCAATGATATGTCATTATGTAGAGCACGAGGAGTCTTTTTCTTTCATTCTTACTCGATCATTGACCGCTTTTGTGTGGGTAAACTGGCTTGCTGTGCACTGGTCACTTGCTTCAGGGATGGGGGACATGCAAGCTGTTGTGTTGTTACTCAGATCATCTTTTGCCTGTTGAAAGGCACTTTTTTGCTGTGAATTGTGAGTGAGACGTTTGTGTTCAAAACCAATATTGCACCGCAGCAGTCTCTATGTCTTTTCATTGTGTGTCTCTCAGTCACTTGCTGCACAACGTGATACACAATTTTAGAGATGATTGCACCCGCATTCCCCCAACATGGGGTGGGGCCGAGTCCGTATGTGATCCACACACGCTCTGTGTCTGTTCTATTCTGGTAACCAGCAAGTAGCTCAAGGGCGCTCAGAGCATTGCAAGATAGAGGGTTTCAGCGGATACGTTCCAGCGAGGCACAAATGGGTGCCTTCTTGTCGTGGTTGAGGGTCAAGGTATTGAATGTTTGCAGACGGAAGACACAGAGCCCTCGTGCACTACGTCCAGCAATGCAAAACTATGCGCAACGTGTGTGCCACCGGCGTTGGGCGCGTTGTTCATGATGTGCAGAACACACAACAACAGCACTTAATGCGAGTCCGAAGAGCAGTTGCTCTACATGTCGCTGGCGGTGTACGGAAGGCAGTTGCTTCTGCGGCGACCGCAATTTGGCGTTTAAACGGCTGTTGAAAGCTAATGGATGGCGGTTGATGCTCAGTGGATGCCTCTCTACTGGTGTACACTGTACAAGGGACACTGCGCGCTGCACGCAGCGAAAAAAAAACACTGCACACTGCACACTGCACACCAGTATGCTGGGACGG
Organism: Eutreptiella sp. 'Long Island Sound 2002'; assembly: GCA_964036045.1. Taxonomy (NCBI): domain Eukaryota; phylum Euglenozoa; class Euglenophyceae; order Eutreptiales; family Eutreptiaceae; genus Eutreptiella; species Eutreptiella sp. 'Long Island Sound 2002'. The sequence continues at coordinate 59,686,481 of OZ038390.1, forward strand.
CCTCCCTCTGACTGGGATTATCACTTCTGCGGTTGAGTGAAGCAGGGTCCGCATACACAGCTTACATGATTTGTGCTGTTCCCTGTGTTGGCATTGTCAGGACGCACCCTGTGGTGTGTGTGGGACATTTATGGTTTGGTTACAGATGTAGGTCTGGGGTTGCGCTTGCCTGACCGTGCGCTGCAGATATCGGGTCGCGTATTTTTGGCCGCGTGTTTCGTTTGGATCTGCGCTACATTATGCGTATGGCGGGGCGTCAAGGTTTGTTTGAGCGACCACCTGATGCGTGACGTCTCTCTGTTGAAGCTGTGCCTGTGCCTTCGTCGGCATTGTAGGCAAGTTCGGATTTCCGCACGAAATGCGTGTACGGTGGAGAGAGGACAAATGCGGTGTCTTTGCGTAATTGTACACGCACGATCTCGTTTAGCATGTTGGGATTTTGTGTTAATCACCACAGTATGGATACAGATTCTGTAGATGGGAATTTAATACACATGTGTATGCATGAATGGTACAATTTGAAACGCATTTTTGAGCCCCCATTTGACCCACACTTCCCGCCTGCCACAAAATTTAGCGTCGTGGCACCCATTTCTTGAAGCAAGGTCTTGTGAACAGTAGTTGTATTGCAGTGCGAGCGAGGTCCAGCGGTACAGCTATGCTGGTGAGCGTGGATGTCCCACTGCACGCAATCGCAGCAGTCTGCCCCCTGGAACCCATTCCCCTGCCAGTGCTGACATGCTTCACGTCCAGAAGCGGGGGGTGTTCCTAAGCGGAGGAGGAGGAGTAGGAGGAGCAAGACACTGGGGCAGCTGAGGTGCGTGAGGTTGAAAGACGTGGGTGCTGCATGTTGAACGGGAATTTGCAACATATTCCAGACAAGACAACGACGCTGAGCGCTACCACATTGCGAGTTATATCGGTGTGAGAAGCGCAGAATGTCAGTCGTCTTCTTGTGGAAGACACCGCGTGCAGCACTCACTGTACATTTGATGTGCAAAATATTTCAAACCCGGAATAGACCTCCAAAACCGAGCCCCAAGTGCCAAATCGAAAACACCGACCAAGTGGTAGTCCCTTCCCTTTTGAAGCATATCTTTTGGAGGCCAATTCCACAGGTTTGCGTGGCAAAATGTGTCGTGCTCAAGAGGTATCCAAATTTGGAGGGGAAGGTGTGGAGCAGAAAAGTGTCAAACAGTGAATGATGGGGCTCTCTAAAATGCTTTGAAACGAAAACAGCTGCTGAGTCTTCCGCTCCAAGGCACTTCAACAATGCGAAGTGCCACTGCTCCCTGACCCTCCGCCCCGGAACCCGATTGGATTTTCATTTTTGACGGCTATGTACTTCCCGTGACATTTGTCGTTGGATGTTATGAATCTGGTTAGAGGTCCGAGTTGGTATGGGGGCCTATTGCATTGTTTTGGCAAAACTGTTTGAGATCCGGGGATTGTTCGTCAGTCCGCATCGTGTTGTTTCTTCCCAGCAACGCCGTCCCCTTCTTCCCCCGGAAATTCACTCCACACCCACTGTGTTGGTAACCGTGCGTATTGTTTTGCGGAAGAAGCCGTTCTGGAACTGGAGAACGAGATGCATCGGGTCCAGGTTGTGGGTTGCATTGCCTCACTCCTCCAGGCTAGGTCGTACTCCCCGTTGGCCTGGATTTTTTTTTTTGTCTGGTGGTTGGCATTTGAGCCGACCCTTGCTTCATGGAGCTTTTCCCCAACGGTCTCTTCTTCTTAAATAATGAGCGTGCGCAAGAGCAAGCGAGTTCGTTTTGTCAGAGTTGCCATCCCGACCTTTGCGTATCTATCTGCATGCTTTTATGTCTTGCAGACTGCAAGTTATGTGGTGTACGTGACGATGCCCCTTCCCTTCCTACTGCTGCTGGTCCTGCTTATCCGTGCCGTGACATTGCCTGGTGCAGGCGACGGGATCAACGCATATCTGGGACAATGGGATTTTTCGATTCTCAGCAACCCCGGGTATGTGGGCCCTTTCGGTACCCAGGTGAAAGATAGCATTGTTGATGCCAGAGACCGAGAGCAGGCTCTGCAACCGGAGCAGCACCTGCCATGAGCCACCACGTCCCTCTCGCCTGAGCGATCTGCTGCCACCGTCGAACACTATGTTCGGGACTGTTTTAAGGGTAGACTTCGCAAACGTATTGGAGACGTGTTCCGCAGCCATGTGTTGCTCCGCAAGCGAACCTCGACCGGGAGTTGTGTATATGCTGAACGCGAACTGTTTGGAAGAGCGCAAGGCGCATAGTCCACACCGACCCAAAATAGATCTGGAATGGGAATGTGTGGCTGCTGCACACAGCGCGCACCCTCTAACCGCCTGCAGTCGAGATTTGGGCCAGCGGCTCGCGCAAGGCCGTGCTGTGGATGACTACTCCGTCGCACCGCCCATCATTCTTTTGCTGCCAGGATTTGGGCGGATGCTGCCGGACAAATCTTCTTCTCGTTATCTGTGTGTTTGGGCGTCATGACCTCGTACGGTTCATACACAAGCAAGGTCTGATTGTTGCTTTGCCAAAGGCCTCTTGACCTCCATGGACCTCAGCAGGAAGAAAAGCAGTACACTCCCGCACCGTGCAACCCTTTTGGAGCGACCTCGCATTTTTACAGCATTTCTTCGGCATGTGACTTTGACCGTCGAGTTTTCGTGCGGTCCCCCAATTGTTATGATGTGGGGAGCATTTTGATATTGCTCCTGGCAGGTCAACTCATTGCATGGAGCGAGTGGCAACGCCCCAAACATCGTAACAACAGAACAGCAAATCCCCGAGAGGCTCCATGTCAGTTTGTGGGCCTGCCCTGTGCTCGTAGTTGCAGCTGGGTGTGTCTTTGGCTGACAGTTGGACCAAAAGCTGCAGATCATTATGTGCAACCGGTTCATCAGTATTTAGTGAGGCTGCATGTCTTGACGACTGCACAAATATGGAAGTGAACTGGGAGATGCATTCTTGAGATGCACCAACCGTGTCCGTTCGGTCAGACTGCCCAAACACAGGCGCTGGTTGACAGCCACCGAGCAGTTTGCGGCGCATGATGAATAAGATGCAGACCGGTCACAGTTGTCCCCAGAAACAAGGTCATTTTCTGCAAAATCACATCACCAGACACGACGAAACAGGCTGTGGCACAATCCATGACAATTCTGGAACATTCCAGATTAGTTCCTGGATATTTCGTGAAATATTCTGGATTGTCCTAAAAATTCCATTCCATTCCATTCCAGAATATGGGTGAGAGCCTGGGATGTGTCCCCTCCCCAGCACCTCGACTGCCGTCCTCCCTCCTGCCTGTGTTACAGGATGCCCCGACCACTGCAAACGTGTTTATCATCGCTCTTACGAACTCTACGTTCTCGTTCTTCTGTGGATTTGCAGTGTTCGGGTGTGTGTGCTCTCCCGCTTGCGGTTGTGATATGTGTCCACGTCGTGGGTGTGCACGTGCATGCGCGCCGACCAAAAGGACGGTGTGTGCCGTCTTCACACTTCGGGCGGCGGTGGAAATGCTCTCCATTTTCCCCACGTCAGCACAGCTGCCTCGAACACCAACATCCCCGAACCACCCCTCAGTACGCAGGCACGACACTGTAGATTTCTGTCTGGCCCGGGGGGTCCACGTGCCCGAGCCCCCATCCCAAAGCACCTGACCTGAGGTTGGAGTGGCAAGCTCGTTTGCTTACCCACAGGCCCTAGTTAGAAGATGCGGGGTGACGCAAGACATGGCACACCAGCCCACGAGTCCTGTCAGCACAAGTGCCACAAAAGAATGCAGAGCCCATGCACAGCCAGCAGCCCACAACACTATGGACAAGCCTCCATGGATGCCAATCTGGGCGTTGGCGAGTAATTGGTTGAAAAGCAAAATTGTATGGGTAAAATCGGATAACATGCGGATCATACGTGGTCTGGATTGGAGACATCTCATGGAGGGGGTTGGGCAGCGTGTATCTGCTTTTTTGCATTGTTGCCGCACGTGCAATTTTCCCGTTTCCTCCGTTGTTATGCTCATTTCTTGAAACAGATTTTTGGCACCCACCCCTCCCTCCGCCTCATTTCATCGTACGGTCTGATGTGGTCGAAAAAAGACGATTTCGCCCATTTGTCCAATTTTACATGAAAGTTTCCTGCCTTTTCCGTTGTTTCCCTTGGTTTCTCCCGGTTTTGCTTCTGGTTTTCTCGGTTTTCCTCCTGCGGCGTTTTTCATTCCCTGGCCAGTGACGTTGCCTTGTGTTGACATCCATCAGTCTCCGCAAAGTTTTCTCAACAAAACTGAAACCAGCGTGTTATCCCGGAAGTATTCTCTGAGTCAACACACTGCTGACTCTTGGGGTACCCGATATGTCTGTGCACTTTTTGTGCCTCCAGCAGGCAGAAAATGACATCAAAACAGCCAGAAATTGCAAGATACACTTTGTTCAGCCAGAAATTGTAGGATGGTCAAGGTAGGTTAGGATCCGGGGAGGCCTTAGCGGTCAATGACGCAATCACCGCCTTGTGGTCTGAACTAGCCACAAAACGGCTGTAGCACTCAGCAACGGAGTTTTGAAAATTCTCGTGGAGAAGGATTCTGTCAATCCTTCTTTTCCTGTCTAGCACAGGAGCATACTCATTGGCAGTTAAGTTGGGGCTGGTCGACGCAGTTGGCTTGGCTGGAGCAAAGCCCCACGTCCAGGCCCTATGATGGCCCAAACCTGGGCATAAGGGTGAGGGCATGGCAATGGTCGTTGTGTTGCCTCATGTGAGTTCTCGCATCACATTCTTTCAGTATTATCGGATTCCTGGCCAACAAGCAAGGTGTCAGCGTTGATGAAGTGGCTTCTAAGAGCATCACGCTGGCTTTCATGACTTACCCCTCTGCCCTTGCGGAGGTCTGTTTGCATGCAAGAAAGCAGGATGTCCATAATGAAGCAGGATGTCCATAATGCTTGATATATCCAGCGCTTTATGCAACAATTACGCCCACAATCTGGATTCTTGTGTGCGCATGCTATTCCAACAGCACCAGCAGGCACAGCCTGTACTGCCCACGGGGGGGCCGTCTCCTCGGTCCAGGTACGCGACTCCCCCCCCCCCCCCCCCCTCCGGGCCCTCCGGGCCCACTTAGTTACCAAGGGTCGGCTACTAGCCATACATAGGGTGGCGCCGAAGGCGCCCGAAAATTTTGTCCCCTTTGCTGGGGACCCCCGGGAATGTAGGGTTGAGGTAGGACTCCGACGCTTCTTGACTCAATCCATTTCAGCAAACCCACACGGGGCACCTGGACCCCTAACCAGGGACCAGCGCCGGATAGGGCAAGACGGGGCGCTATATAAATGCCGTTTGTTGCCCACCTAAACAGCATATATAAACGGCCCTCCCCAGGCAGGGGGTGTGGGCGCCTACAACCACCTTTGCATTGGTGAGGAGGCAGAGTGGAGGCCTCCGTTGTTGTAGAGTAACCCCTTAGGCCACCGCGTCTCTGCCAAACTGAACTAGACCTTTGCTAACCCCCTCCCCTAGCCCCCCTCCCCCCCCCGGCAACTAGCAGCGACTAGCAAGTCCCTTAGAGAAGCCCTCCTCGGCGGCTAGCCCCCCCCCAAAAAAAAGCCCCCCCCCCCCCCCCCCCCTAGGGGCCTTCGGCCCACTTCTACTGGGGGGGGAGTCGCGTCTAAAAGCGAGGGGACGGCCCCCCCGTGGTACTGCCTATAGTGACTGGGTAGGTGGAGGGTGCTACAAATACTGGCCACAATATTTCCACACTTTTCGGGCTGCGTGGTGGACGTCGAACAACAACGAATACTTTGGTGTGAATGTGATGGTGATGTCACCCCATGGAGAGGACAGCAAGGCGACGAATTCCCGTTATGAAAGAAGCCCTCATATTTACGCACAACTACAATTCTCTGTCTTAGGGAAATACCCAAATTGAAGGTGGGTCATTAGGGAATTGGAGGGGCAGAATGGTGTGTCTGGGCAAGGTGGTTTGTATCAGTTGTAGTCCTCTTGGAGATTGGGGTAATCTTGCGTCTTAAGGAAATCTCCAATAGGTTGCATGCTCCAAGGTCCTCTTTGTGAGTGGCACCCACATTGTGCGCCAGCCACAGTGCCGTCTTTTTTTGGGGGGGGGGAGGTTCCTTGGGAGGCTTGGGTGTGCAGGGCTTGGGTCAGACCTCTTGGGCCAACTCTGCCCCCGTAATCGCTGTTGGATGGATCCCGAGCCTCTGTAGCCTACAGAATCCCAAGGCCCGCCCAGTTTCAGGGTAGTGCTACCGCTGGAGTGACGGGCAGGACAGGTACAGGGGACCAGGTGCCAGAAAACCAGGCTGCTGTGGTGCGATACACACATGGGCCAGCCAAGGAATGAAACAATGCCTCCTCCGCCATTGATGTGGGAAGTTGTAACATTGGGGTTCTGGATCACCACGTATTGCACATCAGTGGGGCACGGCAGCTTTTCCCGAGGCACTTGGCTTGCGACATTACTGTTGGAATGTGCCCCGCGTGCCAGCAGTCGGGCAGTTTTTGATGTATGTGTTAAATTTTTTTTGTGGTAAATGTGTGTAACAAAAAAAATTCGGCACGCCGCGTATTTTTTTTTTGCGGTAATTGCGTGTACCCGCGTTTACACGGTGTTAAAATTTTTTTTGTACTCGCGTGTACCGCCAAAAAAAAGTATATGACGGGACAATTTTTTGGTACTCACGTTTGCTGCAAAATTACACGACTTTACCGCAAAAAAGATTGCACGATTTTACCGCAAAAAATTTCATTATTTTACCGGAAAAAAATTCATGCATGTAGCCAATCTGCCCACTTGTGGGCCACTTCTGATTTTGTCCCCTGCTCCGAAGCGTTGGGGACCCAGAGACGGAGGGGGTCACGTAGCCAATCCGCCCACTTGTGGGTCACGTCTCATTTTGTGCCCCGCTCTGAAGTGTTGGAGACCCCCTAGACGGCAGGGTTACGTAGCCAATCCGCCCATTTGTGGGTCGCTTCTGATTCTATCCTTGGGTGTGTCTTATTCGTGGTCGGGCCCACCCTGACATGGACAAGTGGCGATTTCAAAAGTGGTGTCAGGAGGTAGACATTGAGGAGGTTTTGACCGCCACCCTCCTAAAGCAACCGGTGTCTGGCGTCAAGGAGTTGGACCTGCTTTCTAATCCTCTTTTGGCCTCTCCCTTGGGCAAGGACGTAAGGAAAAAAGAGGTCCAATTATCTGATTTGGAGGTGGACCTCTTTGCGCCTCCTCCTACGGCCCATTTGCCACGGTAGAAGGTGAAGAGAAGGAAGGCCTTGCCAAGTGCGTCCTCCCACTTCTAAAAGGTGTACTCGAGGTACCATCCCGAGCAAAACAAACCCTCTGGGGGTGGGAGATTGGATGACGGACAACAATATCTTGTGTTGGTTGAACCAAGAACTCTACCACATGGAAATCGATGAACCACGTGTGTGGACTCTTGCGGTTATTTATATCAGGAGAGTGTACAGGTGGATGCAAATTGTTGAATCTGGCTCCGCACCGGACAACATGGCTGGTGCCGTCGCCACATTTTGTGGTTAATAGCAATGACGAAGAAGGGTTGCACTAGTTTGCGTGTGCCTTCAATTGTCGTGTCCGGTTGGGGCATTTCATTATTTGGGTTTGGGAACCCTTGAGCTCCATTCGTTTGATCCATCCTTTCTTAGCGGTGCTCAAGAAGCACGGCCTAACCACCAAGCACCGGGCCTTGGGATTCCAAACGGATGGTTGGTCTTGTGGTTTTCATAGCCCGCACCCCCACACACTTGGTGGTGGATCACCGGGGTTTGTTTTTCGGATGTTCCCCTCACCCCAATGGGTCCAGGTTTTGGAGTGAAATATGCCGATAAAACGATGATGAGCGGCCATACGGCCCGCAAAAGGCCCGTATATTACTTTCTAATGCGGTGTGGTGGGCTCTTAGAATCCCTACGCATGACGGAGTGAAGTGCATTTAGGGGGGCGTTAGCGCGCAGGGCCCGCGCAGGGCGACTTTTGGGCTATTTCCGATCCCTACCCCTATGGATGAGGCAGCCAATTCTGATTTGCTCCCCCTTTGTAGGGGGCCCCCGAGAACGCTGGGGTGACGTAGCATTTCCGCCCTCTTTTGGGCCCCCGAGAAGGCATGGATGAGGCAGCCAATTCTGATTCTGTCCCCCTTTGTTTGGGGATCCCCGGGAATGCAGGGGTGACGTAGCATTACCACCGGCTTTCGGGCCCCCGAGAAATCAGGGGTGAGGCAGCCAATTCTGATTTTGTTCCACTTTGTTGGGGATCCCCGAGAATGTAGGGGTGACGTAGCATTTCCGCCCTTTTTTGGGCCCCTGAGAAGGCAGGGGTGAGGCAACCAATTCTGATTTTGTTCCCCTTTGTTTGGGGATCCCCGGGAATGCAGGGGTGACGTAGCATTTCCGCCCTCTTTAGGGACTCTCAATCCACGCTTTGTTGCGTGGCCCCTTGAGTTGGGGTTAGGGACTCTCAATCCACGCTTTGTTGCGTGGCCCGTTGAGTTGGGGTTAGGGACTCTGAATCCACACTTTGTTGTGTGGCCCCTTGAGTTGGGGTTAGGGACTCACAATCCACGCTTTGTTGCGTGGCCCGTTGAGTTGGGGTTAGGGACTCTCAATCCACGCTTTGTTGCGTGGCCCCTTGAGTTAGGGTTTAGGGACTCTCAATCCACGCTTTGTTGCGTGGCCCGTTGAGTTGGGGTTAGGGACTCTCAATCCACGCTTTGTTGCGTGGCCCCTTGAGTTGGGGTTAGGGACTCTCAATCCACGCTTTGTTGCGTGGCCCCTTGAGTTGGGTTAGGGACTCTGAATCCACGCTTTGTTGTGTGGCCCGTTGAGTTGGGGTTAGGGACTCTCAATCCACGCTTTGTTGGGTGGCCCGTTGAGTTGGGTTAGGGACTCTCAATCCACGCTTTGTTGCGTGGCCCGTTGAGTTGGGGTTAGGGACTCTGAATCCACGCTTTGTTGTGTGGCCCCTTGAGTTGGGGTTCGGGACTCTCAATCCACGCTTTGTTGTGTGGCCCGTTGAGTTGGGGTGAGAGACTCTCAATCCGCGCTTTGTTGCGTGGCCCGTTGAGTTGGGGTTAGGGACTCTCAATCCACGCTCTGTTGCATGGCCCGTTGTGTTGGGGTTAGGGACTCTGAATCCACGCTTTGTTGCGTGGCCCGTTGAGTTGGGGTTAGGGACTCTCAATCCACGCTTTGTTGTGTGGCCCCTTGAGTTGGGGTTAGGGACTCTCAATCCACGCTTTGTTGCGTGGCCCGTTGCGTTGGGGTTAGGGACTCTCAATCCACGCTTTGTCGCATGGCCCGTTGAGTTGGGGTTAGGGACTCACAATCCACGCTTTGTTGCGTGGCCCGTTGAGTTGGGGTTAGGGACTCTCAATCCACGCTTTGTTGTGTGGCCCGTTGAGTTAGGGTTAGGGACTCGCAATCCACGCTTTTTTGCGTGGCCCATTGCGTTGGGGTTAGGGACTCGCAATTCACGCTTTGTTGTGTGGCCCCTTGAGTTGGGGTTAGGGACTCACAATCCACGCTTTGTTGTGTGGCCCCTTGAGTTGGGGTTAGGGACTCTCAATCCACGTTTTGTTGTGTGGCCCCTTGAGTTGGGGTTAGGGACTGTCAATCCACGCTTTGTTGTGTGGCCCGTTGAGTTGGGGTTCGGGACTGTCAATCCACGCTTTGTTGTGTGGCCCGTTGAGTTGGGGTGAGAGACTCTCAATCCGCGCTTTGTTGCGTGGCCCGTTGAGTTGGGGTTAGGGACTCTCAATCCACGCTTTGTTGTGTGGCCCCTTGAGTTGGGGTTAGGGACTCTCAATCCACGCTTTGTTGCGTGGCCCGTTGCGTTGGGGTTAGGGACTCTCAATCCACGCTTTGTCGCATGGCCCGTTGAGTTGGGGTTAGGGACTCACAATCCACGCTTTGTTGCGTGGCCCGTTGAGTTGGGGTTAGGGACTCTCAATCCACGCTTTGTTGTGTGGCCCGTTGAGTTAGGGTTAGGGACTCGCAATCCACGCTTTTTTGCGTGGCCCATTGCGTTGGGGTTAGGGACTCGCAATTCACGCTTTGTTGTGTGGCCCCTTGAGTTGGGGTTAGGGACTCACAATCCACGCTTTGTTGTGTGGCCCCTTGAGTTGGGGTTAGGGACTCTCAATCCACGTTTTGTTGTGTGGCCCCTTGAGTTGGGGTTAGGGACTGTCAATCCACGCTTTGTTGTGTGGCCCGTTGAGTTGGGGTTCGGGACTGTCAATCCACGCTTTGTTGTGTGGCCCGTTGAGTTGGGGTGAGAGACTCTCAATCCGCGCTTTGTTGCGTGGCCCGTTGAGTTGGGGTTAGGGACTCTCAATCCACGCTTTGTTGTGTGGCCCCTTGAGTTGGGGTTAGGGACTCTCAATCCACGCTTTGTTGCGTGGCCCGTTGCGTTGGGGTTAGGGACTCTCAATCCACGCTTTGTCGCATGGCCCGTTGAGTTGGGGTTAGGGACTCACAATCCACGCTTTGTTGCGTGGCCCGTTGAGTTGGGGTTAGGGACTCTCAATCCACGCTTTGTTGTGTGGCCCGTTGAGTTAGGGTTAGGGACTCGCAATCCACGCTTTTTTGCGTGGCCCATTGCGTTGGGGTTAGGGACTCGCAATTCACGCTTTGTTGTGTGGCCCCTTGAGTTGGGGTTAGGGACTCACAATCCACGCTTTGTTGTGTGGCCCCTTGAGTTGGGGTTAGGGACTCTCAATCCACGTTTTGTTGTGTGGCCCCTTGAGTTGGGGTTAGGGACTCTCAATTCACATGGGAACATCTTCCCCCTCATTTTTGGAAGAGCACCTAAGCAACCGTTGAGGATGACACGCAAGATGATGTTGGGGAGGAGGTTGATATATGTGCATTGTGATGTCAAAAGCACACTACCACAGAATTTGGTGAATGTCATTTGCATTATTGTGCGGAATGTATTGACCCGCACACTTGTGGGGACAAGATCATTTATTGAACAATCTTGCTTGTATAACGTGAGCGAACAAATTTGGTGGAACAAGGTTGCAGAGGTGATTCAGATTTGCTTTTCCTATTCAATGTTGTGCATGGATGGATGGTTGCTTCACTTGGTAGGCAAGAGGCTGCTATTGGTTTACCCGGGGGCTCCATACGGTAATGGTAAAACTGGGGATTCAATCGGGGAAAGTCATCATAAAAGTAGCGTGCAGGGCAAGTTCTCCTCCTTTGCTTTAACGGGGAACGCTCTTGCATTCTGCTGTTGAATGTCAGATTTTCTCAGATGCGGCCATTGAGTTTCTCTTAGAAAGTGTTCAAAGCCAGGCGGCTCAAAGGAGACTCCTCAATTTTTGAATGCAACAGCCGGTTTTCCGTGTCAATTATCCTGATATCTTGGTGAAGAGTGCTGGACTCGTCCAAATGCAAAGTATGTTTTTACTTTGCTAGATCAAGGACCTTCAATTCCGCCTCTAGGAGCATGCACTATACAATGTGGTCTCTAGGTCTCCACAATCCAAGCTGAAAAGCGGATTTAAACAGCCGGCAGCTGGTGGAACTCCTTTGCACGAGTGCAAGTTTTACATATGCTCCAAAGCGAGCAATCAAGTATGCCTTGATGGCTTATGTGTTTGGCACACATCAACATGATAATTTATGGCAAATGTGCCCTTTTGGAGTGTTCCATTGTTCTTTTGCAGTAACACTTTAGTTCCTACATTTTATTAGGTGCAAGATAGATATCATAGATGGTTGATATCTCGGCTTGAAATTCAACACGCCACCATCTCTTTACAAACCCTCCGGTGACAAGCCATCCTAATTGCGACAGGTAGCACATATGTGCTACAAGTTTTGGAGGATGTCATTGACCACTCCTCGTTTATCATCTTGCAATATCCATCATGCATGTAGAACGAAGCTTCTTGTAGGACGTTGCATCCATAGCACCGCACGTTGCTCATCAGGAAGGGGTTATATCTGGAGAGAATTTATCTCAACAAGCTATGCAATCCCTTCTTTCACAAGCTTTGCAACATCTAAAGCAACTAATTGGTGTGTTGTTGCCCATAATCGCACAACTCGACATAGGATGCCTCCTCCAGGCAAAGTGTGGAAGGCCCGGAGGCCAAGGCGCAACCTTCCATGGTCACTCTCTAACAACATGACAATAGATGCTTCTCACCGAGCCCAAAGAAACCCCTTTGAGATCATGCGCAGGAAATTAGAACCACCGCAATAACGTGACTTGTTGATGAAAAAGAATTCACGGACCCCCGAGTAAGGGCTTTTTTTTTGGGAAAGTGAGGCACCGTGATCAAACTTGCCCAACCGCCCACAAACACATGGTGCAAGAGCTTGCAAAATGGCTGAAGGGTCGCAGAGTAGGGGCTATAGTTGCGATTGTGAGCAGTGAGACAGAGATTGCGCTCTCACCCTAGCCGAGCTTGACGAACAAGCAAGCCATACAAAAGACATGTTATTGAATACCCATTGTACTACACTGTGACCTCACCAGCCTTCATGGACCCTCGCCCCCATGGCGTCCACCCCCCTACCAGCGCTGACGGGCTTCACCTTCAGTCATTACTAGGCCCATCCACCCCACTACCCATGGCTCTACACTCAGCCTCGTGTAATGTTTCTTTAGCGGTGAAATCATGTATTGTTTTTTTGCGGTAAGTCGTGTAAATTATAAAAAAAAAGTTGGAGAATTAAAAAAAAATGCAGCTTTTGCAATACGTATGCAATATGCACAATTGTTGTTTCCGTACAACACCCCATAGCGACCTTAACGATGGGACGCCGAGTCCACAAAGCACCAAGTACTCTGTGTGGCGACTAAAAAGTTGGGACTTGGCCAATATAACATAGTATCACATGGTGTAATTGGCACTAGAAACAAAATTAGGCTCAAGAAAAGAGTCGTGACAAGGCCATGGCGAACATCAGTGTGCTGGCACCAGGAACAAAATCAGTGCTAGGCCAACATTAGTGCCACCATTATACGGTGGACTCGGGCTTTGCACCAGGACTGACTTGGGCTTTGCACCAGGATTGGTGTTCAACTGACAAGCCAACTCGCAACTCAGCCACCAGCTGCTTGGCCAGCTCATTGATGAACTGCTGGTCACGCTCCAGCTGGCCAAATGCATCTTTTGGGTAGCTATCCGGCACCTTGTGCTACTCTCCACGGATGGGGACCTTGGGACAGGTCCGTGGTGTTGTTGGCTGAGAAATGCATCCTCTTTTTGAGAGGTGAATGAAGGATGGGTAGGGAATCACCAGGGCCGGAATCTGTGCATCCTACATCCCCACTGCTGCAGCTTCCAGGAGCCAATTTCTGGTGCATCATCACTTTCCTCACCCTCTTCCTGCTGGGGATTGACTCCGCCTTCTCAATGCTGGAGGCCATCACGACCGTGATCTGTGACGCTGAGATGGGGGGCATACAAGTGGAGAGGCTGGTGTGCTGGAGATCTAGGGTTAGGCTCAGTGGTCAAGAAGTACTCTGGATGGGTGGCACATCTGTGAGTGTGTGTGGGTGCCCATGTGTGTGGGGGGGGAGGGAGGGATCAGGGTAGTGTTTAGAGGCCAAACAAATGTTGGGCGTCTATAGTCGGCTTCAAGTTTTTTTGCGGAAAGTTTCTGAATCCCCCTGCCAAACATTTTTCCAATGGAGGTGGGTGAGTGGGTGGGTCGGTTGGGTTCGGCCCAGGCCCCAAAGGACCCCTTCATCCTCGTAAGCCTCGTGTGGATCCCCAGGTGTGTAATACGGTTGCTCCTTGGCTCAAGATGGCAGATGTGTTGGGGTGTAAGAGGGAAAGGCACATGGACGAGGACAATGGAAGGCCCATGCTCCCTGCGAGTGGCTTCGAATGGTCACTAGAACCCGCCCGGCTGCTGGCATGCTGCTGCAACAACCAGCGGCAATCCTCTTGCTCCAGGGGTCCGTAGAGACGATGCCTGCTCGGAGGTTTTTGGGGTAATGGAGCAGAAGCATTAGTGCTTGGGGCTTCACAGCGTGCAGGAACTTGCTCCCCAAAGGGGAGGCATGCAGGCCTGGCGAAGGAAGGGGGGGTGATGGACCTCCATTCCGGCTTGTCTGAGAGACAGAGGTGGGACAAATCGTGAAAGGTTTGGCAAAGGAGTTTTCCCCATGTTGCATCCCTCAAATGATCAGCGCGTCATGGGGATCATTGTGACTCACATATGCTGGGGTCACCCCCTCCCCCTACCTTCCGAACTCCCCATGCTAGGCCTTGTGCTGGGCAAGTGTCCTGGCACGTGCAGAAGGGGGCAGAGGGTTCAGTTCGTTCCCCCCTTTCCCCACTGGGGACAATTTTCTTCGCTCACCCCTTGTAACCATGCTGTTCCAGAGCTCAGGGGACGTGCGTACCACCTATGATTATCCCACCAGACCCAATCAATGAGACAGAAGACACACAGACAGCCATGTAGACGGGTCTGGGTACAGTACGGTCAGCTACTATCCAGCAATCTGGGGCTGCATGTAGGCTCTGCATGCACGCCATACCCCACGTCAGTCGCTGGATTTGGAGCCAAGGCAAAAGCACCGAATCGATCTTGGAAGCTGCTGGGTGGGGTGGGGCTGGGGGGGCAGGATGGCATAATCAACGCGAGCTGCCGTACTACTGGACGAATTGCCCATAATTCCCCCGGAAGTCTGCAGTGACACAAAAGTGTGAACAACCGGAGCAATGCAGTACTCAGAGATGGTCGGAATCATCGCCATTGTCCCACAGATGTACCGACAGGAAGAAAGACGGACCGACAAATGGCCCTCCCGAGGGACAAACCACCCGGCAACGATTCAACCGACAACGACCGACAACTGGACAGATGGATGGACGGTGGACGTACGGACGGACGGACAGCCAGAACGACAGAAAAATAGACAGACAGACAGACAGACACATTGAGAAGCCTTCTTGTGAAAGCAGTGCGGACTCCATCAACCACACCTCTCAACGATGTGTCCCTCTCTTGCTCTCTCTCTCTCTCTCTCTCTCTCTCTCTCTCTCTCTCTCTCTCTCTCTGCCTCTTACTATCCCTCTCAGCTGGATCAGAAATTTGAAACGTGGGGGAGTGGGAAAGAAAAGGGCAAGCCATTTGTCACGTGGGCTGTTGCCATGTGTGGCCTTGTCGGTTCCATTCTGTTCTCCGCCGATGTAGGTGTGTCCCTGCTACAGTCGAGCCTGTTAGAAATCCAACAAATTGGGAAAGGAGAAGGGAAAGTCACTTGCCATGTGCGGTCTTGTGTGGACTTTTCCGTGTGATAGTGCTAGAGAACAGCCTGGCCCTGCTCGCGTTCAGTAAGATCAATGCCACGTCATTTTGTCCGTGACCAGCAGTGCTGATCGTCATTGACCGTCAAGTCGTTGGATAATGAACCTCGATTGACTGATGGAGTAAAGGAGGACCACCTGCTATAGCCTGCCCGAACCTTGCCTGGCCTGGCCTGGGCTGACCTTGGCTGACCTTAGCAGGGGAAGCCATCCCCAGAACCACCGCTACAGCCATCGCCACCACTGCGGATGCACACACACACACACACACACACACACACACACGGAGCCACCACCCCACTTCCGGGGTGGTCCTGGGGCAGCGAGCCAGATTCTGGCCTAAAGTGCATATCGCACTGGTCGAGGGGCAACACAGGGACGCACCCCTGGCCTGCACCGTGCGCCTCACCAATGTGGAGCGACCCGATCCGAGGACGCCAGTGTGGCTATACAGGCTCAACCGGGAGACCTGGTAAAAATGGTGAAACCACTACGGATGCACACACACACACACACACACACACACACACACACAGGATTGGATTGGATTGGATTGGAATGTTGGGTTTTGCTGTCTAGGTCCCCATGAACTAGTTCCCCCCAGAGATATCCTGGCGTCCTGGAGAAGTACCGTACTCTACCTGATACCTGTTTTTTTTTTCCTTGGTGTGTTTCGTATTTCCTTGAGCTCACCTGATTTGTTCCCTTCTTGTATGTTGCCCTTTTGTGTTTGTTTTCTCCCCTTGTGGCACTCCCCTTCTGCGCTGCTCTTCATGCTCTTTCCCCCCTTGTTTGTGTTGTTTTTTTTCCCCTTGTGCTCTTGCTTCTTTGTCCCCCTACCGACGGTGGCCCGTCTGGTCGAAATCATTGCCTCTCCTTTTCCCTCTCAGCCTCCCCAATCCAATCCCAATCCCGATCCCTCTCTGTATGCATTGCAATCGCCATATAATTCATTGCGCACATGCTCTGCGATTCTTGGTCTTTGCGTGAGTTGTGCACCGACCTCACCGATGGCGAGGCCACTGCTGCCAGCCCATGGGCTGCGGGTATGGGTTAGCATAGCCTGCATGTCCCGCCGCATGGTAGTGCGGGGCATACGGGGTACCCCTTGCCTTTGCCGCCCGACTTGCCTTTCTTGCCCATCCCCTTGGTGCTGGGCAGCCGGGCCTCTGTCACTGATCCTGCATGATGGAGGCAAAGCGTTGGGGGGGCACATCATGGACGCCATGGTCGTCGGTGGTTAGGAGGACTGCCCTGTACCTTCCCAACTCCACCCCCACCACCCGTATTCCCCTCTCCCCCCTGTGGTCCCCCATGTGCTCTGTGAACACTATCCAGTGTACCCTTGTCCCCCCGCACAGGCGTTGGATTGCCACTATTAGCACTTCCCTGATGTCCCTCGCCCACCACGCACCCATACCCTCGGGACCCTAGCGTTCCAGCTGGTTAGGTAGGCCCCTTTGTTCGTGTGTATCACGTGCGCCACCTGTGTTTGTTGCCCCCTACGTACTGCCCCCACCGCCCTCCATACGTGTATGGGGTCCACTGTCATGCTCGCACGTGGGGGGCTGTCGTCCTCTCCTACTAGTAGGGCGGTGTTGATTCCCCCCTCCCATTGTACACTGATGTGTGGCCGGGCCGTTGTTGCCGGTGGGTCTCCGAAGGCGTCATATACCTATCTGTGTGCCACCTCTAGCACCCTGTACACCGGCTCTCTTCTATTACGCACTCCCACCCTTAGTAGCGCCGCCGTGAGCCCTTTGTGTGGACCCATCCTCAGCACCACTGGCCACACTCTTTCGCTTCCCCCGTGATGGTGCCATAGCTAGCTCACATGTCGTGGGTGGCACCAGACTATATGGAGGGCCACATGGATCTGTACCCCCCCCCAAATCTGTAGTGGATTGCCGACTCCGGGACACCCTCACAGGTTAGCAGTTCCCCTACATACCTCATCCATTGGAGGATCCGTTTGCGCATCGCTGCACACTCATACATGGTATGCACCCGCAGTTGTTGTACCCACATACCGCATTGCGCACATTGCACCTCCCCCGCCGCTGTCTCCCAGCTAGGCATCGCTGGATACTTGGCCCACACCCTGAGCGGGACCCGCTTGTTCACTCTTAGGGGTTATATTCTGTGCCACCCCCTGGTCGCCTCTTGCCGTTCCTGGTATTCTGGCGGCCATTCCCATGGCCTGGGCTTGCCCCCCCCTTCCTTGCAGACCAGCAGGTGCGGACTGTGTCGTGCCATTAGGTATTTTTTGGGCTGTAGTACCACGTGGGCCCCTTGTGTCAGGTATACCCCTTCCTCTTCCATCCACACTTCTGCCATGGTCCAGGGTGTGCCCCCTCCTTCCCCCCCTACCCGAGCCCCCGCGTCTACTACCCTGTTTAGGTTGGATAGCCAGTCCTTTTTCCGAGAACCGTGCTGTGCTTGCACCCAGATCCAGCACATGTGTAGGCCCTATAGGTGGACGTGTGATATAATGCGGTCCATCACCCCCCCCCCCCCCGGTCTCTCGTGTATTGTCCCCCCCTGCAGGTCCTGTATGGCCCAACGCCACGTATTCCAACTAGATGGCGTGCTCCTGACACCACCGGGCCACCGCCATTAGCCCCACCCTCAGCATGGTGGCCTCCACGACGTATGTGGAAGTGGAGAGCACAGAGCAGGTACAGTGCCGCAAGAAGCTAAACTAATCCTGGAGGGTCAGCGACATAGGGTGAGACCGGACCAATAGCACCAGCTGTCCGAGCGCTACTAGGGGGTGGCCATACAGCAATTGGAGGCGGTGGCGGCGACAGGGCTGTAGGGAGACACCATGCGTGTGCCGAGGCTGACCAGCAATGCACAAGTGCGCACACTGTACCAGGTACAAGACACCGCAGTGAATGTGCTATTCAAAGGGCCAGAAATCCTGCAGACAGCGCCCCGCGAGTGTGCGAAAAAGTACAAAGCGCAGCACATACACCTCCTAGAAAAATGGCTGGACAAGATTCGGGTATGCAAAGGAGAAAGGCAACATGAACACATCACACAACAATACTGAGCACACCAAGAAAGCACTAGGACAACCCATCTAGACTTCATACAACTGTGTGAAGTGATACCCCAGGTCACCAACAAGACGGCAGGAATAGACTGCATAGTGCCGGAGCACATCAAAAGGATGGGGGTCAAGGGGTTGAGATGAGTGCTAGACATACTGAACCAACCAATGCACACATGGCCGGAGGAAAGTAAAACGGCACTGCACATGGCTATTGAAAAGGGGGCGGGGGATGACATCAACAAACACACCAGGCCGATCAAAATCTTATCGGCCTTGCTCCGCCTACGGGCAAAGGTGCTTAACAGGCACCTCCAAGGTATCCTCTCCCCAAAAGATTTCGCTAACCGCCAGTTTGCAGCATACAAGGGGGCAAGCGCAGTGGGTCTGCGCCGGCTCCTGCACACCCTGCTACATGTGGGGCTTAACCGGGGCAGGGCGTCGGTGGTGTTCCTAGATATAGCGGCCGCCTTTGATGAGGTAGTCCAGTCCGTGATACAGACAGTGGCGGACAGATTGCCAAGGGGGGTGGGGGAAGTTACAGGGGAGCTGCTGCAATTCTACAGGGACCTGTGCACGCACGTGGTCACTGCGTTCGGACTATCCGCCTGGTATGAGCAGCTTGGGGGGGGTGGTGCGGGGGGGGGGGGATGGACCCCCTGCTGTATGTTCTGGCGACCATACCCCTTCAAAAGGACATCTAACACACCAATGGGGGGATCAAGGCACAGGGGCTACAGGGGGCACATGTGGTGGGCACCATGGGGCTCATAGACGACAAAGGGCTACTGGGGGACACACCCCAAGAGTGTGCCAGGCAGCTGGACAGGGTACGAGCGCTGGTACGTATGTGTGGCCAGCGGTGCAATGTGGGAAAATTTTGGGGATTACACCTTGAGACCAGAGGTAAGGGGATAGCAACGGTACGACCTGGCCTCCGGTGGGGAACCGAAGGCATCCCCGAAGCCAAGAATGACACGCATGTGCGCTTCTTGGGGGGGAACGCCAACCCAGTGGGGGGGGGGGGGGCAGTAAAGATACTCAAGGAGGTGAAAAGTGGTATCAAACGGGTCAAGCCCAAGCTCCACTACTGGCCTGTGTCACAAGCGGTGGGGCAGATGATACTGGAGGGGGTAGTGGTTAACAAAATGATATACAGGGTGGTGATAAATGTGCCCACGGAACAGATGTGTGACGACATGGTGGGGGCAATAACCAGGGCATACAGGGACGTGTTTGGTATGGCACGTCCCACCCCCCGGGAGGTGGTATATACGGTGCTGGGAGTGGAGCCGCCGGACAAACGGCCGTGGGTGACAGTGGTAGTAAAGCTCTTGAAGGCGCGCAACTCCGGCAACTACCTCCTGAGGGATATCCTCCGGGGACACATGCAGGCCATCCCACAGGTAGACAGAGATGTCTCCAGGGTGAAAGAGCATCTGAAGGGTATGGGGCTAACCCTCCGAACCCTTACCCGCGACGTGTATTATAGTGAGCCCGAAAATGGAGGTGTACTGACTGTACGTGGTGGGGGATGCGAGCTATGGGACGACCTAGGGGGGGGGGGGGGGGCAGTCATGGTGGTGGACCCCACAGGACGAGTCCTGCTGTGGGAAGTGGTCACCTTCACGACGCTAACCCTAGTGCGCAGAAGTGTGGTGCAGGGCAAGCTGGGGGAAAAAAGTGGCGGTTTTGCAAGATAGCAGACACGCCCTCTCGGTGTTAATCCACACAGAGATGGGGGTGGGCGTGGCCACGAGCTGCCACATGCCACAGAGGGCCGAAGAGAGCGAGTATGAGGCGCAGGCCATTGTGATTGAGCAGGCCCATGCACTTATGCACACAGTGTGGAGCATATGGGGGGGGGGGGACTGGAATAGGGACATCCGCCGGCACGCCCTCACCCTCAGGATCCTCAAGCGACTGGGTGCACAAGTGCAGCCTACGGCCAACACGACCCCCCTCCCTAAGGACTTTGTGGTGACAAGGGGTC
Organism: Eutreptiella sp. 'Long Island Sound 2002'; assembly: GCA_964036045.1. Classification (NCBI taxonomy): domain Eukaryota; phylum Euglenozoa; class Euglenophyceae; order Eutreptiales; family Eutreptiaceae; genus Eutreptiella; species Eutreptiella sp. 'Long Island Sound 2002'. The sequence continues at coordinate 59,706,845 of OZ038390.1, forward strand.
TCCCGCATGCACAAGGGGGACAGTGGCTACGACATATAGCAGACCATCCGGTGGTGTGGGTACAAGCGACAGTGGGGCAGAAGCCCGAGGACAAGCCAGCCCATAACAGGCCCATCAACACGAACAAGTGGGCACCGCCGGAAAAACAAACACTGGCGGACCTGGTAGAAGCCGTGACACCGGGGACGGCCTCAGCAAGAGAGTGGGTACAGACCTACACGGAGTGCCTAGTAGCGGTAAGCGGCGCATGTCCCCTCTTGTTGATCTCCGCTCCGACGCTCCAAAATCCGGGGACACTCCTGTGCGCTTGCCCCCCTTCCGCCCCCCATGTTTCTTGCACGAGGATCACACTGGCCTATGTGGTCTCGATCACTTGCGTCAATTGGTCCCACTTGGTGTGGTCCATCTCATCCCCTTTTTGATTGATCCCCTGCAAGTTGGCAGTCATGATGCCAGTGTGGAGCTCGTTGGCGTGCATACCCTCCGGCACCCGCATGGCACTCCACGCGTGGGCCCTGTACCGTGGCTGTGGTGGCACATTGTGCCTCCATTGTACCCATACATGTAGCCGGCGGTGGTCCTCGTACTGCTTAGTGCGTATCCGTACTACCTCCTGTGTGTAGCCGGTCGCTCCTTTGCCCCATTGAAGCTGATGGCACAGTGCATGCCACCACCCCTGGTGGTCCACTGGCCTAGTTTCTCGCCCTCTTGCTGTCACCCCGTGGGGGCTTACGACCACTTCTTGGTTGTGCCCCTCCATGGTCGCCTGTACCACCATCCATAGCTTGACTGTGGTGTCCACTTCCTGTATGTTGTCCGTGATCTGCACCGAGCATATGCCCTGTGTTGCTATGACTGCCTTGTCCACTATCCGCTGGAACTGTGCTGTGCCACAAACGTAGTCCCCTGAGTATACTTTGCCCTTTTCTTGTGCCGCCCCTGCCCCCACTAGGTACACTTGCCGTCTACCAACCTTTTCCACCCCTCCCGTGGTCCCTGTCCCCACCAGATGCGGCGGTAGGACCCTCTGGAGGTCGATCTCCGCCTCTTGCATGGTGGGCTTCTAGTACTCCGTCTTTGGGTATTTGGGCGTTGGCTCTGCTGTACCCCACCTTGCCGTGAGGACCCCCTGGTATCGGGCATCCACCCCTTGGCCAATTGCCTGGTATCCCCCTGTCTTGTCCGTTTTCCTCTTCTTTGCCTGCGGAAGCCCCACTGTCTTGTGTACTTTGGGGGTGTATGAATCTCTGGCGTGTTTGGGGAAGGCGTCCACGTGTTGTATCTCCATGAGTCTTTTGCTTGCTGCTCCATCCCACTGTTGGGCCTCTCCTGGGTCGCCGTGTACCCCCTTGATCTTGTCCTCCCTGGCTGGCACTTGCTGCCATATGCCATACTAAAGCGTCACCGCGTGCACATCTGCTCGCTCCTGTTCCCCCCATGTGCTCATCTGGACCAGCTCTCTCACTTGGCCATATCCCCACATGCTTATGAACGCCTAAGTGGCCGTGTACGGGGGGGGGGCTGTGAAGATTTGGTCCTTGCGGTCTTTGAGCATCATACCTGTGACCGGCATTTCCATCGCTGACTGCTTCGCCGTTGTTGTTGACTTGGGGACCAGGCCCCCCACTCGCCGCATTGCTTCCAGCACCCCGAGTTCTCGGACATGAACATGGTCCACTTTGGATGGATCCCGTTCACTGGTGATTGCCAGCTCCTTTGTCTTGCTCCCATCCACCATGAGGTTGGACAGTTGGTCCCCCTGCACCCACATTATGACCTCGCCATGTTGCCGCGCCATGGACTTGAAGTTCGTGAAGTCGAGCCCCACTCGCTTGAACACATCTCGGCACACTCGGGAGAGGTCCATCGGATCAACGTCATTGATCTCTGTGATGCTGACAGGCTTGAGGCGGTCATTGCGCTTGTCTAGCCGTTGCACGGTCACCTGGGCCTTACCCGTGCCCACCACCCACTTGTCCTTGCGCTTGGGGTCCTCTTCCGCCTTATGGGCGGGCTTTGGTGTTCTCGGGGATTTGTCTGGAGCGTGGCCCTAGCCTTTGTGGCCTTTTGTGTTGGGTCTTGGTGATATCACCTCTTGTGTGCCCTTGTGTCGCTTGGTGCGATCTCCTTCCTCGGGACCCATGTTTAGGGACCTCTTGCGGATGCGAACCCCAACATCTTGATCCATTTGGTGCCGCGCCGCGCGCACTTGTTGGGCGTACTCCACCACCACTGTTCTCCACCATGTGCTTTCTTCATCTCCTGCCGTTCGCACTTGCGCAATGATTTCCTTAACTACCGTGTTGGACAGTATTAACAGTAGGTCGGCAGGCATGGATTCCGTGTACCTCGCTGATATTATGCCGAGGAGGATGTCCTCCTCCGCTGGCCTGACGGGGCTCAAGGTCTGCAGCACGGCTTCTGTCTGTTTGCGCTTCGCCCTGACTTGCTGCACCGACGCGTTCTCTTCAAGGTCCGGTCCCCCCTCCGGGTCTGAGTGGAGTCCCACGGCCTCTTCTAGGATCTCGGGCATCAGCTAGCTCCACACCCGTCGGATCTCCTTGTGCAAGTTCACCCTGGCCTCTAACAGTTCCCCTGGCACTGTTTTGGTGGATACCTGGCGGGTGACTTCCATGAGGGCGTCACACATCTTGCATTTGTCCTTGATTTCCTTGTATGACTTTTGGTACTTGTTTGCTGTTGACCCATACACCGTGGTCGTGATTCGCTTTTCGTCTGCGGCATCCAGTCCCGCTGCCATCTCCATAAATC
>OZ038390.1:59714616-59729453 GCA_964036045.1 Eutreptiella sp. 'Long Island Sound 2002'
ACCCCCTGGAGCCCCTTCCCCCCTCGCTCTAAATCACGTAAGACCAGGGTTCTGAGAACCTTTTTTCGTTTAGGCCAATTTTCCTCTCCCGCGCCTTCGGCGCACCTTTGGCATGGTTCTTTGGTCATTCCACTCATTATTGCCCGTGATTCACCAGGTTGGACTAAGTATGCTGTTTCTGGTGTGGCCAAAGAGTTTGGAAAAGTGCGGCGAGTCCGCAATTTGCATGGCGGGCGAAAAGATAAGGGTGTAAAGAGGGGGAAGACACACGCTGCTTCAGGTTCTGACACAGCAGCCTCTGATCTTGAGTCTGAGGCAGACACAGATGGTATCCTCTCTGATGTGTGAGCCCGAAGTGGTGAATTATCCTCCAGCTCAGATTCTTCTGGTTCCTCTTCCAGTCAGAAGAGGATGACAATGGTGAGTCCAGCTGAGGTGAGTCCAACTCTGATTGATCTTTGAAGAAGAATTTGATGACAATGGGCATTCCTCCGCGTTTCCTGTTTGCGTTGCCTGGTGGTGTTCAGGTGAGGGCACAATGTATGGACCCCAAAAGATGAGTTGCATTGCCTGTCTTCAAACATTACGACAGATGAATATGCTGAATGGGTCAGTGTGGTACATTTTTGCAGTTCCTTGCGGATATGCTGCATTTCAGCCGGGGGGGTGGGGGCACCCCCCTGGACCCCCTCCTCCCCTCCCCTAGACCCCCCCCCCCCCTCCCCCCTCCGCTCAACCAACGCCCTGGGGTGGAGTCAGGGAGTGGGAGGGTGGGTTGGCCAGGCCGTCAGCCAGTTTTGGCCAAAACCCTTCCCCCCCCCCCCCCCCGGGTGGGGTGACGGCACTTTTGGGGTGTGGGTCTGGGTTTGGTCAGCCCTCGGTCCGCTGCACGCTGCAAGCAGTGGGTTGGGACTTTTTTTTGGACACCGTGTGCTCTGTTACACAGAACTGACAGATCTGGGCAGTACCAGGGGGGGACAAATTTGGGCGCGGGGAAAAGTTGTTTGGACAAATTTCGAAGCCCTCCCTCGTACCAAATATTTCCTTCAATTTTAAGGATTCTTTGTGCCATATTGAGCCAGAAGGTGCCATAACGACACCTTTTTTTTTTCACTATGACATGCACACTCTGATGTTACAGTTCTGCTAGATCGTGATGTAGCTTCCAGTAACCATCCAGAGCCCACCAGGAAATAACAGCAACCATCCAGAGCCCACCAGGAAATAACAGCAACCATCCAAAGCCTACCAGGAAATATCAGTAACCATCCAGAGCCCACCAGGAAATAACAGCAACCATCCAGAGCCCACCAGGAAATAACAGCAACCATCCAAAGCCTACCAGGAAATATCAGTAACCATCCAGAGCCCACCAGGAAATAACAGCAACCATCCAGAGCCCAGCCGGAATCCACAATGAACATCCACTAGGAAGTAGCAGCAAGGGGCCGCATACCAAATTTTTCCTTCATTTCTAAGGAGCAATACCAATTTTTTACCCCTTTAATTTTGGTCATCCGAAAAAAAAACCTCTTAAAATTTTTCCCCCCCTGGTAGCTCAGTTGGTGGTACACTGGGTTGTGAAGGTGAAGGTGTTGCTGATTTGGCTTCAGAGTGGACACTACACTACACCTCACATCGGTAAGTGACCCATCATTCACGTTTTTTCAGCAAGTCTGAAGCGCTCGCGTTCTTCGTGACCCATTTTGTGCATATTGCGATTGACATGTTTGGGCGCATGCCTGTGCGTATATTTGTGCAGGTGCTTGAGCACATGACTGCCCACGTGCCTGTGCGTATTTTATCCCCACATAGCCAATCCGCAGGGTGCACCTCATCACTTTCATTGCGCCGTGCAACACAGTTGTAGGGAGCCACGTGTACTGAAAAATAAGTCACCTCGACACCTGAAAGCATGCTCTCAGTCTCACTGAATTGGCAGTGTGACGGCAACACCCATCACACAGCTGGCAGATCCCAGTGTCTTCAATGTCACTTCTGCCACGCTGCTGTCTCAGATCAACAACGTGCCGTACTATGCGGCCGATGCAACTGTGTGGGGCAACTGTCCACAGGTGTGTGTGTGTGTGTGTGTGTGTGTGTGTTTGTGTGTGTGTGTGTGAGAATGACGAACGCGCGACAGCTCACATGATGGACAGATTGTTGCACACCGAAGCAAAAAATCCTGCCAACTTAGGCGTGGGACAGAGTACCATCCATCGATCAGTCAGTATTGGTTGGGCGAGAAGCATTGCTAGTGGGCACTGATGTTCTCATACTTCACAATTCAGCTCCATCCGTTTGACTCGTGGTGCCGCTAGTGCAGGGGCGGGACGTTGGGGAAGTTGCCCCCCACCCAAGTTGTGTGGGTTCGACGCTGCAGCAGGCGTCATATGGCACTCTGGGGTTGAGAGTATCAGGGGTGGCGAAAGTTTGCTGGGAAAGAGAAGTACGGCCGCGGTGTGCGCACACGGTGCCCATCCACTGCACTGGTGCTGGGCAAGTGTACAACCCATGCATGGCCTGTTGCTGCCTGGGTTCCTCTTACAGCGCTGCAGGCGTCGCAGGGGAAGCATCCTGACTGATTCTGCAAACCACTCGAAAAAAAATCCGCAACACCCCCTCTCCTCACATGAATAGCCCCTCGTTTGAATATTTAAATAGCCTTGACCTCCGGAGGGTGTGGGAGGGTGGGTGGGGCAAATTTCAAGGTCCCAGACGCAGGGGACCAAGTAGCTCCTTTTCCAACCCCTTTGTCCCCGCACCCAAAGCCACTCCAGCCCCACCCCCCGTTTGGTTTGGAGAGCACTCGGTTATAAAACGGACTGCATGCAAAGCCTCTACCGACGCCCGCAGGGGATGGACGCAGGGGGCAGTGGGGAGGTGGTGGGACTGGCATTCCTCTCTGATGCACCAAACTGCGCTCTTTCCTCCCACTCCCAATTAACACAAACGACCCCATCGAGAGGAGCACATCCGAAACAGCATGAGACACGATGATACTGGACACCGACAAACTGCGCACGCAGCTTTTAGCCATGGCTGAAAGATCGAAACTCCAAAAGAGATCTTTTTTCGATGTTTTGACCCGTTGCCATGATGAAAAAACACTTGCACAGCATGTTCTACACCCTCTTTTATGTGTTTCCACTCCATTTACAGGGTCAGGGTTCTCAACAAGAATTGTACCATTTGGGGGGTGAGTGGTGGGGGGGGTTGGCATGACACCTGGGTGTGTTGTTGTCTGCAGCTGGCGGTGCCAATTGGCTGATCGCCAATTACCGCTGCCCTTCCCTTGAACCCTTTGCCTCCATCGGCGGCGGTGCCCACTGGCCTCCCAGTGCCCTTCCTCTCCCTCCTTGGCCTATCCTGACCTCCCTACTCACCCTTCCTTTCCTTTGTTAGGTTGTGCCAACAGAGCCCCCAGACTTTCCCTTTTTCACTGCTCTGTATCAGATTCACACAGAGGAGGGCAACTGCCCTCGCCGTTGGCCTAGTGCGTCCAAGTGGGCACCCCATACCGGTGGTGGGGAACCCCTCCCGAACGGTGGCTTTCGGGCCCTTTGATGTCCACTGGCAGGGTCATTTCCCCAACGGGGGCACAACACCACCTTCTGCCTGTCCATTCCCGTGCTCAGTCCTCCTTGTGTTGAGCGCATCATGTGCCCCCCTGCCCCCCCCTGAGTCCGTGGTGTGTGTTTTGTGTCTCCGTTCCCTCTCGTGGCATGGGGGTGTTGTGGGGTGTTGGCTACCTGTGACAATGTCACAACTGGGGCTGACGGTGACAGTGCCAGGTTACAGTGAAAGTGACTGTGATTGTCACTCTGACTGTGACAGTGTTTTTGTTTTATCATTTGTCCCCTTCCCCTGCTTGCTGCTTTTGCGATTTTTTTTGTTTTCCAACAGCCTCATGCCCGCAAAACGGAGAGATACCCCCCCCCCCTTCCCTCATAATGGGGAATGTCTAAATTCTGCCGCATGTTGTCAGCAATGGTCTTGCAAAGCCAAGCACGCTTGGACCAGTGGACCTGCGGACCCGTGACACATGATGCGTGACAGGGGGGGGGGCGCCTGGCAAGGGGGACCCTCCCCCCCTGCATGGGGTGCCAAGGGCAGGGGCTAATGTACTCCACGGCACCCAACCAGGCTTCACAGGAGGCCCTCACCCCTCCAAAGGTGCGAGGTCCATCGAGGTCAAGAAAACGGACCGGTTACGATTTTCAGAGTGATGCATTTGTTTGAGTTGTATGGGTGAAACATGTCGTGTTTCGGGGGGCAACTCTGTGGACGGCCAACCATGGGAACAGGGGGCTGAACTTCTTGTACCCTGAGTGCCAGGGCCGGAGCGATAGCGACGGACCTTTGCATCTGGAACCCACTCTGTATTTTGTGGTCAGCTGGTGAACTTAACCACCGGCAAACGGGTCGATGGTCTGGGGCCCATCCTGATCACGCAGAGCGTCGCGTCCGAGTGTGTCGTTGCCACGGACAAGTTTTGCAGCACGGGGGCGGAGATTCCTGTGGCCGTCTTTGGTGTGGCATCCTCCCAAACTGCGTGCGCTTGATCGAACGCGAGGAGGTTGCTCGGTGCAGCCTTTTTTTCGTGCACACGAGTTTGTTTGTTTTTGCATGTTTTTGTGCCTCAAAGCTGTCGACGCCAACCGCCGCGGGTCCGATCCTGGGCGAACGCTTTCGCTGGCACCTGCGGCGCGCAGTTTGTGTCCTTGTTCCAGAATCGGACAATTGTGGTTGTTTCTCTGCGGAGTCTGTATGAGGGCCCTGTCATCTCCCCCCCCCCCCTCCGTTCTGCCCGGCAGCTACAGGGAGTGGGATGTCCTTCCACAAGTGCCCTCCGGGTTCCGACCTTTTGCACTGCCCCACCTCCTTCAATTTGTGCTGCAATACCACAAGACAACAATTTGTGTGCACAAAATGGTCTTCGCCGAAAATTTTAAAATAGATTGTTCTCAGTCAATTGTGTTAAACGGAGTACAAAACTGTTTTACCCAGTTTGACTGGACTGCTTCCTCAGATTTACCAAATGCCCCAGCCTCAGAGCAGAGCACTCTGCTGTTCGGTGGTCTGGTGGTATTATGTCCCATGGCCCATGCTTCTCTGATGGCGGTGGGACCGGTCTGCAAGATCGAACAAACAAGGGATTCTTACACAGACTGTACCTCTTTGACATTGAATTGGTGTGTTACGCATTGAGGCCCCTTCTCTTTACTGCAACTGGTGCCGGAAAGTTGCCTTCGGCCCTGCTGCGCGCGAAAAGCAGTCTCCCAAGCATGGTGGCCTTCCCAACCGATCTCACTTCAGAGATCCCCGCCCCCCCGGAGGCGGACACACATGCACAGGGTGCAACGGTACAGCACGGCACCCTCAAGGCACGCACAAAGCACCCGCCTTCGATGGGGTGACGCTCATCGTGCTGATGATGACCGATACGAGCCCCAAGGGCTTCACGGACGTTGCCCGAGTCCAGGCGGCATATTCAAAGGGTATGTGACAGGAAGAGAAGTCCGCTTCAGTCAGGGTGTTGCCCTGTTCCCTGTAGTCAGCAACGGCGTCACACTGAGGTCAGCATTACTTCATGTGCGGGTGAATCATAGGGTCTGCAGGTGCAGGGGCGCGCCCCCCCTCCCCTTCTCTTGATGAACCGGTTGATAGGGAGGTGCAGGCGGCTACGGCCACGGCCACGGCCATTCGCACCCCTCCGCCTGCACCCCGGGAACTAGTAGCGGGACATCTGCACGGGTGGTGTGTCCTCAAGTGTGGTCTGTCGCTTCACTGAATCCTGTGCCTGTGCTGTCACTGGGTGATGGCACGACTGATCCCTGGCACTCTGGCGTCTGTTGACCCCTTTGTCTGGTGATCCGGCGGAGCCTGACTTCCTCGTTTTCTCTCTCAGTCGGCCTCCTGATCCTACTTGTTGGCTGGTACGTCAGTTGGAAACTCTCTGCACTGCCCGCAAAACAGTGGTGTTCAGCATTTGCCCTTTCAGGTCTGTGTCTACCCGCAGCCGTGCCACAGTTGTGGCGTCGCAGGGCATCAGGGATGTCTGCAGGACACCGCAGTCTAGTAAAGCGCCGAACGGGAGGGTGCGCGGCAGTGCTGTGTCCCGTGTATTTCTCTGCATTGTCCTGCATTGCCCTCATAAATGTGTATTGGAACGGACTGGGTATCTGCTGGTGCAGTCTCTCGCTGTTGGTGCTGGAAAACCAACCAATCGCCACTCCCCAGCGGTATGTGGCTTGGTTGTACCTCCCCCGTCCTTTGTCCTAACACAGTCAACCCCGTGTTTCCGCACTTTTTGGTCTTTTTTCCGAAGCATCGTTTTTTCCGGTTCCAATCCAATAGAGAATGTAGTTTATAGCTTTGTGCAGGCTGCAGGAAGGGTCAATATGGGTGTCCCGTGTATTTCTCTGTGTTGTCCTGCATTGCCCTCATAAATGTGTATTGGAACGGACTGGGTATCTGCTGGTGCAGTCTCTCGCTGTTGGTGCTGGAAAACCAACCAATCGCCACTCCCCAGCGGTATGTGGCTTGGTTGTACCTCCCCCGTCCTTTGTCCTAACACAGTCAACCCCGTGTTTCCGCACTTTTTGGTCTTTTTTCCGAAGCATCGTTTTTTCCGGTTCCAATCCAATAGAGAATGTAGTTTATAGCTTTGTGCAGGCTGCAGGAAGGGTCAATATGGGTGTCAAAGTGTTGGTGTAGGTATAATGTGCTCTTGTATTTTGGAGTGTATGCTGGGTTACGAATACCGTCGGGCAGGGGCATGTTTCAAAGCTAATGAGGCGGGTGTTGGTTGATATCCAGCGGTCTGGGCCGAGTGGCGGCCCTTTGGCAGTCCCGGCCTGCATCTCTTTTCGCAATTACCCACACGATGCAGGGGCTGATGAGCTGATGAAGCATATCGCATGGGTGGACAGAGACCGGTATGCGGCCCCCGACGTGACTGTGCGTTGTGCCCGAGCTGGAAAGTGATGTCTTACTCTTCCCCCACATCCATGCTTTGTGTGATGTGACTCATCCGTCCTGCTCCATGCTGCATGCTCCAAGCCTCGCGCGTCATGTCCCAGGCCTTGAATGGGAAGGAGGACCCTTCCCAGCCCCCACGCCCCGCGGGTCCGACAAAAACTTCCTCAGGGTATTGGTACTCGAAAGCCCCAGCATTGCTGTTTGTGCGCAGGGATTGCCCACCCCTCTTCCAGGTGCTTTGCTGAAGGCACTGAATTGTTGGAACCCCCCCCCTCCCCGCCGCCCACCCTCCCGTCCAGTAGCTCTTAGTAGGTGGCTGTGTTAACCAAGGTCAGTCTATCAATGGTTCCACCTACACCTTCGCTTAGCTCACCTTAATTAGGTCTTAGCCCCCCTCCCGTACTATGCATTTCAATGCATTGTGGGTATCATTTTGAGATGTACATTTTTGGGGGGTAATCTGAACCCCTCCCCCAACGTAAGGCTGTGTTGGGCTTTGGTCACGCGAGCCGTTTTGGAGAGACGACGGTTGCCCGTTTCCTGCAATTGCCCAGATTGGGGATGCTAAGGCCGGACGACTATTGCACCCACAAGATGCCCACCCATATCGCTCTTTTTTTGCGAATGGTACCTTTGGTCTTTGAGCAGTCAATGTCTTTTAACAGCCACTGACCTATTGTCTGCTTTGTGGCTGACGCATGCTTGCGCTCATAAGCAGTCATGTCATCGGGGGGTCAAGAAAGTGGGCTCAAAGGACCCTGCTCCCCCGCGAATAAATTATGCCCGTGCCATTTGACGCATGCTTGCCTCCCTAACGCCTCCTCAGCCCTTCTCTTGCACTTTCCTTTTCACTGTGGCAGGAAGAACGATGTTCCGATGGGACTGGGCTTAAAGTGTGTCGATTTCTTTGGAGCAATATGGAGGTGTGCCATCGACCCTGTAAACCTGAGACAATCTGGCGGGGTATGTATTCCTGTCGCGTCTCCTCCTCCCAAGGAGACAGGCATGGTGCTGATGCGTGGGATACCCGCCGTGGATACCCGGCCTGGGTGGCCAATGTGGCCAAGATTGGTATGGGGTTGTTGCGCGGCATGGCTGTTTGCCTCTGCCCGCTGGTCTGTGTGCATGTGCGAGCGTGCGTGTTCGTGTTTGTCGCACGATTGCGCTCAGCGGTGTTGGTATATGGGTGCTGCACGCTGTGGGTGCGCGCGGAGGGTCTGGCTCCATGATGTTCTTCTTACCTCTCCCTCCCTCTCTCTCTCTCTCTCTCTCTCTCTCTCTCTCTCTCTCCCTCTGTCTGTCTCTGTGCGAGACTTATTGCTGGCCACGCTTTGCATGGCCGGGCTCCAGGCCCGGGTCACGTACCAACTGCTGGGGCTCGCGCTTCGGCCAACCCAGTGAAAGCCCAGGGCGCCCGTCGCCCCCAGGCGTGTACCCTGGCAGGGATGGCACTGGGAAGTAGGGGTTTGTTTGGGGTGCGCCAATGCATCGTATCGCCGGCTTCGCGGGTGAGACGGTGCGAGGGGATGAGGGGTGCAGGAATGGGTGAGGGACTAGGCTTCTGAGCATCGCGGACCAGATGCCGCCCCCCCCTTTCAGTCTGCAGACTAGGGGCTGACGCTGGTGCACTGTGAGTCGTACGCGGGTGGAGCCAGGGCCACGGTATCGCCCCTCTTTGCCAAAGAAGAGGAGAGACGCCGCCATGATGCTTAGACCGGTCAAGCCCTCGAGGCCACCCCACCAGTGACCGCGTGTCCCCTTAGCCGGTGGGGGGCGTCAGGCGCCATGGGGATGTCGCGAGGTTCCGCTTAGTCAGCTGCATCTCCTCCTCCTGTGTGTGTGTGTGTGTGTGTGTGTGTGTGTGTGTGCTGATTGTGTGTATGTCTGTATCTGGCTGCGCCACATACGCTCATGGACAGGCATGTACACACGCGCGCGCAACCACTCCCGGACCCACCCGCACTCACACACCCTCATTCCGTAGTCTCGTCTGGTGCTTCTTGATCAAGTATTTCGTACCGTTGGTGTTGGGGATTCTTCTCATCCAGATCTTCAAAAAGGACGTAGTAGAACCATATGAGGTATGGTTGTGTCCAGGTTTGCCACAGTCAACCCGATCCTATGGTGCCCCATGGACACAACCAAACATCACCATGCAGCTGCAAGGCACATCTCTCTGCACCGGTCATTTCAGGGCGGTGCAAAACCCATTTCTCGCTCCTCGTCTTTCTGTTCGCTTCCATGTGCAAAAATACATTGTGAGGCGGAGATTATGCAAAAATCACCTCGAAGAGAGGTTGTTAGATCAAGCGCAGGCGTGAGCGTTGTATACCCCCCCTTTTTTTGGGGTCGTTCGCGTAGCATACCCCATTGTATGGTCTCTAAGGTCTAACCCCTTGTAAAATCATCATTTTAGGACCAAAAATGATCCCCCAATGATTTTTTTTGATTTTGACCCCCGTACCCCCCCGCACCCGGGTACCCCTTTTTTGGGGGGGGGTCAAAACTTCTTTGCGTATTGTGGCCGCTGTGTGTGTATTTGAACCTGGGTCCTATATACCTTTTTTCTTGTATATGGACCCCCTAACCCATGGCGGGGGTCCCGGGTCCCAACTCCAGGTACCCCCAGTGCCCCCCCCCCCCCCCCCGAGTCAGCCCAGGGCCCATCCCTGCCACCCCCCGAGGGTGCCCCCCGAGGGAGAACGGTGCTGTGCTGTGAGGGACAGGCACCCTCCCCTGTCGTGCACCCGGGCCACCCAGCCTCACCCGCGCTCTCCCTTCCCAGGGTTCGCGCCCCTGCCGCACCGCCATATCCCCCGCGCGTACTCGTGGCCGTGCCGATGTGCGAAGGGACGAGCAGTGGCCTCCGTCTCGACGCAGGGGACGCCGCGTGTGGGGGGCCCTGAGTGCTGCTGATGGCAATCTATTGGTGCAGACCAGGAGTTGGACCCCGTGCCCCGTGCGACTGCTGTGGGGCTGGGCCCCAAAAGCCAAGAGGGGCAGGGCCCCGTGCGATCACCGAGGGGCTGGGCCCCAGAAGCCGAGTGGGGCAGGGCCCCGTGCGACCGCCGTGGGGCTGGGCCCCAGAAGCCGAGTGGGGCAGGGCCCCGTGCGATCACCGAGGGGCTGGGCCCCAGAAGCCGAGTGGGGCAGGGCCCCGTGCGACCGCCGTGGGGCTGGGCCCCAGAAGCCGAGTGGGGCAGGGCCCCGTGCGACCGCCGTGGGGCTGGGCCCCAGAAGCCGAGTGGGGCAGAGCCCTGTGCGACCGCCGTGGGGCTGGGCCCCAGAAGCCGAGTGGGGCAGGGCCCCGTGCGACCGCCGTGGGGCTGGGCCCCAGAAGCCGAGTGGGGCAGAGCCCTGTGCGACCGCCGAGGGGCTGGGCCCCAGAAGCCGAGTGGGGCAGGGCCCCGTGCGACCGCCGAGGGGCTGGGCCCCAGAAGCCGAGTGGGGCAGGGCCCCGTGCGATCACCGACCGCCGTGGGGCTGGGCCCCAGAAGCCGAGTGGGGCAGGGCCCCGTGCGACCGCCGAGGGGCTGGGCCCCAGAAGCCGAGTGGGGCAGGGCCCCGTGCGACCGCCGAGGGGCTGGGCCCCAGAAGCCGAGTGGGGCAGGGCCCCGTGCGACCATATTGTGATCACTTAAAATGACCATCCAAGCTATGTAAAGCATGTTTTAGGCCGTATTTATGTGTTTTTCACCCTATTTGGGCATTGGGCGCACGGGGGGGGGGGGGGGGGGGGGCTCTCCCAAGGGATTGGTACACAGCCTGGTTATGCAGCTTTTCAGCCTATACAGCTGAAAAATCGAAGTTTTCGAAACTTCTTTTTCCGATACCGTGATCCCTTAAAATGACCATCCAAGCTACGCAAAGCATGCTTTAGGCCGTATTTACGTGTTTTTCACCCTATTTGGGTATTTGTTCCGGGGGGGGGGTCTCCCAAGGGATTGGTACACAACCTGCTTATGCAGCTTTTCACCTTGGACAGCTCAAAAATCGAAGTTTTCGGAAATGAATGACCTAAAATGACCATCCAAGCTATGTGAAGCATGTTTTAGCCCGTATTTATGTAGTTTTTACCCTATTTTGTGTGTGTGTGTTGCTTGGGGTAGATTCTCTGCGAGGTGGACTTGCCGAAGGCAATAGAATTTTTCAAAATGATTTTTTTGATACTTTGACCATCCAAAATGATCAGATATCCTATGTAAAGAATGGGGGGGGGGGGGCAGCAGACAAGGAGGAGGGGCACAGCAACCCAGGAGAGGCAACCAAAATAGCGGTAAAAGGGAACCAGAATGGAGCGGATGGTGGAGCGTTCGCATGGGAGGCAGCGACAATGAAGGGGATGGCTTGGCCAGCCAGCCGTGACGCTACCGGGTGCCAGGGCAACCCCTGCTCATCAGGCATCAGGTGTCTCCCGCAGCCCAGATGGGCTGTTTGCGCAACAGGAGCGGGAGCCCATCAGGGGCAGACCAGCCGTGAGGGGGAAAAGCACATATGGTGGACGGCCCGGACAACGCGTGGAGGAACAGGGCACCTGGGCCTCACAGAAACACAGCGAGGCAGGCTATGGACGGCCTATGGACAGAGGTGTGTGGACAGCAAAAACAGTCAAACGACCCTGGCAACAACCAGCACATCCTCAATACGCCAATTATTGGGCGCCGCTGACGCGCACACGGCACACCATGCCACATTCAGCACAGCCCCAACACACCAACTACTGGGCTCCGCGAACGCGGAAACGACACCAGCAAGAGCACCGGCCGCAAAGGCCGATAGAAAGCAGTGACCCGACGCAACATGCGAGGGGAAGAACAGGTGACTGTTCAGGGCCCCGTAAAGGAGCAACAACCAGACGGAATGACACACAGGGAGCTCCCAAGGGGTCTAGGGCACAACGTGCTTAAGCAGTTTTCGAACCTCTACAAGTCAAAAATGGAATATTTTGCAAAACATTTTTTTGATATTGTGACCACTTACAATGATGGAATATGCTATGTAAAGCATGTTTTAGACCCTCTTTGTGTGTTTTTCACCCTATTTGGGTGGGGGGGGGGGGTCCCAAGGGGGTCCTGGACCCGGCGGTCCTGGCGGATGCCGACGTGTGTCGGCTCCACGTGGGAGCCTTTGGGAAGGACCACGCGTGGCGGCACCTCAGGCCGCTCATGGGGGCAGCCCTGCCCCACCCCCCACCCATGCAGGCTGCGATCCGGGGCTCGATGGTCGAGGTCTCCACCGACCTCCCCTCGTCCGTGGCCCCGTTGGTGATGCGCGCCAACGGCAAGGCCCGGGGGGTGCACTACCGGCCCTGGATCGTCACGGGCGCGGCCTGCCAGCACCCCGCGTACGTGCTGTGGTTCAAGCAACCACCGGAGCGCCGCGGGCCCTCACCGGAGGTCTGGAAGACCCTCGCCGAGGACGGGGAGCTCCGCTCCATGTTCGCGGGGCTGGTGGACGGGGGCGCCCCCGGCAACGTGGGGGGTCCGCGTCTGGGGGGCCAAGCCGGCGGACCCCAAGGTGGTGGCGCACATCGCCAACCTTCTGGGTGCCCCGGCCCCGGCGCACACCACGTCCGTGCGTGTCCTGGGCTACCCCGCGCAATTGGGCCTGGCGGTGGACGAGTATGCGCAGCTCCGGCGCTACGCCCGAGAGGCATTTGGGCCGGAGGCGCCCATCCGCGTCCACCGCTGCACGAAGCTGGCGCACAGCACCCTTGACCGCCCGGTCTTCGACCTGGAGCTGGAGGGGGTGCCTGAGGACTGGCAGGGGGTACGGCTGGGAGCGCCGACACCCGCCTCCCCGACCGGACCTGGGAGCGGACCACCTCCCGCCAGGGACGCTACCAGCCAGTGGGGCCCAGGGCACGGATGACGCGCCCGAAAGGACGTGACGTGGTGCAGCAGCGGCCTGCGGACGCCCAGGACGCGCCGGACCACACGGGAGACCTGGCCATGGCCAATGCGGAGCCGGCCGTTGTCGACGTCGATGAGGAGGACGAAGACATTCTTTAATGTTCTTAGTCCTCCTCTTCCTGATCCTCCTGCACGCGGTGGACTGCCCTGGGTGGCAGTCCGGGACAGTGGCGATGACCCGCGGGGGGTGGACAGCGCTACCCCGAGCCCCGGCCTCCTGCCGGACGCACCCGGTGCCAACGGCGGTGGCAACAGCGCCGGTACCAGCCCCGGCGCCCCCCCCCTGGGGAGGCACCAGGGACCGGACCCCCGAGCCGGCCGGAGGGTGTCTATACGCCCACAGCCCACCAGGGCGCCGCGGCCCGAGGCGATGGCCCTGGGTCCTCTTTGGGGGAGGGGTGCGGCCCGGGCAGTGGCGAGGGTCCCCACGCGGCAGTGGGGGGTTGGCGGTACAGCAGGGGGCACAGCCGCCGCGGCACTGCGGCTCCCCCTCCCACCGGGTGCGGCCGGCGTGGCGGCCGGCGGGCTCCCCCTCCCCCCCGCCCCCCCCCCGGGGAGAGCCGGGGCCTTGGGGGAAGTCAGAGGACGAGCACTGCCTGTTTGGGGGCCAGCGGCTGCGGGGGGCACGCTAGCTCCTGGCACCGAGGGGCCCTTGCCCCGACATGCTGACCCCGGACCACACTGCAGCCGTGTGGCGAGCAGAGGCCCTCTGTCCGCGAGAGGCGGCCTGCCCGCCGCGACTAACCAAGGCCAGCGAGCACGCCAAGGCGGGGAGGGCCGCGGCGTTCCAGACCGCCCCGGTGCCTTACTGGACACGCCCGGCGCGGACGGCGGTGGGGGCGGCGGCGGTACCAGCCCCGGCGACTCCCCTCCTGGAGTGGCCCCAGTGTCCGGACCCCCGACCTGGCTGGAGGGTGTCTATACGCCCACGGCCCACGAGGGCGCCCCAGGGCGAGGCGATGGCACTGGGTCCCCCCCGGGGGCGGGGGCCTGCCCGGGCAGTGGCACGGGGCCCCACGCTATCGTGGGGGGTTGGCAGTACAGGTTGGCGGCACTGCGGCTCCTCCTGGCGCGGGGCGTGACCAGGACGGTGGCCGGGGCACCTCCCCCTCCCCCCCCCGGTGCTGGGCCTTCCCCCCCTCCTATTGTTAAGGTGCGGGGACGTCGAGCCCCACCCGGGCCCCATGCGCGTCCCGCTGGCAAACGTCACCTCCCTGCGCCTGCATTGGCACACGGTCGCTGACTGGCGGGCGGACGTGGTGCTGATCACGGAGACCCGCCTAACGGCGGTGGCGCAGCGGGTGATGCGCGCCCAGGCCGGGGCGTCGGGCTGGCAAGCATTCTGGGGGGCCCCCTTGGAATCCCGGGGGGGGGGGGGGGGCATCTGGGATGCTCCGGCAGGGGGGGTGGGGATCCTGGTGCGCCAGGGCATCCCGGCCAGACAAGTGTTCCCCCCCAAGGGGGCGCCCCGCACCGAATCGGACGCCCTGGCCCAGACCCTCTGGCACTCCACCCGCTGGTGCCACGTCCTGATTGGACTGGGCCGGGGGGCGGATACCCTGCACGCTCAGGCAGCATATGGCGTATCGGCCCAGCCGGCCCTCAACCGCGCCTTCTGGGACCACGCCACACAGTATGTGGCGCGGCACGGGACGGCCCCGCAGCTGGTGGGGGGGGATTTCAACTTTGACTTGAACTACCCTCTACGGGCGCCGCCGTGAGTCCTGGCATCCCTCCTGACGCGCCGGCTGGCGGATGCGGACCTCGAGCTGGCGACCGCCCTTGGGAGGGACCCTCTGTGTTCGTACCACGGCCCGGAGGGAACAAGGCCCTCGCGCATTGATGGCCTGTTGGTTGACACGCGCCTGGCGGCGCTGCTCCATGCGGCGGAACGGCTGCCGCAAGGGGCAATCTCGGGACACACCCCTGTGTGTTTTGACA
>OZ038390.1:60329653-60508122 GCA_964036045.1 Eutreptiella sp. 'Long Island Sound 2002'
CACAACAGTGAGCCGGACAGTAAAAGGATGGTGACAATTATGCTGCGATGACCATATCTTTGTTTTATGGTCCGGAAACACTCGTGCACATATGATGTACATTTACCGCGTGTTCAGTCGACATGCTGCCGGACAGCATTGGATAGGGCCAGTGAGCGGGAGGATTCTTCACGTGCCTTCACGTGACCACCCAAATCCGAAGACTTTTGAGCGGCAAGGCCTGGTGCCATCCCAAGGGGCTGAGCGTAGCACAGGGGTGAAAGCGCTCTCCACTGCCTAAGTAGTATTCACAGGGCCCCCACACGTGCAATGCTAGGCTAACCCCCTGACAGCCTGCTTTGCTTGATCCCGCATTGCGCATTGACCTCCTCTTTCTTTTCCCATGTACCCCACCTACACCGGGAACGCAACCAGCCAAACAACTTATTCATGACGTGCCAAAACATTTCCTAAAGGGCACCGATACAGAAATCCCAAGGCACCAGAGCAATATCTTGTTGAGAAGGTGATTCGGTTTGGCTCAATAGTCCCGCAAATGGCGAAGACCGTGGACTTACAGGACCACACCAAACTGCTTTGATGCATACTACACTCATCCACAGCAACCTGCACTGCCCCATCCCCTTGAAATCCTGGAAACAAAACCATTCTACAGTGGCATGGTGAATTCAAGCGGAACCCAACAAGAAAACAAGCAAAGAAAAGGCCTTTTAAGATAAATGTAGCTGAGCAAGCGATGGAGGCTGTGGGCCCTTCAAGGCGCTCATATGCGAACGAGCTGACCTCGACCTTACTTGGCAGAAACTTTAGTTCTTGCACACCACCGGTCACCAGTATCACCCGCATCAAACCCTCAAAATACAATGGAGCTGACAAGAGCAACGACAGCAGCAGCAGATTTCAGCCACTGAAATCATAGTCATCGGCTTTCTAAACCCAAGATATTGGGAGTTTGGTTGTTTGGCATGTAAACGTAGAGAGATGGAACGGTGAGCCATTGCGAGAGCAGCGCGGAAGTGCAGGCCAGAGATCGAGAACTCGCTATTGGTTCGGGTTCCAGTCTAATTCTAGATCAACCCCAGATCGGGACAAAATTATGTGGTGCCCATGACACATATATCTCGCCCCCCCTCGCCCATCCCATCAGCACTGGCGGCGGCGTAGACATCAGGAGCAGAACGCTGCAGTTGTGCAGTATGACATGCATTCCGCTCTCATCCACACAGTTGCAGCCCCTTGCAACACCCCCTTCCGACCCCCCCCCCAAAAATGACCCCGATCTGCAAATCATGCGCTCAGGAATTGGCATGGGCGAGACTTGGCACAGCACTGCCCTCGCCTTTCCCTGCCCGCACGGCGCCCGTCCCTGGACAAGTGCCAGGCCCGCCCTGCCCACATGTGCGCGGGTTCCGTTGCTGACGCGTCTCATTGGGTCATCCAGCCCCCGCTCTGCCCCCGCAGCTTGTGCCAGAGGGGCAGGGACGCACCTGCGAATCGGGAAAATCACCAGCGTATTGAATTCGGGCGCGAACGTGTCCAGCGGCCGGATGCGGGTGCGGCTGGGCCCGTCAAGGACCATATGCTGCGCCCCCGCGCCCTTGAATAAATACAAATTCCCTGCACAAAGCGGACCAATGCAGAGGGCTGGGCACCGGAGCGACGGGGCACAAACAGATTGGCCACTGATCATTGAAATGTCTATTACGCGCCTCCTCGACACACCCTCGTCAAATCCTTGTCGAGTCCCACTCCCCCCACCGCACACATACACCAGAAACATCACATCACTTTCTACATGACTACATCCACCTGTGGTATGAGCTTCGTTGAGCGTCCATTTGCTCAGGCATGCCAGAGGCCCGTGGTGCTCCAACACCTTAGATCCATCCCTCCACACACCCAGCCCGCTGAGCACGCCCTCCAACTAGCGGCACAGCCACAGCCATGGCCGTTGACAGGCATGTGCCACGACGACATCAACTATTGGGCGGAGTCAAGGAGTCGGGGATTACCTCCATGAGTCGAAGACCAGTTCTTTGTCAGACTCAAGATGAAAGCAAAGTCTCCGCTCAGCCCATCGTCGTGCATACTCAGGAAATCCCCTTCCGTGAACATGCTCAGGAAGTGATCCGCAATGCTGTCTGCGAAAGCAGAGCATGAATCAGTATGGGCACAGCGCACCATTGCACGGCATTGTCCCCGTCTCAGCGATTGAAAATCAGCACACCTTAAAACATTCCAAACCCAACGCCCGAGCCACGTGACCATGGCAAGCACACGCCAGCGGTCAGCACAACGCAGCACAGCACAGCACTGCAAGCTACACAGCGCCTGACAGTGCATCACAGCACAGCTCAGCACCAACACAGCACATTACAGCACAGTACAGGGAAATGCAGCGAGGTGTAGTATAGGACGGAAACATACATTGCAGTGCACTGCGGCCTGATGCAATCCCGTGCTGTTGTACAGCGTTCCCTTGTCCGTTCGAGCGGAAAGGACACAAGTGCAGGCAATATACGATGCAAAAAGTGTTTCATTCACACCTCCCAATCATTTAAACCGATGCGTCATGTGCGACTGGCACTACGGAATGTTGGTATTGCTCCCCTGTCATTCGTCGTTGTTCTTTATCATTGGGAAACAGGCGACTTTGCCGTTATGTGCCATTGATGAGTTAAAGTAAACCTTGTAATAGACTGATGCTCAAAAAATCAGGCCTGTGAACTTGGGCATCGGGAGGCTGCAGGATCAGGTTCAGAAGAACATGGCCCGTGCATATTCTGCGCAGCTCAGACCTGCAGTGGCCTTCCACAAAGAGATTCTTGCCTGCCGCTTTCGAGTCCCCACTGCCCACCTCCTCATGGTAGAGATAGAGGCAGAACACCCGAGCAATCTCCAGGCACCAGCCAACTGTTGTCGGATTCTTCTGGCTCGTAGGATCACCGGTGATACACTAGCACCGGTGACGGCTTGCAGTATTTTCTTATGTCCAATCTAGGACTCGAAGTCGGTACGTCTTGGTGAGGCGTCATGTAGCTGAGCCACGTGACATCCTTTTTTCCTACCTCCTGAGGGGCAGGGTAGGTGATAAACGGCACCACTGCAATTACTCTGCCCTTTCCAACGTAATTGAAATATGTGGCGAAGAGGATGCAACAGTGCGACCGCTATGCTTTTGCGGCCCAGCGAATTGGGGATGTGCGCGGCATGCCACACACCACATCACCCCGTTCTCATACTTTAGTCAGGGGGGCCCTGATTGCCATGAAGTGTGGAATGTACGAGTTTTGGTAGGGGGAGGGCAAGGCGGGCATATGGGTTGAGCACATTGGAGACACGAACCATCAAGTGCACATTCAACATGCACATAGCATTTGCATTGCTTGCATTGTTGGGTACCAGTGTTACCCAAAGGCTTTTCACAACCTCTACAGGCACACGCAAAACACCAACGGTGCCCCTCACCCCCCACCGTGATAAAGCAATGCTCATGGACACCCCGCTTGCATTGTGAGCATGAGCTTGTCACCCCACATAGTTTGCCGCGGCAACTGCAATACGCCGAACCCAAAACTTCGACAAGGCTGCCGATGGATTGCGTCGTAGTGGGAGGGGAGGCGGCTTGGGACTATGGGGGTTGCTGTGGCGCGGCGGCGGCAGGGGGCGTGTATGAGAACTCAAAGCCATTGCGGGGCTTGGAATTCTTTGCGGTGCACTCGATCTGTACTTATTGCAGAGTCGAGGGCGCACCTTCGGCCTTGATGTGGCCGAGGGCGGCAGCGGGTGTAGCGAATTCTTGCCACTCGGCCTCCGCTTCTTGCTTGCGCACCCACATCACATCACAAAAACTGCCACAACAAACAGCAATGTACAAGCTGCACTACAAGCAAGCCAATTGCTAACTGTGTAAATCTTATAACATGCAAAGTACTCGGGGTCGTTAATTAACATGGAAATTCTTGCAACCCGACTGCTTGCGCACCCACGTCACACGACAAAAAGTGCCAAAACAACTAGCAATGTACAAGCTTCACAGCAACCAAGGCAATTGCTAAATGTGTAAATATTATAACATGCAAAGCACTCCAATTCGATGGGGGTAAGATGCACTATGTAACCACTGGCGTCTGCCCTTGCACGCACCACACTCGAGCCGGGCTAGCTGTGGAGGGTGGGATCTGTAGCCTGCAACAAACGACATTTGTGCAGCGCCCCGTGTTCCGGAATCTGGTGCTCAAAGCATGGACGGTATGTAACCACCGGCGTCCGCCCTTGCACGCACCACGCTCGAGCTGGGCAAGCTCTCGAGGGTGGGATCTCCGGCACGCAACAAACAACATTTGCATAGCGCCTCGTCTTGCGGAATCTGGCGCTCAAAGCATGGACGGTTTGATGAAGGTAGCTAAATCTTGAAAAAGGTTGACACATCAAAGAAGAATTTACAAAATTCATGTTCAATACTCACAACTCTAGACCTCCTACATATCTAAATATCCAACGAATAACATGCAAAGCACTTGGGTCCCTCAGTTTACACCGGGTTTACAGAAATTTACAGAAATTTACGCCACTTTTTGAGAAATTTACAAAAATTTACGTAATTTACAGCGTAAATTGGATTTGGGCCCCGCCCCCCCCCCCCTTATTCCCCGGGCTGCGCCAGTCACTCAGTAAAGGCCGGACCACCAGCCAAACACCTCCTGAAAAGGGCTTGCAACCACAGGAGGAGAGAGCAGGTCCACAGCGATGGAGAGGATGGATGCAAAGTGCAACGGCAAGGAGCGGGGAGTGGTTCATGGACCTACTTCCGACCCCATGGCGCGTGAGACGCGGCGATACACCGTAGGATTCGCGATTGCTGATGAAATGGTTTGCAGCGCGCGTTGTGCCGCTGCGGTGTCCCCCAGCTCGTACTTGGCGAATGCAAATTGTCCTGCCAGAAAACGCACGCAGCGTCAGCGAACGATTTATCTTTGGTACAAACGCCATCTGGGTTTCGGTGAATGGCGGAATACAGTGACAACCGGTGGAAATATTGCACCGGCTTGGGCATTGGGCATTACGAAGATCTTCTCCGATCGGTCTTTTTCAATACAATTGTAGTTGGGGAAATACAGCACAGCACAGCACAGCACAGCACAGCACAGCACAGCACAGCACAGCACAGCACAGCACAGCACAGCACAGCACAGCACAGCACAGTGCAATTCAGTGCAGTGCAGCGCAGTGCAGGACAGAAAAGGACATTTCAGTACTGCGGCATAACAATACTGTGCTGTTGTACGTTGTCCGTTCGAGCAGATAGGACGCCAATGTGGGCGAAAGACGGCGATGAACACCTTTATGGGGGAGGCTATTCATCCAAAATTAGGAACACCAGTCCGCAACACCAGCCGACATGCGATGTGACTGAGGGCCGCACACAAACCAGCCAAAAACCTCTCTTGGTGCGTGTTTTGAGGATACAACCGCTGGTGGTGAGAACATCTTCTGGCGGGCGAGCGGATTCATGCCAGCGCCACCGGCTATTATGACCGACTTGCGGGTGTTTAAGACGCAGGGAAAGCCCCAAATCAGATTCCCACAGAGGGTTGGGACACCATCGGGAGATGCCAACAACAGCCACCACCACACACAAACATGGGCCCGGTACAGTGTGAGTGCCCAAGAAGACAGGATCGTTTGGGAACAGATTAGATGTTCAAGGTTGGGGCGACACTGTTGTCGGGGTGGCTCACTACGACACACAACAAGAGCTTAGGTACGCACACTTGGAGGATGCACTTTTTTTGGCTTGGTTCGTGCACCAGCAGATAGGTGAAGCTCCGGCTGTAGCTGTTGTTGCAGTGGAACCCGTGGTTGTGGCTGTGGCTGTGGCTGTGGCTGTTGTCGCTGCTGCGGTTGCGGCTGTGGTTGAAGCTGCGGTTGTGGTTGTTGCTGAAGCTGCAATTGTGGCTACCGATGGCTGCAAGTAAACGCTTGGCTTGGCACTGCATTGAGCAACAGGCTTTGGACGAAGGGAATTACATACAGACAGTCTGAAAGCAGCCTGTGTATCATGCAAGGGGAACCGTTCGCTGATCCCTTTGTTGGAGACACGTTTGTTGTTACACAGGTGCCCCTTGGACAAAAAATGCCCCTCAATCAGTGTGGATGCAGATTTGCACAAACAATTGGTGGGCTGCAGGGCAGTTCCTGTTGGTGATGTGTCTCCCCAACGTCATTCTACCCCTTAACAGACTTTCACCCATAAATCATCCAAGCAAAACCACAATCATAGATACCACACACGGGAGTATCCAACCTTGCTCGACCAGAACCCCAAAACGGCGCCACCAAACCCAACCCATGTGAGCCCTACCCTACCCTACCCAATCAATTCAGCCCTGCCTTACCAAACGAGCCCTGGTTATCCGACAAGCACCATTCTGCAAACACCAAATCTTGTGAGGCCTTCCCGGCCAAATGCAACCCAAATCGCCGCTGCCTTGACCAGCCTTCCCCAAAACACCAACCAAGGTGGGCAAAACCCTCAAAAAGCCCCAAAACCGCGCATGTTCACCCTTGCACAGCTTCGATCCACTGGGCTTTGAGTCCTTCACCGTCAGCCACGACCTCTGTATCCACCTTCCGTGCTCTTCACTTGCTGTTGCCCATCTGTTGCCCCGTTTCGTAGCGCCCCATATCCCAGGATGGAGAGCCCTACTCTGAAAACTAGCTGAGTCAGTGGCAATATCACCCAGGGTACAAGTCATTGCACAGGCGCTGGCCATATTGTTATTGCAAAATAGGGTGGCATAGCGGTATGCACAACAAAATTGAGCAAAACATTGCTCGTTATGGTATCCCCCTGCTTGCTGCTGGGGGGGGGGGGATTGCGGTCCCCCAAGCCTGAAAAAATTGCGGTAAAATTGCGGAAAATTGCGGTAAATCGCAGTAAAATTGTGGTAAAAATTGCAGTACAGTGGAGCGCAAGATTTTTTGCAAAAAGGTTTTTTTGACCAATTACGCACCCAATTGGCAATTTCAGCACATGTTGATGTGACTGTCCACAAAGCTCTTCGTTTGATGTGACACTGGCTTTCCACGCACCACAGTCGTTCTCCCGCATCTGTCTGTTTC
Organism: Eutreptiella sp. 'Long Island Sound 2002'; assembly: GCA_964036045.1. Classification (NCBI taxonomy): domain Eukaryota; phylum Euglenozoa; class Euglenophyceae; order Eutreptiales; family Eutreptiaceae; genus Eutreptiella; species Eutreptiella sp. 'Long Island Sound 2002'. The sequence goes on from OZ038390.1 coordinate 60,336,779, forward strand.
ACCGCAAACGGTTCGTCGGGGTACTGTGCAGCTCGAGCAGCAGGCGTCATCTATGTGGCATAACGTGCCTTTTGGCCACCCTGTCCTTTGCCACGCTTCACTGGCCTTTTGCCCTTGCCAGAATCACTGTCCCCAGAAGTAGATGACATTTTGGGAACACAAAAACAGAAAAGCGTCCTGCCACACAAATGATATGCAGGACAGATGAGAACACAGAAACGTACAGTGTGCCTAGTGACAGCAAAGAGAGAGAAAGATTTTTCCTCAGGGGAAAATTGAAATTTTTGAATAGAGGCATCACTGAAAAATTGCGGTAAAATTGCGGTAAATTGCGGTAAATTGCGGACCTCAATCCCCCCCCCCCAGTTGCTGTTGCTGCATCCAACGCTAGATGACCCACACATTCTTGCCCGTCACTTCCCACATTGTCATTGCTGCCACCAGGCTGACCGCCAACACCTGTTCTGAGGTGGTCAAGCACCATCGCAGGACTGGGGGTGCGGCTGCAAATAAATTGGTGGAGGAGGGCAACTTGGGAGATCTGATTCGGCAAGGCATGCCTGGGGTTTGACAAAAGCGCAGGCGTGTTGCTTGTGTGGGCACTGAGCATGTGTCATGCGCGTCTGCCACCCTCTGGGTAATGTTGCACACAACAAATATAACAAGCACAACGAAGACCAAAACATTGCACGCCGACCAAAAAGGGGAAGTGAAGGCCCAGCAGAAGCTCCCTACACTATTGCGACGCTCAGAGGCAAGAAAGATCGGGTTGCATTGGGTATACCTTTTAACTGCCGCTCACGCATTGCAACTCGGCGAGACTGGGCATTCTGATTCGACTTAACCTTGACAGAGCCGTCCTGCTTTCCGCTAGTCCCGAGAGTGGCCAGAAGCCAGTCAGAGCTGTTATCATCGAGTCCATTGACCTGCAAAACAAACCATGGCCACAATTTACATGGGGGCGGGTTGGCGAGGTCGTCCGTCCTGAAATGTGAAGACAAATGGGCCCTGCTCTCAGGACAACCCACTTCGATTCCTCCGTTGCAAGTTTTTGCTGGTCTAGCGCAGTGTTTTGTGCCGTTGGTGTGTAGGTTGTGTGCACTGCAGGTGTGGACGCGCCACAACTGCTGGCCCAAACACTTGTGCCACACGAACTTACATCCTGTTTGAGTTCCAAAAGGTACCTTTGCTGGCAGACCGTCCCAATCTGCATGCGCTGCCTGGGAGCTGGCGAGGAACCACGCATAGGCAGTGGTGGGACCTGCAAGCGGGCAGAGTCGGAGATTACACGTAAAGAGCACGCGGAAGTGCACTCAAAGCATCATTTAATATGCCGTGCTGGAGGAAAGGCTGTGCACCTGCAAGGTCTGCAACTGGGAGTATATGTCCTCAGCCACATCATTAGGCAGAAAATTCGGGATTCGCTGGTAATCAGGCCCAGCTGTCGGGGGCCCAAAGGCCTCGGTTCCTTCTGTGGGCGGGGTGATGAAGCACCACAGGGCCCCCAGGATGCCGGCTTGCACCTGAACAAACAAAAAGGAGGCCGTGGGAGGCTACAAAACAAAAGGGCAAACACAAACCTGAGAGGCGGGGTGTACACTCACTCGGTGACGACCGCACAGTCGTTCTCTTGCTCACAGCCACCCTCCATGAGGCCAGCACCGTCGCCTTCCTCCCTCAACCGTAACCTGGTGGCCAAGCGACGGAGTCAGGGTGCCATTTTGCGCCGTTGTTGCATTTTGAAGGCCTGTCCTGTCGTTTGTGAGGTCGTGTGACTTGCCTGTTTTGTCCCAGTGCTCGTGGTGGGTGCACACACGGCCTGATATGATAGTGTGTGCTATTTGTAGTGTGGCTCCCTTTTTCTGGGCGTCTGGCTGCAACAAACTCACAAACGCTACTCGGATCCAAAAGAGCTGCAATGACACAAGCAACCAGCATCTCAGCCAGAAGCACCTCGGTACTATCTAACACTTGTGGCGGACTGTGGGCTGCATTACGCATTTCCATTGCATACTGCAGCAAACCTCAGACCTGGAAACGTTGCCTCTGGGACGCATTGCAGACGAGATCATGAGGAACGTAACACGCGATCCTGCCGGTCTGAGAAACGTTTGTTCTGACAAGAACTGCACCCAACACACAAACTTCCCAAGAAGTGCGACCAGTGGCAACCGGCTTTTGATACCTGAACACCGTGGGGTGGGGGGTGGGAGGCGTGTGAACTGGAAGCCTCGACACAAGGGATGGGTTGTGGGCATTGTTTCCTTTTTTGTTTGCAGTTGTGAGGCGTGCAGCGCTAAAGTGCAAGGGGTGGTGGTGGTGTACACACAAAACGCAGGTTCATTTCTTGATAAGACATTCGTTGAGCAAAGCGAACGATCCCCCCCCCCTTCCATTGCATGTTTTCCACAGAGCGAAGACCTTTGGAAAAAAGGCCTAGGGCTATGGCGGTCCTTAAGAGAGAAAACAAAAGCTGTCCGATACACACAATTTCCCAAGAGGGCGCACAGGTACTACATGTGTTTGACTATTGGTTCCTAGCCCTTCATGCCTTCACCCATGGGTTCCCAACTGGTCAACCATTGGTTCCTAGCCCCATGTGTGTTCACCATTCAACCATTGGTTGCTACTGGCACCTTCACCTGCATGGTCCAAATCCTCATCCTCACTACTCTCATCCTTATCCTCCAACCCACCATCATACACATCCTCAGTATTGGTGTCACGAGTTGCCCGCTTGGGGACAACCCACGAATCTTGAATTTCCAAAGAGGCCCCGAGGTCTGGGGGGCAGGGTTTGTGCGTGTGCAGGGCAGGGGAAGGGGGGAGGGGTGTAGCCCCATCCCACTGTGCTGCCTACGGAATCCTCTGTGGGGGGGGGGGGGCAGAGCACTCCCCCCCTCCCAGGCCAATAGCAGATGACCCACAGGGCGCCGCACAGGGCAGGCAGCCCAGGGGCGGGTTAGCGCAGAACCGGACCCCTCCTGGTGCCGGCTGGCATCTCATGGGGACAGAACCCACGGCGCCCCCACCCCTGAAATCCCAGTGCAGCTGCTCCAGCACCGCCTCCTGCAGCTCAGCAATGCACCCACGGGTGCAGCTCTCCTCCTCCTCCATTTCCTTGATGTCGGCCTCCTGCGCAGCGGCACTGAGAGCACCTGCCTACATCCCCCAGACATTGAAGGCCGCCACCGCGGCCACAGCTGTTGCTACTGCAGCACCTGCTGCTGCTGCACCTGCACATACAGAGCACACCTTGGCGCCCTGCTCGGTGACGCCCAGACCGCACGGCTCGCTGCTGCCGGGGCGCCCGATGATGGGCAGCTCCTCCTGCGTTCTACAGCACCCTGCACCACCGGGTCAGGGCTGGGGCCTGACAAGACTGGACCCCGAACAGGTCAGTGCTGGGGCCTGAAAAGACTGGACCCCTGAACCGGGCAGTGCTGGGGCCGGGCGCTGGGCCCTGGCATGGGTCAGAGCTGGGGCCTGACAAGACTGGACCCCGGAACAGGTCAGAGCTAGGGCCTGACAAGACTGGACCCCGGAACAGGTCAGAGCTAGGGCCGGGCACTGGGCCCTGGCACGGGTCAGGGCTGGGGCCTGACAAGACTGGACCCCGGAACACGTCAGAGCTGGGGCCTGTCAAGACTGGACCCCGGTACAGGTCAGAGCTGGGGCCGGGCAGTGCTGGTCCCCCCCACCCCCAACAGGTCAGTGCCGGGGCCTGACAAGACTGGGCCCTGGCACAGGTCAAAGCTGGGGCCTGACAAGACTGGACCCCTGAATACTTCCTCGCCTGCGGCTGCATCTTCTGCTGCTGACACTGATGTAGCTGCATTGTCAGCAGCTGCCAGTTCCATACCTGCAATGCCTGCAGCCGCCGCTGCAGCAGCTGCCATTTTCGCAGCTGCCATGTCTGCAGCTGCTAGTTCTGCAGGTGCTGCAACTGCATCATCCGCTGCAGCGGCCTGCAACTCCACCGCGTCATACTGGGGGCAGGGCTCATCCCCCCATACCCCCACCGGGCCCCACAGGCCCAGGGGGTCATTGCGCTGCAGGCATACCATGCCCCCCTGCTCGATGAGGCCCAGACCGCTGCACGCTGCCGCCGTCGACTCCACGTGGTCCAGGGCGGCGTCGGTTGCCGACGCCGCCGCCCGTGGCGTGCCCGAGACCGACACGACGATGGTTGCCGCCGCTGCCACTGCCGCCGTGGACGCCGCCGCCAACGACGCGACGGTTTGACGTCCCTTGGCGCGGGCTCGCCCCTGAGCCCTCCGGCCCGGCTCGCCCCGGGAGGGCGTTGTGGGCGGGGGCACGCATGTTGCCGGCAGCTCCGGCCACTCCGCCGTGGCGGCCGCTTGCCCCGGCTGGGCCCCGGCGCGCGCGATGCGCACGATCGCCTCCTCGTCCGCGACCGCTTGCTGAACATCCAGCTCCGCCTTGTGGGCCGCGATGCCCTCCTCCCTGGCTGCCAACGCTGCCGCCGCCAGCACTGCCGCCGCCGCCGTTGTTGCCACGGCATTCTCAACGGGCTCGGGCTGGGGCTGGACCTCCTTCGCGTACAGCTGTTGCTGCTCATGCATTTGACGATGTTCTTCTCGCCACTTTCGCGGAGTCTGGCCCGGGGGCAGCCAGAAGTACTCCTCCCCATAGCACTGGGCTCCACCGCGTACCCAACCCCCTTTGTTGGAGTCCTCCGTGATGAGGGGGTCCCCCCACGGGGTGCGCTGCAGCAGTGGCTGCAAGGCCGCGACGATGGCCTCGGTGAGGGCCGCGGTCAGGGCCGCGGTCTGGTCCCCCATCAGAGAGGCCTCCTGCCACTCTGCCCCGGTACTAGCCGCGGGAGCAGCGGCCGCCCGCGACGTGAGGGCGCGGGTCTCGGCCCTGGCTGGGGGCTGTGGGTAGCCCTCAACGCCGGGAGACGGCCGATTTTGGCATTCTGTGGGTAAGCGCCCAACCACGGTCAAGGCGCCAGAATAAGAGCGTGTACTATTAACGAGGGTTGAAGGCTTTTAATGTCCTAGCCGCTCCTGCGACGGGAGGGTTAGGGGTCAGCCCGTTAGAGCCTGCCTGTGTGTACTATTAACGAGGGTTGAAGGCTTTTAATGTCCTAGCCGCTCTTGCGACGGGAGGGTTAGGGGTTAGCCCGTTAGAGCCTGCCTGTGTGTACTATTAACGAGGGTTGAAGGCTTTTAATGTCTTGGCCGCTCTTGCGACGGGAGGGTTCGGGGTTAGCGGGTTGGAGCCTGCCTGTGGCCTGCCCTATCCCCCCCTTGGCCCCCCGGTGTGTCGCGGTGCGGCGGAAGGACGTCCGCCTTGGGCTTAGGTCACCTCATCCGACGCCCTCCCATGCGCCATCACCGGCGCCTTGCTACCCCCTTGGTGCGCCGGGGCTCGCTCCGGCACCTCCATGTATCTTGCGCGGGGGCCTACCCCCCACCCTCTGCTGTTTCCCGTGGCCGCCAAAGATGGCGGCCCCCCCGAAATGGTCCGTGGTGCCTGTTGCAGCCAGGCTGGGAGGGGGGTGATTATGATCTCCCTCCCCCCCACAAAACCCCTCTGTGACCTGATCCCGGGCCCGGGCAGCGATGTAGTCCTCCCATGACCCCTGCTGTGGGCAAGGAGCGCGAATTCTCCCCAAAGTCTCGCGTGAGACCCAAAGCGAGGCGAAGGGAGGAGGTCAATGTCCCCCCGCCCCCCCTTGCGTCCTTTGCCAAACCGGCGGCAACCGCCGCCGGAATCGACCCACCCGTCACACACACGGCAGGCGCCCTGAAAACCAGCGGTGGCAATATGCCACCTTCTGCCCCGTGCCCCCCTGGCCTTGGGGGCAGTGGGCTAGGGTCCGGATAGCGCAGGGCTGGGGTTACGCCCCACCCCTCGCCCGTACACATAGAAGCTGTCCCCCATGGTGCCGCACAGTGCAGGCAGCCCAGGGGAGGGTTAGCGCAGAAATTGAACCGCTGGCGGGGGGGGGGGGGGGGGGGGGGGCTACTGGGCACCCCTCCCCCTCTCAAACTAACTAACCCTGGGCGGGTTAGCAATGCAGGCACGCGGGGGGGGGGGGGGGCATAAAGGCGCAGCCCCTCCTCCCAGAAATCCTGCAACAGCAGCTCCAGCACTGCTGCCTATAGCTCAGCAATGCACCTGCGGGTGCATGCCTCCTCCTCCTCCAGCGCCATCCATGCGCACCCAGGGCTCGCATAAATGCCCCCCACCTTCCCTCAGCTCCCCTGGTGGCACTGGGGAACAAGGGGAGGGGACGGCTGCTGCACCAAGTTTGGCAAGCTGAACTCTGGAAAGTCCAGCCCAGCCTGTAGGGGGGTTGTGGTCAGAAATTAGGGGCTCTGCCCTACGCTCTGCCCCCCCCCCCCCCTCAACTTCCTATTTTCGGCCGTTGCTGCCGCTAGGCCAGAGCCGGGGCCTGACAAGACTGGACCCGGAACAGGTCAGAGTTGGGGCCGGGCAGAGCTGGACCCCCCAACAGGTAAGTGCCGGGGCCTGACAAGACTGGGCCCTGGCACGGGTCAGAGCTGGGGCCTGACAAGACTGGACCCCGGAACAGGTCAGAGCCGGGGCCTGACAAGACTGGACCCCGGAACAGGTTAGAGCTGGGGCCGAGCAGAGCTAGACTCCCCAACAGGTCAGTGCCGGGGCCTGACAAGACTGGGCCCCGGCACAGGTCAGAGCTTGGGCCTGACAAGACTGGACCCGTGGATACTTCCTCGCCTGCAGCTGTCGTTTCCGCAGTTGCATTTTTTGCAGCTGACACTGGTGCAGCTGCATTGTCCGCAGCTGCGTTGTCCGCAGCTGCCAGTTCCATACCTGCAATGTTTGCAGCCGCCACTACAGCAGCTGACATGCCTGCAGCGGCCATTTTCGCAGCTGCTACGTCTGCAGCTGCCAGTTCTTCTGCCGCATCATCCGCTGCAGCCACTGGCATGCAGACATTGGCACAATGCGCTGCTGCATCATCTGCTGCTGCTGCCTCCACCGTGTCATACAGGGGGCGGGGCTCATCCGCCCATACCCCCACTGGGCCCCACAGGTCCGGGGGGTCATTGCGCCACAGGCATACCACCACCCCGTGCTCGATGAGGCCCAGACCACTGCACGCTGCCGCCGTCATCTCCACGGAGTCCAGAGCGGCGTCGGCTGCCAATGCCGCCACCCGTGTTGTGTCAGAGACCGACACGGCGATGGTTGTTGCTGCTGTCACCCGCTGCCGTAAACGTCGTTGCTACCATACCTGCCACCACTGCAGCGGCAGTCTCTGCCATGGCGGCGGCCGGGTCGACGGCCAAGGATTCCTCCGCTGCCTCCACATGCCGTTGCCGCCAATGCTCCCAATGCCGCCGCTGCTGCCGCCGTTAATGCTGCTGTTCACCGCGCCCGGGCGCGGGCCCACCCTCGTGCCTTGCGGCCTGGCTCGCCGGGAGGTAGCGCCGTTGGCTGGAGTGCGCTTGCTGCTGGCCGCAGCGCTGGCCACTCCGTCGCGGCCTCCTGCTCCTGCACGGTCACGGCTTGCGTCTCGTTGCTGTCTTCCTTGGCGTCGTCACCGCTGCCACCGACCGTGCTGCTGCCCATGTCGGAGGCATTGTTGCCGGCCGCCGGCCTGGTTGCGCCCCTCGGGAGGCCCGCAAGGCGCTCGATGTCGTTTGTCACGGCCGGCAACCAGTCCCACATCAGCCCCGCGAATGTGCCCCAGTCGCGGCTGCTTAGGTGGGGTAGAGAGCTGTGATAGCCCTCCAATGTGGGCTCCGTGCGGAGGCACTTTATGAGCGCCGCATGTTTCCCATGCCGGCAGCACAAGCACCAAGAGTATTGCGGGAACAGCCAGCGGTTCAGCCTTTGGACTCCAACTGCTCCAATAGCGGGCTCATTTGCCTTAGCAATCTGTCGAGCATCCGGAATGCGCTCTGCTGCTGCGGGCCCAAAATTCAGATTCATGATTGTCAGTGAGCGGTCAGCATCAAGAAATCCTTGGGGCTGCTTCAGATTGAACATGTTCTCCCCATCACACTCAACTCCTGCGTACATGACAGGGTCACCATTCCCATGTCCACAAGCATAGAACTGGACAGTCTGAGCTCCTCCAACGGTCACCTCCAGGCGTTCGAGCATCTGGTCCGCAACAAACACAGTCAAATCCTCATCAACCGTGTATCTGTCGTGGAGGGCACGTAAGCTGGGCCCCAGCAGCTCCATGGCACACCACAACGCTGAGCCCACACGGCCATCATCGAATATTCGAGGAAAGCCAGGCACGCAGCGCATGGCCTCGAAAACTTCCAGCTCGTTCTTCAAGTGGGACCGGCACAGCGACCGCTTCTCGATCTCCAGTGCCACTCGGAAGTCTAGCATGTCGTCCTCCAGCTGCCCAAGGTACACCTGTCCATTGTTCCCAGATGACAGCTTCCTGCTGGCGCGCCAGCACCCAAACAGGTCGGACTGGTAATCCACGCTGGACACGTCACTCTCACTCTCAGTCTCAGTCCCACTGTCACTGCCCCCCTCGCTGGAGGCCCCACAGCTGCTGCTCCCACAGGCTGATTCACGGCACAACTCAAAAAGGTTCTGCACACTGAGGGGCTGTATGTTACTGTCCGTGTGGCAATCTACCCTGCAGTCTGGGCCTCAGCGAGCAGGGGGCCATGGTATGCCCGTTGCACAGGGATCCGCTGGGCCTCTGGGGTCCGGTGGGTCTGTTGGTTGATGAGCCCCGCAAGCTATTCGGCACTGAGGCAGCTGCATGCGTGGCAGTAGCTGACTTCACAGCTGCAGGTGCGGTGGCTGCCGCAGCTGCAAACAGAGCAGCAGCAGACGGCGCAGAGATTGCAGCTGCAGGTGTGGCAGCTGCAGGTGCAGCAACTGCAAGCGGAGCAGCAGCAGATGGTGCAGAGATTGCAGCTGCATGTGTGGCAGGTACAGGTGCAGCAGCAGCAAGCGGAGCAACTACAAACAGTGCAGAGATGGCGGCTGCACGTGTGGCAGCTGCAGGTGCGGCAGCAGCAAGCGGAGCAGCTGCAGACGGTGCAGAGATTGCAGCTGCAAGTGTGACAGCTAAAGGTGCAGCAGCTGCAAGCAGGGCGGCTGCAGACGGTGCAGACTTCGCGGCCTACTCGTCCAGGGAGGATTTTCAAGAGGGGGGGGGGCGTGCTGCACCCAGCAGATCTTTTTTCTGGCCCCTCCCACCTACAGGGATTTGCTTTTGTTTTTCAAGAGGGGGGGCGGCGCCTGACCGCCTCCCCTCTCCCCTGCCTATGGCCCCGGCCCCAACTAGGAAGGGGGGGGGGGGGGGGGGCTGCCCTCTCACCCCATCGGCGCCGCGGCGTGGTACACATTGCGAGAGGAGGAGGAGTGCACCCGTGGGTGCACTATGCAGCTCCAAGACGCGGTGCTCGAGCTGCTGAGGGAGGATTTTCGGGAGGGGGGGCTGCGCCTTTCTGCCCCCTCCCCCCCCCCTGTGCCTGCATCGCTAACCCGCCCAGGATGCTGCCTGGGTCTTGTGAGTCACCGTTTGAGAGGTGGAGGGGTGCCCAGTAGCCCCCCCCGCCAGCGGTTCACTTTCTGCGCTAACCCTCCCCCAGGCCGCCTGCACTGTGCAGCACCATGGGGGACAGTTTCTATTTGTTCGGGCGAGGGGTGGGGCGTAACCCCGGCCCTGCACTAGCATGACCGTAGCCCACTGCCCCCTAGACCACGGGGGCACGGGGCAAGAGATGGCATACCGCCACCGCCGGTTTTCAGGGCGCGTGCCGTGTGTGTGACGGGTGGGTCGATTCCGGCGGCGGTTGCCGCCGGCCTGGCAAAGGACGCAGAGGGGGGCGGGGGGACATCGCTGCCCGGGCCCGGGATCAGGTCACAGAGGGGTTTTGTGGGGGGAGGAATATCATAATCACCCCCCTCCCAGTCTGGCTGCAACAGGCACCACGGACCATTTCGGGGGGGCCGCCATCTTTGGCGGCCACGGGAAACAGCGGAGGGTGGGGGGTAGGCCCCCGCGCAAGATACATGGAGGTGCCGGAGCGAGCCCCGGCGCACTAGGGGGGCAGCAAGGCGCCAGTGATGGCGCATGGGAGGGCGTCGGATGAGGTGACCTAAGCCCAAGGCGGACGTCCTTCCGCCGCGCCGCGACACACCGGGGGGCCGGGGGTGGGATAGGGCAGGCCACAGGCAGGCTCCAACCCGCTAACCCCGAACCCTCCCGTCGCAAGAGCAGCCAGGACATTAAAAGCCTTCAACCCTCGTTAATAGTACACGCTCTCTTTCCGGCGCCTTGACCGTGGTTGGGCGCTTACCCACAGAATGCCAGAACCGGCCGTCTCTCGGCGTTGAGGGCTACCCACAGCTCCCCGCCAAGGCCGAGGCCCGCGCCCTCACGTCGCGGGGCGCCGCCGCCGCCATCGTCGGCAACGAGGAGAAGCAGACGAACGTCCCCGGCCAGCTCACGCGGCCACTTATGGCGGCCACAGAGGAGGCCCTATGGCGCCATCGACTGTCTGGCTCACATGCTGGACAGTTGTTTCCCCTGGGTCCCATTCGGACACGCCACCTTTGTTGTGTATAGGTTCTTTTACCTTTATGAGCTTTTGTCTCTACAATGTGCTCTGCTGATAACAAGCCCACTCAGCCGAACGCGATGTGCTCTACTGATGCTGAACGCCAGGAGCCTCCACAAAAGAAGCGCAAAATTCTGGACGGAGACACCTCATGTCGCAGTGGGTCAGTGCCCGAGGGGTGCTGTGACAGCCCCAGACGCACTTGCTACCCCTGCGGCGGCAGTCTCTATCATGGCGGCGGCCGCGTCGACGGCCAAAGATTCCTCCGCTGCCGCAGATGCCGCTGCCGCCAACAATGCACCCCGTGCCGCTGCTGCTGCCGCTGCGGCCCCTGCCGCTGTTGACGCTGCTACAAGCGTAAGCTCTGTTCGCTACGCCTGGGCACGGGCCCGCCCTCAAGCCCTTCGGCCTGGCTCGCCGGGAGGTAGCGCCGTTGGCTGGAGTGCGCTTGCTGCTGGCCGCAGCGCTGGCCACTCCGTCGCGGCCTGCTCCTCCTGCACGGTCACGACTTGCGTCTCGTTGCTGTCTTCCTTGGCGTTGTCGCCGCTGCCGCCGACCATGCTGCTACCCATGTCGGAGGCATTGTTGCCGGCCGCCGGCCTGGCTGCGCCCCTCGGGAGGCCCGCAAGGCGCTCGATGTCGTTTGTCACGGCCGGCAACCAGTCCCACATCAGCCCCGCAAATGTGCCCCAGTCGCGGCTGCTTAGGTGGGGTAGAGAGCTGTGATAGCCCTCCAATGTGGGCTCCGCGCAGAGGCGCTTTATGAGGGCCGCACGATGCCGCCATAGGGCCTCCTCCGTGGCCGCCATAAGTGGCCGCGCGAGCTGGCCGGGGACGCCCGGCTGCTCCTCCTCGTTGCCGACGATGGCGGCGGCGGCGGCCCGCGACAGATGTTCGCGGGGCTCGGCCGTGTGTGAAGGCTGTGGGTGGCCCTGAGGCACGCGCTCCATTGCCGCATCGCCCCCGCGCTGCTGCCGCGCTCCTCAGGTGCGTGGCATGGGGGCAGGGGTGTGGGGACCTCGCGAAGCGTGGCCAAGGTCTGCGGGTAGCCCTCGGCCCGTCGGTCCCACCGGTATGCGCTTCCGGTGGGTAACCCCTTCAGCATGTCAAGCAACGCATAAGAAGGGTGTACTATTAACGAGGGCAAAGGCCGATTAAAGGCCTGGACGCCGTGCGACGGGTTAAGCGAGGGGGTTATGGGTCAGGGACTAGCTGCACCCCCCCGCCGCCGCCCGCTCACCCCTGGTGTCGCGGTGCGACGGAAGGACTGGGCGCCCTGGGTCAAGGGTCTGCCCCCTCCGCCCTCCCATGGCCCCGTCGCGGGCTCCCTGAGCGCCTTGAGGGTGCTAGCGCGGTGCCCGAGCCCTGCGTGGCCCCCTCCCCGTTGTCGCCGTCGCTACGGGGGGGGGGGGGCAAGGCGCACACAGTCCCCCCATCCCGGTTAGCGTGCGCTGTCGCCGCTGGCACCAGTCGAGGGTGCCCCCTCGTGGTGCCTGAAGCACCAGCGCCGCACCCCCCAGTGCCCCCTGCACGACTTGCACACGGGGGCCCTGTGCGCGCCGCACAGGGTCTACATGGGGCGTCGCTGCCCAACCCTCCTCGTCCCGGCCCGCTGCGCCGGTGGTGGCAGGGGCGGCTGGGGGTCACTGCTGCCGGTCGCCTGCGGCGCGGCGCCGAAGCACCCAGGCCCGCGTCTCGCGCCGGCTACACCTCCGCGGCCTCCTACGGGGGCAAACGTGAGGGTAAGGGGGGGGCGGAGGCTGGTGCCTCTCTCATCGTGCTGCCTGCCGGCCGGTGGGCAGCTACAACGCCCCCCCTCCCTTCCACCAGCACTGGCGCCCCCGATGGCAGCACTGCCCTGGACGGCGGAGCCCGGAGCCGTGCACCCAATGTCACGCACGTTGACGGCGTCCCGGGCACCGCCCGGCTCCCCGCCACCTCAATCGCGCCGAGCGGGAGAAGGGGGGGAGGGGGGCCCATCAGCCCCGAGCCACTGAGGCTCTCCGCCCCCACCGCCCCCCCCCCCCCCTGTCGGGGTGCCTGCTGGATCCCGTGAAAGGGGGGGGGGTGTTCCGCACCCCGGGCAGGATACTCTGCACCCGGCCGCGCCGTGCCAGTGGGCTGGGCGAGCGGCAGCCCGGACGCTGGCGGCGGTCCACCACTACCGGTACCGGCGCCACGCAAGGGCGCTTGGCTGGCGGCTCTGGTGGCGGCTCCGGGGGTGCCAGCCACGCCTGCAGGGCCCTTGACGAGGCCGCTGTCCCTGCCACTGCCACGGGGTGTCCCTCGTGACCCCGCGTGCAACAGTGCGCCACCCCCTGTCGCGCCAGCCGGCAGTGCTCGCACTGCAGCTTCAGGTGGACGGGGCACAGGCACCGTGCCGGCTTGACGTCCGCTGCCAATGGTGGGCGCAGTAGGGCCATCCCCACCGCCCTCGGGCGCTGCGTGCGCACGATCTCGTAAAAGTGCGCTGGGGCCCCACCTCCCGGGCGCCGTGGCAAGTACCTTGCAAGGAAGTAGTCCTTGCGGCCGGCCCGTGGGGTCGACAGCCGGCGCGCCTAGAGCTCCAAGCAGTGCTGCTGGAGCTGCTGCATGTGCTGCCGCATGTCGAGCCGGCATGCAAACATCGGCCGCTCCGTACGCCCCATGCAGCGGAAGCCCCCCAGTTGCACCACAGAGGCGCACATCCGCCGGAAGCTTCCCTTCAGCAGGGTCCCACCGGCGAGCAGGGGCCCCAGCAGGTCGACTGCCTCCCGCAGCACGCGCGCCCGCTCCCGCAGCGACAGCACCTACTGGGCGTGGCGATGGCCCGGCTTGGCCCGGAGCGCCTGGTTGCTGTGGGACTCAAAGTCCGTTGCCAACTCAGCGTAAGTGATCTGGCCTGAGCCCGGTGCTCACTGCAGCGCCGAGGCCTAGCTCACTAGGGCCTCCGCAAAGCCGCGCTCCCACGGCCACCCCGCCAACGGGCCCTGCGGCAGTTGCAGGGGGTCCCGTGCTGGGGCAGGGCGCAGCAGGCCATCCGCCAGCTGCCCCCACCCGTACCCCTGCCGCGAGTCCGGGCCCCGACCCCATGTCGGGCCAAACACCGTGGAGGCCGCGTCTCCGCCCATCTTCGCTGCCTCCTCCACCGCGCGGCGGGCCGACAGCACGGCGAGGTACATGCCATACAGCCTGTACAGCAACCGCCCCGCCTGGGCATCCTCGCCTGCCCCTACCAATCCCAGCGGCAGCAGGCCTGTGGCCCTCAGGCACACCAGCCAAACTGCCGGGAGCGCTAGCACCGGCAGCGCCCTGGCCTCCTGCAGCACCCACAGCATCCATGTCCGGCGCGCCGATTCCCAGTGTGGGCAGTCCCACAGAATGTGTGGCTCCATCTCCGGCGCCCCGCGGCAGAAGGGGCCCTTGTCCGACCGCAGGATGGCGTGCCCCGCCGCCCTGCCCGCCGTCCACGTGGCCCCGGCTACCAGCCCCTGGAGGATGCTGCGTTCTCCCTCCGTGGAGGCTACCTGTAGGCCCTCCCGGCACACCTGCCGGTGCACGGCTCCGCCCAGCCCCCCAAAGGTGCCGGCCGTCGCCGCTCCAACTCCCGGAACGCCCGATAGCGCTGGCTCTCGCGCACGCGGTACTATTAACGAGGGCAAGGGCCGATTAAAGTCCTGGACGCTTACTATTAACGAGGGAGACCCGTTTGCTCCGGTGAGCTGAGTCAGCGTGTGGTAGCCCGGCACTGGGGCGGGGTTGTGTGTGTGTGTGTGTGTGTGTGTGTGTGTCACCAGGGGGGGGGGGGGGGGGCATACTATCTGTCTACTGCTTGTACAAGCAGTTCGTATCAAACACTCACATTCACAAGACGAGGAAAATTAGGCAGCATTCCTGCAGCTCTATATCAGTACACAGGCGGAGGAAAAAAACCCAGACTGGCGAAAACGAGAGGAGACACAAGTGTACCAGGAATGGGCAGATGCTGCAGGGCGCTAGATCAGGTACTTGGGCAAATACCTCAACCGCGTTGGGGCATATGGCAGGCTGAATGCCGCACTGAGCGCCCGCCTGGGGCTCCATGTGGACCATTTGGCCGCCAAAACCCCCGAAAATGCCGCGCACTGAAAACTGCTGGCATTCTGCGGTAGCAGTCCAGTGGAACATGAAGCAGGACGTATCTCTTTGGCAAGCATCCTGACAGCCTGTGACACATGTACCAGGGTGTGCTCCCCCTTGTCTGAGACAGAACCTCCTGCCCAAGCCCTTGGGGTCTGGGGTCGTGGGATTGAAGGTGAAGTGCCAGTGCGTAGGAAGGAGGAGGGAGGGGGGTTAGGGGCACAATCACGATACCAGACGCAGGCGACAACAGCATTGTCTCAGCAAGCAACACAACGTAAACTCAGGAAGCGGAGTCGAGGTGGAGTGATTTGTCAAACCCTGTGAGGCAACACACATTCAGTTTGCTCTAACTTGTGTCTGACAGTCTGACAGTCCTTCCACTTCAACCTCCGCCACAAAATTGCCCCTTCCGGACCCCCTTCCCCTCCCCCAATTGCCCCTGTCGCCACTCCCAGATCGCCCCCCCCCCCCCCCCGCAAACGGAGCCTCCCGCCAACATTCAGTTGGGCGGGAGGCACTCTGTACCCTAACCGAGCCCCCCCCCACCCCCTGGACTGCACTAGAAAGGTTCGTTCACTTGGGCTATTATCAAGATGCAGTGAAGGTGATGAATCGGCACTCCAAGACCCCAACATGGACTCCATCTCGTTTGCCATCCCAAGCTCGCCTCAATGCTCACCCAGCCCTCAATCTCGATCTGGTGGGTGGTTTTTAGGGTGGTCACGGGAAAGCTAACTTACTATTGGGCGCTGTGCCCGCGCTGTGCAGAAACGCCTCCTAGTGCGAACTGCAACACATGGGCACTGCAAGCCACCGTGTCCCTGCGTTTCAAGTACTGGAGCCCTGTCCTACAGCACGGCCTAGAGCCCAGGATGCTTGAACTCTGAAGAACGCGGTGCACGGGAGGCACCCTCTGATGCAACCCACTGAATGCAAATGTATCGTGCACCGGGACCTTCTGCAAAAAATAGCACCAGAGGTATATCATCATGCCCCCCCCCCCCTTTACGCCATAAAGCAAGCCTGACCCTTTGTGGCCTAATATGCCACAATTCTTTCCTCCCCCAAATAAGTCCCCGCTCCCCATCTTTTGCCCCTGGATTCCTTTTGCAAGCATTTCCCTGGATCCCTTCTGCAAGCATTGTACCCCGACCCCCCCATGTCCAGCCCCCCCCCAGGGTACACGGTTCCCCGCCACCCCGGGGGGAACCGTCACCAAGTGACGGTTCCCCCCCTGGGGGGGGGGGGGGGGAACCGTACACCACTCCCGACCAGCCAATTCTAGTATAACCCAACTAAAAATTTTCTTCGGCGCCTTCGGCGCCTGTGATTTCCTATTGATTTCTTATTGTTCATGGGCCAAGTGACGGTTCCCCCCCTGGGGGGGGGGGGGGATGGACACGGGGGGGGGGGGGGGCATGGGGGGGGCGGGGTACTGCTGCTTGGACCCTGAATTGTAGAGCTTTGTTGGGCATTTCTTGTGCCTGTACATCCCGATGTTCAAGTGGTGAATACCCACTGTGGAGGCACACGTAACGGCTTGTGCTGCTGCAACATGCCTCATGATCCTGTGGATGGATGCCTTTGCCACAAGGACGGTGTGGCACAAACCATCGTCACAGATTCAAACCAGAGCCGTACATAGACGAGACTGTGACTGATGCCAAAATCATCAGTTCAACTCAGGCAGCCATTTAGTCCCTTCAGTACAAGGCCACGAGAAGAACGAGGCCCAAAACACCGACAGCCCCCCCCCCCCCCCGGCTTTTCGTTAATTTTCTTTCCAACTGACCCTCCCCCCCTGCTCTGGGTTACCTGCAAAGCAGGGTTTTGGGGATATTTCTCAGATATCCTTTTTTTCCCCATTTTGCGCCTTCGGCGCCCATGGAGGAGGGTCCCTTGTGATCAACATGTACCCAATGCAATCGTCAACACATCCTTTGCCATGAGCATCATCACCAAATCATACACGGGTGACCTTCTGAACAATGCTTACAGTAATCCATGGCACATGAAATGGAGCAGGAAAAATGCAGCGCAGAGCTGAGTGAAAATGCCCTGATAGAGGGGCCTTCAGAGGGCAGTGGTACCCTCCACCCCCTTAACCCCTCCCCTTTCTGCGCGATGGTTCCCCTTGTGGAGAGGGAAACCAGCACCCAGTGATGCCCACAGGGAGTGTGGGGGATGGCAGCGGGTTTGACTTTAGAACTTTGAATCCCTTTAAATGCACCTCCACAATCCACTTGCAGCGTATTGTTGGCGCTCCACGCGGCGTCGCAACTCCCCTGACAAGCTGCGGCACACGAAACCCACTCCGAGTGAAAGGGACTATACGGCACACAGATATACCGTGCACACACCTTCCATGGTCTGCGCTGGCACCACTTTGAGTCCTTTCGGGAATCCAGGGGCTGCGCATGCGTGTCCCGGGGGCAACAGGTGCAGGCGAGAAATCGGTCCGGTATTGGCTGAGGCTTGCTGAAAAATCAGCATGAGGGAGATGATACAACGACGCGGATCAAGAGGAGTGAGTTTCCGACCAACCCAAATTTACCAAAACCATCGTCATGCAAAAGCTGAAACCCATGGAAAGACCCAGTGGGAAAGTAATCATCGGAGGAGCATCTCATTCGCTCAGTCAGAATTTCGTTCAGAATATTTCTCAGTGGTCACCCCATGTGCGATGTGGCGGGGGGAGAGGGCCTTCGGGAGGCCACCACTGCAGAACTTTTCTCCCGGCACAAATTGTCATTTTGGACAATTCGGACAATTGGGCCCCTGTAGCCCCCCAGGGAGAGGGCGGCTACTCGATTACGACGCGAAGTACCCTCGCAAAGAACTGTTGGCCTGAGGCCCCCTTTGGTGGGGGGGGGAGGGGTTCCGGGAGGGGCGGTTTTTTTGGGGGGGACCCAATTTACATACGTCCACATAATGTAAAATGCTCCGCCCCTCCCCGTCTCAGGAAAAAACTGAAATAGCTACGCAACTAGCTAACGGCTACGTACTGACCCAAGCCATCTCAGGGGTCCCCAAGGTGGGGGAGAAATTGGGCCCCAAAGTGGAAAACAATGATGTGGCTATAGGCAGTCATGGAATCGACGACGGCGCCCGTGGACTCTTCAGGCTGGTACTTTTGGCAAGCAACTGTGGGCGGAGGCACCCCGAGGGTTCCTTCGCGTGCTGGGACCGGTAGACCTCCGCCCCCAAAACAGGCCCCTCGCCCCTCACTTCAGTATTCCACCGCCCACGGTCAGAGCTTCCACCAAGGCTCCGACTGCACCTGCCTCATTGATCACTGTCTCAGTATCACCGCCGTGACCACGTGCCACAGCGCCTCCAAATTCCATGGGATTCTCCGCATGGCACAGGAGTGGGGAGGCGGGGTGGGGGTGGGGATGGGATGGCTGGGTGTCGTTGGAGCAATGGGGACCTTGCAGGCGGGCAGTCACAAGGGGGCGTTTTCGCACAGCGCGCGCACAGCGCCAATTATTACGGTGATTATCCAGGTAACAACCCTGAAAACCACGCACCTGCGGAATCATGCACAATCAATTCAAAACTCAAAAATTCAAACATCTGATGCTTGCCATGGGTCCCAGGGACCTAAATTCTGCCCCCTATAGCCCCGTCCACTGCAGCAGCCATTCAATGACGTCCTTTCAATCTTCTGAACTTACCGAACTCCCGGTGGCGGAGAACAGCCAACTTTTCGCATAGCGCGCGCACAGCCAACTTTTCGCACAGCGCGCGCACAGCGCACGGTACGCCCCCCAAGGCCACAGACGGTCGCAGTTTGTGGGCACGAATAGCGGGCCCCCGAATGCGGTAGCTCTGTGTTTTACAGACGCGCAGTGGTTAGTTTCAGAGGTTTTCTTGGGTGCGGGCCCCTGGGGGTGGCGCGCACCACAAGACTGCAACACCTTAACAACAGGTAGAACACACCTGATCGCTGTGCAGCAACCAATACAGCCCCATGGCCATGGCTGGGACTAGTATCCATGTGCACTGATATCCCCACCGCCGAATTTGCGTGGACGGCCGCTGTTTTGTCTTGGCCATGGTGCAGAAAAATCACGCCACTGGGGGGGTCATCAACGCCATTTGGACACCAACACCAGCAGCTGCAAATGGACATGATGAATGAAGCAAAATTGATGCACGGCACAGTCCCATTGTCAAAGAGATGCGAAACTAGCCCAGGGATGTGCTTATCTGGGGGGGGGGGGGGGTGAATTATGAGACCCACCCACCCCGATTTTGGGAAAACCCAGGGATCCGGAATTGGCCCACCCCCACGGGGGGGGGCGGGGCTGTTGGACACCCACCCACCCACCCACCCACCCACCCAGTCAGTCACCAAAACAGTACGCAAGACACGAGCAAAATTTCACATTGGTGCTATCAATGGCCCCCTGCAGTTAATTGACTTTGCCACATAATCCCATGCATGATTCTCTTCAAGGGAAGCGTGGAGCAGAATGGAACAAGAAACGTGCAGCACAAGACAGGGGACACAGGTACCCACCCACCCCAATACATCACTGCCATGAACCCATCAGCACCCATACACCAAAAAATGTCCCACCCACGGGAGGGGCCTCAAATGGTCAGGTTGCAGTGTCCGCATTTGGCTCTGGCTGCGCCTGCCCCACAGCTGTCATCGCCATCTGTCCAATCTGCCAATGTTCGGCGGAGCCTCAGCTCGAGGTCTGTTCAGCAGTTCATTCCTCGTCCCTGTGTCCGCTCGCTGCATTCGCTTCCTGGGCTCTACAGGGTTATGCGTGCATCCAGGTCAATGGTCACTCCCTTCCCGTGGTGCTGCTGTAGCTGGCCCCATTCGGCCACACTAGGTCGGGCTTTGCTGGGGCCTTAGGTTGAAAAACCCAGTGGGTACACGGGAGGGGGGGGGGGGGTGGACACGCCCACCCAGAATACCCAAAACACCCATCTACCCAATCCCCATCCTGTAGGCCAAAGACTAAGCACATCCTTGCACTCGCCCCCCAGCTGGCGGCAGGATCATGAGCCTAGAATCGGGAGGGATGGCTTCCTTGCATTGAAACCAAAAATTCTGGGTGATCAGTATGGATATGGAAGTGCTGATAGTGCTTCTGCCAACTTGCAAACCCCGTCAGTTGCATGCCAACCGTCATCGGTGGGATGCCGACTGCCGTTGAGGAGGCCGGGCATGGCATGGAGGAGGGGGGACTTGCAAGATGAAGAGCAAAGCATAGAAGAGGATGAAGGCATTGGAAGAGGGGGGGGGGGGGTTGCAAGACGAAGTACAAGGGCGTGGAGGAGAGTGATAGCATAACATGAAGGAGAGGGCACCCAACGACCCAGAACGTCGGGTCTGAGTTGAGCACCAACGTGTAATACGCAAGAAATATTCCATTCATCTTTGGTTGAACCTTATCACAACCCGCAGACACCACCTGCACAACAGGTTTCCTGCGGGACCTTCCGAGAGTCTTGAAGAATTTGCCCCCAGCGGTTCATGGCAAGCCATGGGCCACAATGCTTTAAAATGCTGGTCTGTAAGGGCCGTATCACAATGCACAACCCAAAAGCGCAAGCAGAGGTCTACCAAATCGCCAGAGAAAGTCAAAAGTCCACGACTGCGCACCCAGCATGAATCCGGTACCGCAGACCCCTCAGAATGTCTGGACAAAAATTGTAGAAGAGCACAGGGCATACAGCAATGTGCAGAGATCATACAGCAAACACGTCGTACAAAGGAGTGCAGGGGGCAGGACCCCGGCGCCAAAACGGCTTATGTTTGTGACTAAACTGTCGAATCACTTATGGAACTGAGGAGTGGAAGCCTCCGATTTGCTGCATGTTTCTCCTTCTTTTGTGCATATGTGACTGAAGCGCTGTTGCGCACTTGTACCACCACGCCACCGCAGTTCTCCTCTTCTTTCGATAGCGCAGTCCTGCAAGCTGTGGTCTTGTCCTCTCTATTTCAAATGTTTTGGGGTGACGGTGTCTGTGGCATCGCAGTGTGTTCCATACAACATTTGCTGCCATCGTGTAGTTGTCCCCATTGTGCCAATTGCTGTGCTGTACTGGAACACAAAGGATATCCTCGCTCAGCGTTATTGCTCTTGTTTCTCAGTCAACTCTCAATGTACAAACTGCGAGGTTCAATCAGCCCGGCCGGGAACATAATGACACGCTTCGTGCCGTGTAGAGTGTATGGCCTCGCAGAAGCATTCACAGACAGACAAATCACATGCTGATTGACCTTTGTCTGTGTCGGCCAATAGCGTGCCAGGATTGCGACTGCTCTGTGTGTTTTCAAAAATGCGGATGCATGAATGCCGAGTGGGGGAGGCACTGCTTATGCTGTGGGTTTTCAAACCCTAAAATTTCGCTAGCATTTGAGGGTTTTGGTGTAAAATCTAAAAACACGGGGTATTCACGTGGGGATCATACACCAGTCCCTACGTTGCGGATTGACCAATATGACGCTACGGATATTCCCATGGACTGCATTTTGGGCTGTCGTGCACCAGCTTCCCTTTGACCTACCAATTTACTCGATCAGGCAACCCGCGACTTTGGCTCCCAATCACCTGCATTCTGTTCTCTATTTTGGCATGAAGGTTCTCCCCCACCTGCCTCAGCAGCGCTGCAGCCTCCTTGGCTCCCTTGAGCAAGGGGGGTATGGCCCACAAAACGACGGTAACACAGGGGATCACAGTACTCGGACAAGGCTGTGCTCATGCGTGGACATGAAAAGGGTGCACATTGGGTAGGGCACCATCAGCCATGGCTCTCGATGACATGGCAACCAATCCCAACATCTTGCATTCCGAAGCACTTTGCTGTGATGGGCAGAAGCAGCAGTTACATTGCATGCTCCAGCCCCTCTTGCCTTGTCTTCCCACACAAAATGGGCTCACGTTGTTGCGACTTCACATTCTGGAGCGCAACAATCGCGGGCATAAAAATGACGGTAACACGGTCGTCGCGCTTAGGCAAGGCCGCCTGCGTCCGCCGTGCGTGGTCTTGTCCCTCTGTGGCGTGGACGTTTTCGATGATGGCCTCCCCTTCCAGGGTGAGGAGGAGGTGTGTGCCGGGGGGGTGTGCGTGGGCTTCCGTGTCGCGGAGCCACAGGTATGTGAGGGCCGTGGCGCTTGGGACGATCTCACTCCATGTGAACGTGCCTTCAGGTGATGTCCACTGCAAAGGCAGTGTGCGGCGTCCCCACCGAGGCAAACCTCCCCACCGGAGTATGGACCTACACGCACACCCTCCACTGTGGAGCAGCAGAGGCCCTCAAAACCACCCTCTCCAGCCACCAATACCTCACGCACACCCCCCATGACCACACGCAAAAAGGCTACACCCTATGGTGGCAACACCCCGCGCCGACCGGAGGCCACTTGCGCAAAGGGGGTGCGGGGTATGCTCCTTCTGCGCCCCCCGGGTCACATGTACTGACCATTTTGTGCACCACTCGTGCTCCTCCTGGTTCAAGGCCTCGTTTGCAGCACCTACGTTTCCCCCCCGTTCAGAGCCCCGCCTCCCTCCCATCCCACCCTCCCTCCTTGTCACACACCATGCCTATGTCCATGCCCTGACCCATGCCTTGGAGACACGTCACACGCTAGCAGGTGTCTATGCACTTATTCTCTTTCCCACACGGAAATTTGCGTACTTTCTAGTATCCCCACCTGCTGTTGCGATGAGCTTAAAAGGCGATGCAAGCTTGGCACCCTTAACCGTGGCTTCTCCGGCATCCACACACCTATAGACCTATGCTCGTTGTTCTTGGTGGGGTGTACCCTGCTGATAGAAGTTGGAAATGATGATCCCCTTTTCTGCTTCTGACGGTGTTTTGAGCATACTGGTGGTGTTTTAATAAGAGTGCGGTGTTGGTCCGGATCGGTCGACCCACAGAATTTTTGTGCAGATGCGCATCCAGCACACTGCAAATGGTTGCCGCGCACAACAAGCAATGGCGGTTCCAATGGCAGTTCTCTGCGCCATGGAGAATGAGGTGCGCAAATTACGGAGCGAAATAGCGTGGCATGGATGCAGCAATCTTGTGCAATAGAAGCATGCTGTTGGAAATGTGCAATGCAGTTCAGGAATTTACATGGCCTACAGTGCCCCACCACTTGCCTCTGCAGCCCAACACGCTAGTAGTAGAAATGAATAACAAGAGTGGAGGGATAGAGTGTGTGTGTGCACTATGCACCGCTCCTCCTTGTTGGGGTCGTTTCTCTTGTGTTGCGTATCTCAAGAGAGATGGCATAATTCTTCAGTGTGCATGCCATTGGTTGGATTGGTTGCAGGGTGGCATTTACAGTATATACATCGTCGGCTGCAACCTGAGGTACAATGCAAAAATACCCCCAACAAGCACATATGGTGGAGCATACATCACAACCTTTCCTGCCGTCATGCACGGAAAGAGTCCCCTGCTGCTGTTGCATGTGAACCACAAACAACATCGATTGCTTGAGAACGTGAAATTGGACGTTTGGACACTCAAATGGACACAGTGTACGTTAGGGCGAATACATGGCTACAATGCACAGGTTGCGGTGCGTGTGCGCTGCTGAACTGGACAACATCAGTTGATGCCAGCAAATGGGCATTCTTCAGGAGTACACAGGGCAGGCACGCTACAGCGCACAGGTTGCAATTTGCGGACGTGCATGGGGTAGCAATCGACAGGAGTGCACAGGCTGACGGTGTGCAGTGGCATACGGGGCGGCTCTGTCGGTGTTTTTAATTGCGGGTCCGCTCTTCGTGCCTACAGGCGCTGAGCACACATGACGATGAACAGGGCGTGAACCCTGGCCAGTCCATCCTTGTGCCCTGGAGTCTCCTCGCGTTCACAATCTCTCGCACCAGCCGCCCGTGCGCACTCACTCACCGGCCCGCGGCCGGGCCACCTCGTCGAATTCTTTGACGTTGTAAGGCACGAATTGCGTGCCATCGCCGTAATAGAACTTGTTCTGGAACTCGACCCAATGCAGACGGAGGGCGTGCAGGAACGCAGACAGCGCTTCCATTCCGCACAGCACTGCGAGGGTGGCGGCGAACCAAACGCCAAATCCGACGAAGACGGCAATCCCGCCGAAGACTAGACGAAGGACCGGGTCCTGTCGCGGGATGTGACAAGGGGTCATGAGATGGCAAGGAGATGGGGCAACGCAGGACGGTCTGTGCCATCAACATCAACGATCAATGCGTTGTGTGACCCCAGAGGTCGTCTTAAGGCACTTCCATGCCTTGAGATGATGGATTTCGCCGGAACCATGACTTGGAACCACCCCCTGCCACGCCTGCCAGACACATATGGTGGTCAGGACGTTTGCGTCCTCTCTCAAGGGTCCACTGGCACAGACTGCCTGGAGCCAAACGCGAGGGTACCTGGCAATCCATATCTTTGTGAATACCCGGAGCAGCAATCACACAGCCACCCACTGCACTGCACCTGCGGCGTCTGCATGGAGTCACAGGTACGTACCTTCACCCATTCCACCGTCACCATGGTGAGGGGCACCAGCATGGCAAAGCTCCAGAAGACCTCCGACAGCTGTGCGTGTGCTAGCGACAGGGCCCATAGCCGCAGATACGATGCCGTATTGGACACGCAGCCCAGCACAAACTCGATTGTGTGGATGATCTGTTTGATGACCACCTCCGACATGTCGAAGGTCTCGTGCTCCTCTTTACAGCCGGGCGCCTGCGAGGGTCCTGCAGTCGCAGGCCCTGCCACGGCGGCACTTGCCTGTGTGCTGCTGCTGATGGCGGCGGGGCCATCGTCCATCACATCCATTTTGACAACGATGTCACTGCACGGCCTCGCGACAGACACGGTGCCTTCCGCAGCGAGCCGCCGCGCCTGCGTAGTACGGGACGCATGGATCAGGACAGAGAGGGACGGCCTCACGCAAGCCGGGGATTTACGGGGGTTTACAGTGCTTTTGGCCCCCGGCCCCCACCTTGTGTAGATTGGTAAAATTTCCCAAAAGCGGCGCAAATTTCCTTCAAAAAAGTGTAAATTTAAGAAAAGGACGGCATCACTCAACAACTCAACCAATGTGCAGAACTCATAAAACAGTTGTGTGGAGTTTTGTGATTGGTTGCTTGGGCCTTGTGACCCCAAGTGGTGTTTTCCCACCGTTGGCATGGTTGGTTTGGTGTCTAGATTAGAAAATGTGTGTATACATACATTTTTTTTTGCCGACCTGTCCATGCAGGAGTTGGACGTCAATGCCAAATATGGGGCCTGCGTGATTGGTTGGGCATCCCCAATGCGCACATCCATGGCAATGTGCTGCAAAATCTTAGCCACAGCCCGATGGCAGCTGTACGCTTCAATCAGATTCACACCATTCAATGTTGTGGCTTCCGCATCCCCAGCCACATCCTGGAGCATGCCAAGGCGTTTCACAGCGCAGTAGATGAGGCGAAAATGTGCCCGTAGGGCCTCCCGCTGTTCCTTTGGCGGCAGAGTGTGCATCACACGCTGCACCCTACTGCCGGACCTCCAAAGAGCAAGTGAAACGGCATGTGTCCCGCACTTTTGGTGCTTGGCAATTTTGAACCACTTAAGGCCCATGATGCCAGCAATCCACTCGGGCTCGGTTGCCAATTGGGGATGTACGCGGCATGCCGCACACCACATCACCCCGTTCTTATACTTTAGCTAGGGGCGCCCTGATTGCCATGAAGTGTGGAATGCACGAGTTTTGGTAGGGGGAGGGCAAGGCGGGGAGACACAAACCATCAAGTGCACATTCAACATGCACATAGCATTTGCATTGCTTGCACTGTTGGGTATCAGTGTTACCCAAAGGCTTGTCACAACCTTGTTGGGGACCACTTTTAATTTTGCTCCCCGCGCTTGGTGTCGGAGACCCCCGAGAATGCAGGGGTGACATAGCATTTCCGCCCTCTTATGGGCCCCCGAGAAGGGAGGGGTGAGGCAGCCACTTCTGATTTTGTTCCCCTCTGTTGGGGACCACTTCTGATGATCGGGTTGAGGGAGGATAAATGGAAAGAAGCATCAAAATATCCGTTTCCAAATGAAAAGGCTGACACATCAAGGAAGAACTTACAAAGTTCATGTTCAATGCTCACAATTCTAGACAATCTATATATCTAAATCTCCATCTAATAACATGCAAAGCACTTGGGTTCCTCAATTTACACCGAATTTACAGAAATTTACCGGAATTTACGCCACTTTGTGAGCAATGTACAAAAATTTACGTAAATTACAGCGTAAATTGGATTTGCCCCCCCCCCCCATTATTCCCTGGCTTGGCCTCACGTCCACATGCCACCCCCATGAACGACAATGTGTGTGCATACAGGCATCCCGGCACACAATCAGGCGGTGGGCGGTGGCAAGTGCGGGTAGAGTCACATGGTTCTGGTTCCACAAAGGCCCCCTCTGGCCATGCGTGGTCACGAGTGGTCGTGTGTGAGGGGATTGTCCGCGATTCAGTGGCTGGGGCAACCGGTCATACTCTTGACAGCGAAGGTGTCTCGTGGCCACCTGCAGCCTCGGGGCCCGGGCAAGCATCCCAGACGAGTACGTCCAGAGCACTGTTGTTTGGCGGCGCCCCCATGGACGGCGGGGTCCGAGCGGAACGGCGGCGGATTGGGGGGCCTGGAGGGGGGCAAGGGCTTGACCCTCCTCCTCACCAACAGGCATCTGAAGGCTTTGGCGCAAGAACAGTTTTTTGGTTGTGTGACTGCTCTCTGGATGGATGCTGGTGATTCGTGGAGGTCCCTAAATGGAGGGGGAGGATGGGTGAGAGGCGTTGAGGAAGTCGCTGCCATCAAGGCTGACGAGGGGGGGGGGTTGACAATCCTCCTTTGCGATTTTTTTATTAAAGCACACACCTTCATGGGGGGGGCGAAGACATTTCATGTGCGTTGTGTTGCTCTGCCCGCACGTGGGATGTACTCCGCAATGCAGCACGGGCGCAGCAGTCCACTCCCCCTCTCCCTGTGGCTGGTCGCACCGTTGTGTATCGCTGCTCGGGGCGCAATGCCGCCGTGCGTGCGCTCCGTTGCCCCTGCCCCCTGTGTGACATTCCGTCGGGTTACTGTTTCTTTACGGGGCCCTGGACAGTCACCCGTTCTTCCCTTCGCATGTTGCGTCGGGTCGCTGCCTTTTGTCGGCTGCAGCAGCCTGTGCTCCTGCTGGTGTTGTTGCCGCGTTCGCAGAGGCCCGTCATTGGTGTACTGGGGCTGTGCTGGTCGCGGCAAGCGCCGTTTGTGCGTTAGCGGTGCCCAGTTGTCGGCGTACCGGGGTTGTGCTGGTTGCTGCGGGGGGTCGTTTGACGGTTTTTGCTGCCCACACAGCTCTGCTCAGCGGTCATCCACCACCTGCCTCACCGAGTTTCCGTGTGCGTGAGGCCCAGGTGCCCCACTCCTCCGCATGTTGTACCGGCCGTCCACACCCTGCGCCACCACTCCATGGGTCGCGCGTGCGCATGGCGCGCTCCTTGCCGGTCGTGGGTGGCGTGCGCTCCGTTTTGGTTGACGCGGGTGGCGCCCCCCCCCCCCCCCTCCCTCCACCCATCCTCTTTGCGCATTCGAAGGGGATGGAGCACACCAACAGTTTGGGATTCTGGTGTGCCCCGCGACACTAATGGGGCGGCACAGGGAGGGGGCAAATGTCAGTGTCGGCCATTCGTCCCTAACGCCCTCTCCTGGGCGGCAATTCTGATCCGTGCCACGCGGGACGAGGCCGATCCTATTCTGCCGAGCAGCAGACGGCCCTCCGCCAAACTGCCAAAAAAAAGTGCAGCAGGTTGGACCCTGCAGGGTCAAGCTTGCCAGACAAGCAGCAGCCCCAGCGGCAGAGTGTACACCCGACCGTGATGTACAACGAATGAGACCCGCTGCAGATGGGGTCACTTGGACTGAGGTACATGAATGCCAAAATCGCCACCTCCTCAGCGGCAACACCCGCCCGATCACCAAAGTGCGCCAGGCAGTGAGGCAGCTGTGAGGGGACAGTCAGAGGGTGTCCAGAGGGCAGTGAGCGGAGATGGAGGGATTACTCAGCGGGTCTGGGGCAGCAAATGGGACGAGTCGAGAAAAAAGCGCTGCACTGTAGGGGACTGCATCGTTGAGTACTTCCTTTGGGAGGCCGTCGGTCAGCCCCTTATTTGAGGGCAACCGTTGTGGAGGCCTCTCCTCACATGACGTTTGGGGGATCCTTCGGGGGAACGAGTAAAAAGAAATGGATAGCGCGTCTCTAGTGGGGCCTTTCTTGCAGTTTCAGACCTTTTGACGTTCATTTCCATTACTCGTTCTTTATCACAAGGCTATCGCTCAGCACAAAAACTCATTTGACAACACACAAAATTGATCGAAACTCCTGTGTTCGACCCTTCAGCATGCCCTCCGTGACTTTTCGAGTACAAGCATCTGTTCTCTGCTGAGTGCGCCCCATGACCTCCAGGGGTCGCAGTGAGGGGGCCGTCAGCAGTCCGTGCCCGCCCCACTATGGCGTGCTCCTCGGCTGCAGGGGGGTGCGCCCAGCACATGGATCCGGGGTCCCAGCTTCGGACGATGGGCCCTCGCCCCTTCGGTCACATCCCGCAACTCGGCCCGCAGCAAACGAGGAAACCGACACCCGCATCCGTAGGGGAGACAAGATCTCAGCCACAAAAGGACATGGGCAGCAGCAGTCCACACCTCCGGCAGCGCCCCATAGGCCGTGTGCTTGCGGTGGAAGTACTCGATGACTGGGATGGGGATCAGCATCAGCGGGACGGCGACCAGTGCGCACCCGAGCAGGACCATCTGCAGTGCCTTCTGGAAGTCGGCGCTCACGAACAGGAAACCGTCATCAGCGATGGTCCCGGGGGCCAAGAAGAAGTTGGTCTGTGTCTCCAGAAGCGATGGGGCATTCCGGTAGTGGAGGACCTTGACGCCCTCGACGACTTCGGTAGAGACTACACTACCGAACCTGATGCAGGGGTACAGGGGTAGGGCGGGGCAAGGCTGGCCTTGGCGCAAGATAAAGGGAAAAACTTCTCGTTTATGTACGCCGTACGCTTGACCCAACAAATCCGCACACCGCCCCGGAGAAGGCAACACGGCACTGCACACAGACAAGTTTGAAATCAGCGGGCGATACATCCCTCTGAAATTTGTCATTGGTAAAGAGAAGATATATGACCCGTCGCCCGCAGTCGGTGCTAATGAACAAACATTTGGCCATCAACCGCCAGCGATGAGTAACCGCCGGCAGTTGGCGGTGAATCCCCGACCCAAAGCCTTGTCCTTGAGGGGCTGCGTTGGCATCGTCACTGAGCCCTGGCACCTCTCTTACGTTGCTCCGCGGTGCTTTGGTCTATTTGAAGCATGGAGTTTTTTGCCACATGTCTGTGCATAGTGGCCCCAATTCCTACCAAGATGGCCCAGGATGGAAGGAGACGAATCTGTGTTGGCGCGACCGTGAAATGAGGAAAGGCTTACCTTTGCACATTTGCGTTTGCACATTTGCACATCGGGAGTGGCCATCGGTGACACACACAACCACAAACACTTCCACCACACAGGGTCCCTCCCCCTTTTGATTTTGCAGATTTCAGCGCCATTTCTTACGGTGTTACGCTTTGCAGGTTTGCACGCTCCCCCCCCCCCACCTTGGCCCGGGGCAATCCGCAAGGGCGTCAGGAAAACCTGAATTGGGGTGCGTGGGTGGCTTTCTTGGTTTCAGTTGACATTTGCACAGCATTCAGTGTGCAGGTCGGTGCGCCCACCCTCGTCCTGCCCCGCTGTCACCCGGAGCTGTCCTTTGACAATGAGAATTTTCTTTATTTTTGGTCGGGACAGAGAGCCGGGCTCACCCCAAAAATGACAAGGCAAAAATAGCGCCACATTGTGTGTGACCCTGACCCTAACGGCCTCCTCCCGGCGCCGGGAAAATGCCACACTTTTGAGGCCAATTTGTATTCCATTTGACGATGATCATTAGGCACATGTACCCAAAGGTCGACCACAGGAACACCAACTCGGGAATGAACCCGAACCACACGTGCTTCATGTCGTTGTAGTAGAGATGGTTCAGCAGCGAGAGCACTAGGCCTCCGGACATCTGCACAACCCCTAGGACCACGGCCATCTTCATCTTGACGCTGTTGTAGAACTCCAACTTGTTGTCGGTCTCGGACCAGTTGGGGTCGATCCCAAACAGGTAGGGCAGCGCGTCCTTGACCTGACAGGCCTGTGGCATTGGGGTGGGTCGGAGGGTCGTCCAAACCGGCCCCGCAAGACACGCACGTCCCCAAAAGGTTTTGTCCCGAGGACTGAGGGCCGCTTTTGGTGAGCCTCAGGATCCCACTCCAACTGGAGGCATTTTCCATAAACAGTGCCCCATAACAACACCACTTGCCAGGCCCCGGGTGTCTGGTAAGACTGATTAAGAAGTGAAATAACAAATAAGAAATGAAGCAAAGCTGAAATGGAATAAAATTAAGCCAAAAGACATTTGCTCAGTTTTACCAGATTTTACGTAGGTTTACTTCATTCCTTCGACGGCACGTGGTCGGTGGTAGGCCCCCGCCCAGGACCTCCATTGGTGGTGTAATGCTGGGCCCATGCCCATGGCCCGTACGCTGCCCCAAACAGAGACCCCAAAGCCCCCCACCCACACCGAAGGGAGGGCCCCAGCAGGTGTCCATGAAGTCCTTCCGGCAGAAGCACGGGGACACCGGACGCAGTCCTTCAGACAATCGACCTAATCTTGCCCGCATTCTGCCTCGATCCCCCTTACCCTTGGGCTGTCGCTCACAGCAGCGCCAGGAACTGGCATGGGTAGCCCTCGCCTTTCCCCGGGCCCCACAGTGCCCGTCCCTGGGCAAGCGCCAGGCCCGCCCACAGAGGCAGGCATGCGTGGGTCCCGTTGCTGACCCCTCTCTTTGCCTCATCCAGACGCCACTCTGTGCTCGGCCCTCAGATCCTCCAGCCAAGTGGCAAGACCCGGTGCCTTGAACCTCAGAATTTGCATTGCCAGTCATATTGGCCAAGTGACAGGGACCGCCTTGCCTGCTCTTGTACTTGTACTGGCCATGCGAGCCAACGAATCGGCAGAGCTCCCTTTGACTGGACCCCAAACCCCGACCGAGACGGCCAGATGTCACGTGGACCCTTATTCTTAGGCGGCGGTTCTCGCACCATGAACCTGTGGAAGAAACTATCATTTCCAGCGGAGAATCCCTCGCTTTGACAGGTATGGCGTCCTCCTGTTGGTGGTGCCTGCGCGCGATTTTTTTGGTTCAAACAAGTGAAATTGAACGTGCAATGCAACGACGAGAAATATTCCCTGTGAACAACAAAACGACGAAAAGCTGTTTTTGATCCCCCCTCAAAAAAAAAAAGATGCGCTCGGGGCGCTCGGGCGCGTTTCTTGGACACCAGCAGCACCAACAATGCCAGAACAGGCGTATGCGGTGCATGTGCAGAAGCACAAGGTTGTAAGGGGCGTAGCAAACCCTGAAGCATCACCAAGCCACCGTGATCCCCAGCTGGCACATAATCTCAAAAAACATGGTGTCGAAACGCTGTCTCAAAAGAAAAAAAGCGTGTTGTTCGTCAACATTTCAAACCTTACGACCTTACCTTACGACAGGTACATGTCCCCCCCCGGGGCAGCACGTTGTGCGATGGTTACATTCGCCCGCAACATTAGCCCACCAAGTGGCAAGGACTGTTTTCTCCAACCCCGCATGGCATTGGCGGGGTGTCGGGCTATTGTGTGGACTCCGGGGCGCGGAAGGCCCCGGCAGTGAATGAGGTAAGGGGCCTCCTAAAGGCTCAGGCCTCCCCACGCCTTTGCCCTGCACTGCCTAAGGGAGACGTCCGTCTCTGCCTGCCCTTGCCCTGGCCTCTCAGCCTCCTCCGTTCCGGTCGCTCCTTCCTCCGCCCCTCCACTCCCTCCTGGGCAGCACACCTGTACGCTGCTGGCGTTTTTGCCACCAAACCATCGGCTGTAGTCATCGGTGCATCGCGAGGTCCGCTGTGTGTCGTTCAGGGGGAAGAACCAAAAGGTATCAGCCCCGAAAGGGGCGATCATCAGCCCGAAGAAGTCATTGTACAGAAACCCCACGTACACGGCGAAGAGGCCCATTAAAATGAGGATGTAACGCCCTGACACAGGAGGAAAGGCGGAGGCTTGGCACAGCAGTCGCCTGCAGCGACCGGCATTCAGCACCGGCAGCACCGCTCGTCTCATTGCGGGCTTTATCAGCAACAGGCGTCAGATTTGGGGGTCTGCCCATCGCGGATTTCCATCCGTCGCGAGTGCCCATTCCGCGCACGTACTTTGCTTGCGCGCCGCTTACTTGTGCCTGGCACATAGATACCTGGTACTATCTACTGATACTCCACACGAAGGCTACGCTGGGAGCAAATCATGGGTGACTGGCGAGAAGCAACAAAACGAGGTCCAGATGCAGATCTTGGTCCAGCTCCTCTTGCAGAAGCATCAGATTCACATCCATCTTCTACGCCAGCTCCAATGTGCACATTGCCGCACCTGGATACCCATGAAGGCGTTACCACGCTGAATGATCGCCGATCATCATGTGAGACGATGCCTCCACAACGGTCCACCCCAAATACGGGGCTGACCGACGGTCCACCTCTCCCATAGGCAGACCCTGGCCCAGGATCCACGCCCCCACCCGGAACAGATGTGATGGGGTCTTCACAAAGCGGGCACTGGCAGCCATACCAGACCTGTCCTCAGATTTGCTATACTTAGAGATGGCTGCAGTCCCCAGTGGCAGTTCGACACAGGTTTTGTCTCGACACGGACCCAATTTTGCCCCAGACATGCAGACACCTGCAAAGATCATAGCAACAATCTCGTTGAGACCCGACTTCATCAAAAGCTTTTCCCTGATGATGAAGTACGCCGCCACGAGAGTGAGAATGACCCCATGTCCAACGTCCCCGAACATGATCCCGAACAGGAAAGGGAACGTGATGCAACTGAACACCGCCGGATTGACTTCCTTATACCTGAGAGACCCGAAGACAATAAATATGGGATCGACCATACAACGCTATGCTCTGCGCTCCACATGACGCAGGCGGGGGCGTGTTGGGGGGGCTCAACTTACCACGACGATGGCTGCATCGGTAGCCACCCCCACCGGCGGCCTCCGACATTGATTCTGGTTGAAGGGCCCAGAAGGCGTTAAGAAAGGGGGGGGGGGGGCACGACTGCACAGAGCAGCTGGAGCTGGAGGACACGGGCTCCGGAGCTGCAGTTGCGAGGTGCACCACTGCAGGGCCACCCGGCGGTGTGGGAGTGCCGGTGGGGCACGGAGCACATCGCAGTCGGATGATTACGACGCTTGGAGATCGGCAGTGCTCGTGTGATAGCGCCCCCAAATCGTCGCGTGCCGTGAAGGAGTCCATCAGGGAACCACCAAACCCAAGTCCAGCGCCGTCTTGGCATCCGTGGGGTAAGTGTGTGGAGACTCCTACTTCCGGGCGTGTGCGCACTGGTTTGGCTTTTCAGCACGAAACCGTCGGCATTGCTAGTCCTGACGGTGGGGACACGTCTTTTTGGTATGTAAGAGTGGGACAGTTGGTGCTGCTTGTGCCCCTTGGCGCCCCTCCCACGCCGGCGCGGGGAAATGCTGCACACGTCGCCATCCCCATGGCCGTGAAGTTTGGGGGCAGCTCACCACCACATCCGATCCGCAGACATGGAACACGGGACCAGGAGGGCGTCTTCGGCCCCGTGGCCGGCAGACATGAAGGTGATGTAACTTGCCAGGAATTCCGCATGGGCTCACTGTGTGTTGGCTTTTTCTGGGGGGTCCTCTGTGCTGCTCTGACCGTCCTCCACAAACGACATAGCTCTGGCATGTGCTTCCCGAGGCATGTGAGCTGCTCGCGCTGCAGGCGCACTGCGCCTCTGCCACGTCCCCTTGGAAGGCCCAGCATCTCTGGGGGCAAATGAGGGGGAGTGAACCCCCTCTGTATTGGTTCATCCGTGTCATCTTTTCACGCAAGAAATCCTCTGCATTGAATAAGGAGAGAGCGCTATCACTCTAAGCCTGGGGGGCACGCCCCAAATTGCACATTTGGTGGGGGGACTGCCCAGCTCTAATGCCCGTTGACCAGGGTCAATACCCTTAGCCCTGCAGGTGTGGCCACTGGAGTAGTTGAAGGACCCGAAAGGCCTTCTAACCCAAAGGGCTAAAGGAGTCGGCCCTACCTTGAGCATGAGGGCTGTTCGCTTTACAGACACCTGCCGGGGGCCTTGGGCCTGCGGGGCAAAAAAGTGGGGGAGGAGAGCTGCGGGCAGAGGCAGACCTGGCAACTCCGTAGGCGTCCACAATGCTCTGGTGAATGCCCGTGAAAGAGTTCGTCTTGAAATAAGTGGGCGGCTGCAGACGAGTGTCAATGGCCTCCATGAAAGAGTGTACCTTCGAACAGACAACAGCATGATCCGCAGCCATTGGAGCAGAATAATGTATTGGCACGAAACACTGGCGACTTCATGAAGAATGCCAAGGGGCGGAGGTTTGATGATTGCTTTGTTGGGGGCGGGGGGGGATTGTTATCCCATACATGTGTGTGTGTGTGTGTGTGTGTGTGTCTGTGTGTCTGTGTGTGTGTGTGTGTGCGTGACGCCCAAATCTTTCAAATCATGCTCAAACTGCAAGGTTCAACATATAAGACCTAGTGCTAAGCGACCGAACCATGTGTTCTGATGTTCTGGTGCCCCGTCCCGTGTGTGTGTGTGTGTGTGTGTGTGTATGGCTATAGGGCACTCTCCAGCTCCCCATGCTTCACCAAATGCGCTTTGGGGGTGTTAGAGTGACCATTACCCTTTGTCTTTTTTGCGGGGGTCTCAAAAAGTAAAAGCATAGACAGCAAAAATAGTATTGGTTGTACAGTGTTTGTTGTCCTTCACTCGTACCGTGACACATTTGGCATCAGGGAACGAATGAGGTAGTTCAGAAGTATTTGGCTCTTAAAGGGGTTACTGTTAGGATTCCGATGAGGAACCTGTCCTACTGTTAGCCAATCCCAGTCCTTTGTGGGGGATACCCCAGCCAAACCTATATGGATGGAAGGGCTAGTGTCTGGGGGAGAGGGACTATTTTCGTAATCGTGTCAGGATTCTACCTGCAGTGATGCCACAGCCTATTTCTCCCCTCAACAAGCCCGTGGTGGGACATCATTGCCCCCTAAAACCATCTTCAACCCTTCTAAAACCTGTTTTTCTGATCTACCCGACCCAAAAATGGGGGGCGGGGGGGCGTGCTCAAACCTATCCCAGAGCGCACCAAACAGTGGTAAAGGGGGTGGGAGAGTGCCCTGGTGCCATATGTATGCCTTGCTAATGCCAAATTGGCCACTCCACCCAACAGAGCGCCCCCCCACCAGGGGTCTGCAGGGGCCCTTCAGGCACCAAATCCACTGGCCTACGGTCCGTGTACACCATTTGGGGGGCACGAAAATGCATTCCCAAAAGCCCTGGTGCTGCCAGATTCACAGAGGGTTCGCATGACATGAAAGCTGAGTAAGTGTGTGATTGCTCCTGCGTGTGGCTTTTCAAGAGGAAACTG
The DNA here is from genome assembly GCA_964036045.1 of Eutreptiella sp. 'Long Island Sound 2002'. Lineage (NCBI taxonomy): Eukaryota > Euglenozoa > Euglenophyceae > Eutreptiales > Eutreptiaceae > Eutreptiella > Eutreptiella sp. 'Long Island Sound 2002'. Next base: position 60,372,039 of record OZ038390.1, read on the forward strand.
TCGGCATTGCATGCCCACTAATGGTGGGGACACGTCTTTTTGGTTTGTGAGAGTGGGACAGTGTCCCTTTGCTCACGGGTGCTGTGTGTGCCCCTTGGCGCCCCTCCCACGCCGGTGCCAGCAATGCTTCACACGTAGCCCTCCCCATGCACGGGGGGGGGGGGGGCGTAGCATCGGGCCATACACCGACTCCTTCCGACTCTCGACCACTTTCAGGGGGGCGGGGGGTCTGATCAGTTGTGATAGACTGAATGTCCCCACCATAGACAATTCCAGCCATTAGTCAGCAGTACTGCGAAGTTCATTCAATGCACGTGTCCCCTTCTTGGTTGGGGTGCTCCACTATGTAATGTACAGTGAGGCGTTTTTGCGGTTAGCTCTGTGGGTCACTTGTGTGCTTGTTCTTTCTGCCGACTCTATTGAACAACCAGGATCAATATAAAAGCTGTCGTCCATTAGGTGTGGACTGCATGAACCACACACACTATGCCAGGGCCGCAAAGCGTGGCACTCCTTCAGCCTAACCCTAGTACAGTAAAAGGTTGCTGTTTCAAACATACAATATAAGTGAAGGCAAAAACACGTGGTGTGCCGTTTAGTGACAACTGCAGTCCGTGGAGCAGGAGCGGTCACTGCTGCCAGTTGAAAGCTGGTCGTGTGAATCGCTCTGGCCCAAGCCCGGGGCCAAGGCGGAGGTGGCATCTTCCGTCGCCGTTCCGTGGTCCGGGAGCAGTTCTAGCTCCAACACCGTCAGCATTGCTTGGGCATCCGCAGAGTGTACGGGCAGGGGGGGGGGGAGGGGGGGGAGGGGGCAAAATCAAGTGCTATAGCAACAGATGGTGAAAGTTCAGTTGTGAGTATCCTACGGCGTTTAGGTGCTTTTGGTGTACTACAATGTAGAAAATTTGCTACTGGCGTGGCCAGTCTAGGAAACTTGGGATGGGACATGCGCCCCCGCTCAGCTAATCTGTCTGCTTCATTGTTCCCTTCCACGTGGATGTGGGAGGGTACCTTGACCCATTGGACGCTGCGGCCTGGTCTGTCTAATTCCAAAAGCAGTTGTTCCCACAGGGATACATTGGGTACCGGGCCACAGGAACCCTTCCAGCCTCGCAGTTTCCACTGCCTAGCCACCCCTGTTGCCCCCGGTATGACATACTGGGGAGTCGGTGCAGATGGCGATGTCAACAGTACTGAAAATCTCCAGCGCTCTGAGGGCTGCCATTAACTTTGCTGAGTTGTTGGTCTGTCGCAGTGCTGTGGGCATATGTGCAGAGATGGCCGCTTCGCCGGCCAGGTAGATGCCATAGCCTGCTAGTCGGCCTATGCCGTCTTCCACGGTAGAGGAGCCGTCGGTGAAAATCCGTGACACATTTTGGTCTTGTAGCTCTGACAAAGCTTGCTCCGGTTCATCCGCTTGCTGTAGCTTGCAGAGTTGTCTCTCTTTCGCTTTGAGACTGCGTTTGGAAGGGGGGGGGGGGTGGCGGCGTGTTAGTAAACGTGGTGGGTGGGTGTGGGGGTTTTTGCTACGCTGTCATATCTAAGAACTTTTGAAACCAATGAAGTGTTTCCTTGGCAATCGGAAGATAGTGGGGGCATGTGTCCCAAAGGGTAATAGTTCTGTGCCAACGCTGACATTATAACTCCCAAGTGATACGGCAAAACGGTTGATACTTCTTTGCACAGCGGGCTTGCCAGTTGGTGTAAAACGCTGACCAGCCAAGCAACCCTGCCGGCGTCGATAACGACGCGACCGGGTCGTGCTACAACATGTGTTTGACTGAAAGGACGGGAGTGTTTTGTGAACGAAAGGCAGTATCTATGATATCAAAGGCTCCAGGGAGATAATGACAGGACAGAGGGGCATGTTCGATTGTTTCCCGTTCACCTTCCAGTGGGCACCATACCTCTAGTGGTTTCCACTTGGCCTATTTGTACCCTACCGGTAGGCAGTTCCACAGTGCTCGGTGGACAAAGTCTTTTTGTTTGGCAAGCAAGCGCAGTTTGTGAAATGCAGTCCAGACCTCCTCTGACTGTCTGGCTTGCAACGTGTGTGGGAGGGACAGGAGGCCAGCCATGTGGCTCCATGTCCATCCGAACCACGTTGCTTGGTCAGGGACAAGTATCCTGCAAGAGGGAGGTGGGGGGGAGAGGAAAGGGACAGCCGCTGTCTGTATATAGGGACCCACGTTGGTGCAATGAGAGTCAACAGTGAGTCATCCTCTAAAAGCTGGCCGACAGTAAGGACCCCTAGACGAATGAGACGTGGCGCAAAGTAGGTCAGGGCGTGTTGATCCCTAAACAAAATGGAGTGCCAGAGTGGTGTGTCGTAAGCAAGCAGCTCTGGGTCTGAAATTGGATGTCTTTTTTCACCAGGGAAAAGGCTCTCGCACTCCACCCGAGGTATGCCATGGTGGCCCAAATGACATTGGATACCATTTGGAAGTAGGGGAGGGTTGGCTTGGGGGTACGAACCTGACATCCCGGGCCGACGGGGACCCCGAAAACGGACAAAAAGTTTCACTGTTGGCCTGTGTGGCCAGCAGTGAAACTCACATAAAAATTCAATTTCCCAAAACTGCACTGTGGGGGCCATATTTCATAATGTTTCACTGTCAACAGTGAAACAGCAACTGACATAGAAGCATTGAGGTGTGATGGACGGCATCCCCAGAACCCCCCCCCCTCTATTCCATCCCATGTGAGGCTGTGGACCAAGTGCAGCCACGAACAACTTCCCTCCGTGACAAATGAGTGTATGTAAAGGAGCAACACAAAACACAGGTAGGACACTTGTGCACACAATGTACCTGCATGTGTAGAAGCATATCCGTAATGAAAAATACTGTCACTGGCAAATGACATCAGCAAGGGAGAGAGTTTCACTGTTAACAGCGAAACAGAGTTTTATACAGCACTCCGAGGTGCAACGTGGAAACAATACAGCAGATATATGACCCTGTTGGTGAAACTGACATAGAAGATAAACAGTACGTGGCTCTTGCAGTGAAGTACAGTGCAAATACACAAGGACAGTGTCATATGTCCGTGCAGTCCAAGACAGAGGCTGAAGGGTACAGTTTATGGTTCATAAATGATTGTTCCCGTCTGTTGAAAAACAAAAGCACATAGTGGACTTCCGGACCAAACTGTGTGTAGTAGGTCATCACAGAGCAGTGCAGTGACAGGAAAAAATCTAACACCAGTTTCAAGCATTTCGGGCACAGGTGTCATTATGGCCGTGTGTTTCACAGTTGACAGTGAAAGTACGGTGTGATAACCTAGCACACCAGCAGACATTATCAGGGCAGCAACAGTACAACCAGAAGCAGTTCTCAAAAAAGCACAACTAACAGGTCCTCCCATTAAGCCTACTGCTTTGCACTGCGGGTCCTCCGGGAAGCTTGCTCAAGCTGAGCCACACTGGGGATGGTCACGGCAGGGACTTTGGGTTTCCGCTTCAACCCGGGGGCTCCTCGTCCGCCGGATCCCACGCTGTTTGCGTCCTAAAGCTGCGCTGCAATTGCTTGCTACTGGCCCTTGTTAATGCTGTGCAAATCCACGGTATTCTCTAGGTCCATCTGGGTGAGGGTGGTTTGCTCAGTCGACCGCTTGGCACGTGCCTTGGCAAGGGGCTTGGCCTTCCCCTTCTTGTTCCTTGTTGCCTTCGCGGGAGCTGGCTTTGCATCGACACTAACGGCATTGAAGGCAGGTTCAAGGACAGTTGGGGGCACATGAACCACAGAATGGACAGCACGGGATGAGGTAGCTTCCGGGCAGACACTGTCAACAGTGAAACCTCCTCGGAGAGTCTAGTTTTTTGGAATGCTGGTGCCAGGGAACAGGGTGTCAAGGAACTTCTGATGTTGGCTTCCTTGCCTGTGTTCATCATCAGCCTTCACACCATTCTCTTTGATTCCTCCTCATTGTTGTATGTATGTCCGTCCATGTACCGCACATTCAAAAAGGGCTAGCATGATATGGTTCATGGTAGGGTTGGGCCATAAGGAATAGTGCACAATTAATTTCCGTCTTTATTGTGCATCCCTTGGCAGAAGGAACCACTACAAGTAAATGAGGAGCAGGAAGCATTATGTTGCAGCACCAGTTTACACAATGTTAGTTTTAAGAAATGATAGTTGCCTTGTGTCTTGTGTTCAACAACATATTCAGCAAACTGAAAACAGCCAAAATAAGGTGAACCCAGTATCTTGCGTGATAGTGAAATACTAAAACTAATGCTCCAGTGACAACCAAAGGCAAATGGTCCTTTGAACCGAATCGCCTGCAGCACACTTTCACTGTTGACAGTGAAACCCCATTAGAAGAGGTGCCTGGGGCATGTAATTTCGTACTGTTTGGGGATGCTTTTCTCCCATTTCTGGCACCTCCTTGCTCCCCGCAGGCTGCTAAAAAATGGAGGCTCTTGCAAAATTGGTGTGCCCATGTCACATAATCCTTGTGTCATTTCTTGGCGGATCCTCTCTTTTGCAAAGGCAACCCGGTTGGCCAATGGTGGTTCCTGCAAGAGTACAAAACTACTTCCCCGCAACTCAAGCCGCTGTTCCTTGATTAGTGTTGTCATAGCCTTTGCATTGGGGACCGTTTTTGCCACTATCATCGGCTTTGCGAGTACCAGCATGCGGCGGAAGAGCTTGAACACAACAGCCACAGAGCGCAGAAGCCATTGCTTGGACCCACGACTCGGCTAGTCCTGCTTCACATCTGCAATACTTCGTCTTGTTCGAGGATTCAAACGCAACTCCAGAGCCACCTCCACAAAAGGCAAAGCTGGTCCTCCTCCCAGAGCGCATTCCACCAATGAGTCCCCGGCTTGGTATAGCTCACCCCGATCCACGACGTCATGCAACCCCGAGCAAATGTCTCGTAGGCTGAATGGGGGGGCACTATTGTCAGTCATTGTGCCCTCTGAGGTAGTACAGGTATATTACATGCAGACAGAACAAGCTGACATCGACCAGTGGTTTCACTGTTGACATTGAAAGTCAATCGTGGACAGGTGTCAGTAGGCAGAATAGCAGAACTTGTGTACAGGGTGCAATATGCCACCTGCTACTAACAGGAGTGGTGGCAGTTGGTTTCACTGTTGACAGTGAAAGTCTCAGTGCTTCGGTGTTGTGCAGGCCAACCACCTGAAAGGTAGGAGAACAGCACATGGAATGGTGGCACAATGGGGGGGTACAACTGCAATAACATCCTCCTCTGGCACCCCGCTGTCCCCCCACCATGGCACAAGCAGAAGGAAGCACAAGGGCACATAGCTACAGGAACTTACCATATGTACTTGATGACCAAAAGTAGTTTCACTGTTGACAATGAAACTACGTGTGATAACGTGGCCTGGTTGGATGAGATGACAAAGTAAGTGAGTAAGAGGCCTCAAACAGTTTCACTGTTAACAATGAAACTGTTTCCCATATTGTGGTGTTAATGGATAAGCAGGAAAAACGAGTAAAAAGAAATATTTTTTTGAAAAAGGCTGTAAAAAACGGAACCGGAAATATCACCGAACCGTCGTGTGGTCCAGTAGATAACCACCTCGTCTCGTCCCAATGGGGGGCTAGGCAGGAAGAAAATTGCTTTGCAGGGGGGGATGGCACGGAAGCCTGGTTGCCCAACCCCCCCCTCCCCCTCCTTTGTCGCCGTGCCGGGAGGGGGGTTTGGGCTGGGGCTGCCCTTCCTGCCGTGCCGGGGGGGGGGGGGGTCCGACCCCAACATACATGGCTTAAAATGATCCCCACGTTGCGCTGATCATTTTGACTACACATATGTGGGGGAAAATTTGTGTTCCGGCGCCTTTGGTGGCAACAACCGTCCTTACACAAAACAAAGGGCCCGGCACGGAAGCCCATTTCTGCAACCACCCCCCCCCCCCTCCTTCGCCGGGCGCTCTTGCCCTCCCCCCCCGCCGCAAAGCAATGTTCGGGCCGCCCTAGGTTCGAATCCCGCTACGTCCCCAACCTAGCCACCAGGTGGCATATCGCACCACCACGTGGTCACCCACTAGGCACGGCAAGTGCCCCGTTGAGAAGGGTAACTCATCTAACACTGCCAAACTGGTAGTTTTTTGACCTGTTTGGTAGTATATTGGTGACCAAGTGGTGAAACACCAGATTCCTAGCCCGGTCAGTAAGATAGGTACTCCACCAGGACCTTGAGGTATCAGCACAATTGTTCCAGTGCAAAGTAGTTTCACGGTTGACACTGAAACTACCTTGAAGGACACGTAGTTTCACTGTTGACAGTGAAACTACCTTGCACTGTTAACCTCACTTGGGTCCGTGCATACTCCACCACACCCAAATGAACCACCACCAGCACCCAAGGGGGGGGGGGGGGTTGTAGACAGGTGGGAGGGGTTGGATACGGCCCAAAGTGGCATATAATGTGGCCTTTCACCTCGAGTTTCACTGTTGACAGTGAAACCTTGGCCCGTTGGGGCCTAAAAATTCGATTTCAAAAAATAGCAGTGGTCAAAAACTATTGTCTTCAGAAATCTACTGAACTATTGGGGGTTTGTGGTCATTTTTTTGCACCAGTGAAACTACCTATCCCGGGTGCGGGCCGGCACCTTAGGATGTCAGGTTCGTACCCCCAAGGTTGGGGGGACACCAGGATTCCCCCCTTACCTCCTGACATCCACAGCTCATACATACACAAAACACAAAACCAACACTGATGCTTGCTCCTTCACTGGCGGTAGACTCGTGTGCCGTGGATCTATGATACACTTCTCCATGATAGTATCACTGGTGTCTCTGAAGTGTGCGTAAGTGTCCGGGTGGGTGGGCGGGCCCAAAAATCTTTAAAAGATTCTATAGTGATATTGCATATGAGTGGGATTATGGGGTGAATCCTGTGATTCGCCTATAGGCGAATCCCTTGATTCCCCCCTTACCTCCTGACATCCACAGCTCATACATACACAAAACACAAGGGCACCGTGGGTCATCTCTGACTCTCACACCATTCCGAGGCTCTCGTGGCTGCATATATGTGGGCGTGCTCGCTCAGTGGAGCATGCTCTGCTGTCTCATCCATCGCACTTGCGAGGGGAGCTCTCCTTTATATACCCGGGTACGATCCTGCTCTGTCTGCACCATGCTTCCACCCCCCCCTCCCTACCCCCCCCCCCCCTCCTTCCTTACTCTGACCCTTGAGCGCCATGGACGTCCCGTGTAGGAGTTACAGTCATCCTCTTGCCAGCCTCGCATCAGTCTGAGTCCTGTTGCTCCAGATCGTCCTTCACAAGCTTGAACACATCCTTGATGAGGTCTGCTTTGCCATTGAGGGTGACTCTCTGCACTGCTGTGGCATGGTGGGTGAAGGACATCGTCAGCCTGACTCCTGGTGCCAGTCGTAGCTTGTGGCGGACGAGGTAAAGGTGGCGTTGGGTTTGGTCCTTGCCCTTCTCAGCAGGCTCGACCTTTGCCATTGGATACTGCTCCCGGGTGCGTCGTGTGATCCAGCCACAGAAGGTCTGCCAGGCGTTGTGGAGGTCCCTTCCTGGCACAGGCCTGCACAGCACCAATTCGAAGGACTGCTCGGTCATCGCCCCCAGGCGGTATCTGGGCTGTTCTGCATTGAGGTGCCCTTCCGCTCTCTCCGCCCTCCGTCGGAGCGTGCGCGCTTTCTGCGCCAGCTTGCCCTCCGGGCCCCGTGATCCTTGTGGGCGCTTCGATCCCACTTTCTCCGGGTCATGGAACTCCTCCTCATGCTGGTCTCCCCACTCAGACATGTTGCCAGGGCCTGCTATAAAAAAGGAGGGGACACGCAGGCCATTGCCCATGTGAGGATTGTCCCCCCCCCCCTGCTACAGACGGAGTGATCCAAAGCTCTGCACAAGGTGCAGCTCCCCGCACAACGCGCCCCACTTATTTGCCGCCTCAGTCTTTGCCCTGGTGATGCTTGCGGGTGTCAAATCTAGCAATCTGGATACAACATCAGCAGGCATGCGCGCAGTATCAACCCAGACAACATTCAAGACCATGCCCGTGTGCCACAACAAGTTCCAAAGAGCACGGAGTATCTTCACTTGTGTACATGCCCTCGTCGACGCCCTCATATTGGCTGCACTGTAGCAGGTTGCCGTATTGTCCACAAACAAGGAGACCCTGTGCCACTTCTGTGTCACCGCAAACCTACAAGCATGTAGGACACCGCTGAGCTCCGCCTGTTGCTGGTTCTTGGCCGGGATTTTTCGCGTCCGCATGATTCCATTGCGTCCAGAGATACCCAGGCGGTACCCACCAGGAGCCTCCGCTGCATCCACCGACAAGAATGGCGCAAAACCAAAATGCCCAGGCATGGGGTCAGCCGTGGCTGGTACATACGAGATTACCAGCGCGTCGAACAGCGCCGATATCAGGGCCGGGCTTGGGCGGTGCTGAAACCGATGATGTCCCCATCGGAACCTATGTCACCCCTGCAGAAATAGGGTGACCCCCTTGCGTGGTCCAAACGCCCACTGCATTTTTCCCGTGACCCGCTCCGCCACCTTTGGGGACACAGGCGAGCAAGCCGTTTTGATGGCAATCCCCAAGCACTTTGTGAGCATCTTGTCAGTGTTTCGCACCTCCCCCTTTGCCAGGTCGAAAACCTTTCCCAGCCACAGGACATTCTGATGTGGCTCGAGGCAGGATTTGGTGGAGATACACAGGCCCTTTTCCATCAAGAATGCCGCCAACCGTGGACCCAGGCTGTCCATGCACTTCTTGTCCCGTGACAAGATCAGGACATTGTCCAAATAATGGAAACGATGGATATTGAGCCCCACCGCATGGTTGTCAAAGAATTCCCTCAACAAGGCCGCCAACGTGTCTTGTGCCAGTACCGGGGAAAACTTCCACCCAAACGGGAGGCAGTGGAAGTGGGCCCCTTGTATGCGAAACAGTCCCCTATGTTCAGCCGGGATTTGCAGGCTCCAGTAGAAGTTGGATATGTCCAAGGTGATGCCCCACAATGGTGCTCCTCGGTGTATCTCCCTTTGGATGGTCTGAAAGATTGTGTGAATTGACGGAAGCTTGACCTTGCGCAATGGCACCTTCGAGCAGTCGTTCAGATTTCGCATGTCAATGATGAAAGAGCACTTCACATCATTTTTGGGTTTAACGAAAGCGGACACATTGTCCGGGAGGTCCTCCCACTCAGGGGTCCCCAAACACGCAGGGTCCCGACACAGGAATCCATCGTCCACCAGCACTCCAATCATGCGCCTGGTGTGCAACGATGGCTGCCATACATCGAATCTCCCACAATCTGGTCCCGACTTCCAGCTCCGTATATCCCGGATGAGGCGCGTTGGGATGTTTGCGTTCCACACATCCAAAGGGATGTCCAGGCTGCCCCTCTCTCCAAGGCCCGCAGCAATCATTCTTTCTGAGATACCTCCTGACGGGCCATCCCCATCATACCCGTCGTAGTCGTGACCCAGCAAGTCCAAGTTGAGCTCATGCAGATCCTCCATGCGGCGTAGGATCTTTTCCAGGTGAGCCTGTCCACCGTCCACATCTCTGAGGCGCTCCCGCGCTCGGAGAATCACCGCAAGCGCGGCCAGGAAAATCTCATTCCGCGGGATATCCGAGACCCGTTAGGCCCGTCTCGAGGTCAAGCACGCACATGCACGCGCCTGTCTATATGTGACCCACGCTCCCGCCGTAACCCCTCCTCCAACTCCCATGAGAGATTTCATCCTTCGCGGCTTGTGCTGCCCACCCACCTCGTTGCCGGGTGATACCTGCCTCGATTCCCCCCCCCCCCTCACTGCCCCACAGGCCGTCCGGCCAGACGCCTCCTCACACGCTGCGTCTCCTCTTGCCCCTCCCGCCATCGGCCTTCCGAGGTGAGGGGCCATCTGAGGACGACCCAGAGCACGTGGAATCTCCAGAGTCGCTCTCTGGGGCGTTCCCCTTAGGGGTATCGTAGGCCTCAGGGGCCCAGACCTCCGTACATCGCCTGGTTGTTGTTCCCGCGATCCATGGCCTCCCCTTGAGGTAACTTGGGGGGGTAGGCGTCGTGAATGGGTGCCGGGTGCGTCCTGGGTGCGGGCAGTTGATGTAGGCCATTGCTTTCCTTGTGCTCTTCCTCCGGAACCACGCCTTGATGCTAGGGATCTTGCCTCCAGCCTTGTACATGGTCGCTTGGCCCAGGCGTCGCCATGCATGCCATCTGAGGTCCTTCCACTTGGATCCACGCAGAAGGGTTGCCATGACATTTTGCAGTTTGTCCTCAGAGGCCAGTCGCTGTAACTTGTCGAGGTTCCAGCACCTTTGTGCAATCCAGGCGCAGAACTACAGCCATTTGAGGGCCACTCCTGAAACCGTACGGGTAATCCAAGCCCTGTGGACTTTGCGGTCATAGAACTCCGCCGTTCCTGCCAGAACCCCCAGCCTGTGGAAGCTGATGCTAGCCGCCTCGCCGACTCTGAGGCCCAACAGCGTTGAAAATATCGCGAGTCCCACCACACACCACTCCAGCTCTGAATCCGCTTGGTGTGCCATGATCTGCAGAGCCTCAAAACTTCCCCACTCCTGTGTGGACTTCTCTTCCAGTCGCTGTGCCGCTTTGAATGCCTTCCACAACCGTTTTGGAACCGGTTCGCCGACCACCCCCATGGTGTATGCCATGGCTGCTACATTGAGGATTGTCTTGACTGAGCTGCTGCCTTTTCCCTCTCGAATGGCATCACACACAACTTGCTCCACGACCTTGTATGGTCCCCACTCCGGCCGGGCCATATGCGTCTGTCGGAGTCGTCGCATTCCCGTCTTGTACGTACCCAGCGATGTCGTGCTACAGGAGTTTGCGAGGACTTGCCAGTTGCTTCCCAGGACCCCATCCTTGCTGTCTGCCTGGGCTCGACACAATGCGGCATATGCCTGCCTGTATGCCGGTCACTCCCTGGGAACCTCGTCGTCGTCACTCTCCCCCTCCACTTCTCCTTCACGCCAAAGGGACCTGTTCGGGCTGTCCTCCGCCATGCCCCCCCCTCCCCCCCCTTCCAGGGGAAGTCAGTTCTCGCAGTCCCATATCCCGTGGCTGTCTCCACATTCTCCACAAGGCCCCGGGGGGCCCTTCGCCACGTCATATGCGTTGTCGCCTCTCGCAGTGCAGTAGTAGGTGATGTTCTCCAACTCCGCGAACCGGAACCTTCCTTTTCGGGTCGCTTCAATCCATGTGCGGGCTCCCAATCTTTCCAACTCCTTGGCAGACCTCGCCGTAACCCGGGATTGTGGTTGCTTCCCGGTGCCGTTGTGTGAGCCACCAGTCACGCCGTGGCCCCCGCTGGGGTACTTCTCTTTATAGCTGTCCTTGGAGACCAGCATCACCTCCCACAGCTGCTTTGCCAGCGTCTCCCCTTTGTCCTCCTTGTTGGACTCCAGGAATTTCTTCAGGGAGGCTGTCGTCTCACACATCCATTTGGCATTTCCCGGGGCTTCAACAAACTCGTCCAGCGCTGCAGGGGTCGGGGGTCGCACGATTTTTGCTCTCCGCTTGTGCTCTAGTCTCACTTTGAGTGCTTCCATCTGTTTTGAGATCTCCTGCTCCTCCGGGTCTACAGGTGCGTCTGGCTTCCCTCCATCTGATGCATCTGCCGATACCAGGTTCAGTTTGTGGCCTTCCCGAATGATGATCCACTTGAAATTGTCGAAGAGGGCCAGCGCCCCCATTGCCTTGAGCACGAACTCGGGGTCTTCTGGCTTTCGGGTCTCCGGGATGCCCTCAGCAAACTCTCGGATGGCCAGGCGGTGCTTGGCTGCCAGCTGTGCCACCTCCATTCCCGCCTTCGCGATTTCGGCACTCGAGCAGAGCTTCTCAAAAGTGGTCCACTGCAACTCCAGAAACGACTTGATGCGTGCCCTGATCTCGTCGTTGACCGCCAGCTCCGTCTCCTTTTTCGCCTTGAACTCCCCTGTTTGGACATCAATTGTGCATCAACAGCAGCTCTCATAACCAGCAATGGCGTGGAGGAGTTTGAGTGGATCTTCTTCCCAGCCAGAGGCCACCTTGAGGTCCTGCAGCCATTTGTCGTGGTCCACCCCCGCGCCTCTGATGCACTGCATGATTTCCACTGCCGCTCTCGCCAAGTGGTCTGCGGGGAGGGTGCTCTTGTAGACCTCGAACTGGCCCTTGGAGACGAAGTCTTTGAAGGTGAGGGACTCCATGCTGATGGCTGGCATTTTGTATGGATCTCCTTACTTGGCCTAACGGGCCTGAGAACCCAAAAATCTTTAAAAGATTCTATAGTGATATTGCATATGAGTGGGATTATGGGGTGAATCCTGTGGTTCGCCTATAGGCGAATCCCTTGATCCTAAGTTCCTGAGCAAATGTTTGGAAAGAGGTGACCAATTGAGGAGGCATTGAAAGTGAATTCTTAACGTAGTGAATGAAGGGTGTGGAGTGCTGCTAATACAAAAATGTTTGCGGGGGGGCAAGGATGTACCCTCCCTTGGTGAGTGGGTGTGCTAGTATGTCAAGTGTGACTCCCCAGGAGTTCAGATTGAGGGCCACTTGGTACACGGTGGCCAGTGTAGAGGTCACCGTTGCCGAGGGCAAAACTACTCTAGCCGGAACAAGGAGAGGCAAAATCTAGAGGTTTAGGAGTTCGACTCTTTTTGGAAGCGAAAGATTCCAAGATTGCATTGCAAAAGCCCGCCCCATTGCTTTCTATAGTGCATGGGCGTACACCTCTGCCGCAGACACATCTCCGAACTGGATGCCTAAATACTTGTAGCACTTCTTAATGCTAAGACCTGCGGAGAGGAGTTGTACTTTGTGAGATGTATCCCAAGTGCCCTTCAGTAGTAGGGCCGACTTAGGGACGTTAACGTGCAATCCACTGTAGCGCGAAAATGCCCTGGTTGCACTCCAGGAAAGCAGAAAAAGAGTAAAGCGCTTGATCCTGTTCTCCCGTAATGATAATCAACAAATTGCCTGCATATAATAGCACTTGAACACAAGTTGAAATGAACATCAATTTGTGTGCAAGCGGAGAAATGAGCATGGCAAAAATAACAAGTGAAAGTGGGCATCCCTGCCACACCCCTGAGGAAGGCACAATCGTGTGGTGCAACAGGGTGTGACCCCAATTAGACAGACAAATGGGTGCTGTGAAGAGCGCCATCATGAGGCGCACCAGGTCCTCAGGAACACACAAATATGTAAGGAACGTTTTGGCATACTCGTGCGAAACAGAGTCGAATGCTTTTCTAAAATCAATGGGGCAATAAATGGCTTGTTTTTCGGTGGACCAGGACCTGAAGGCCTGCCACATATTATCAAAGATGGACCTGCCCCTTATAAAGCCACGTTGCTAAACTAGCGTGATGGTTGTAATGAAATCGTTTAGAATCGTCTAGCTGTAACGAAACAATTGCCGCGATCCATTTGTTGTTAAAATTTTGTAAAACCAAAGGTCTCAGATCTTGCACTCCCACGAGTCCCAGCCCTTTTGGGATGGCGGTGAAGAGGGCCAGAGACCAGGACTCCGGAATGCTTGGGCTGTCCAGAAGTTGTTGATAGATCTTCAACATGAGTGGCACGAGATGCGGTGCAAGATTTTTATAAATCTCACTTGTGAAACCGTCAATCACGGGCGATGAGGTGGCACTGAGATTTTCAAGAGCTGCGTGCACTAAGTCCCCAATGATAGGCTTGATCAACATCTTGGCCATTGTGGCCACGGGTTTGTTTGCGAAGAACGATTATAAATAGGCAGAGCAGTCTGGGAGGGGGGGGGAGTAGAAGAGAGCGTGTCGGACCAAAAGGTGGTAATATCACGAGCCATGGAGTCCAAGTCAGGTAGAACACCGCCTGATTTGGAGCGTAGGGAGTGAAGCTTTCGTCTGACCTGTAGCTGGCGCATCCGTCTCAAGACCTCTTGTCTTCTGCGGCGGGGCTGAGATGCATGAGGGTGTGTGAGTTGAGTTTTTAGCTTATCCAAAACAAGCATGCTTGTACGGTCTGTCTATGACTGTTCGGAGAGGGCAGCTAGGCATCTGTAAAGTGCTGTAGTGGGGAGGGCTTCATAGCCTCGTGAGGCCAAGTAATCCGCTGCACCTGGTGTGAGCTGATGGACAGAGGACTCCCTGAGGAGTGCTTGAACCTCCGTAGTGCCTGTGGTGGTGTTTTGCCGTTCATAAGCAAAAGCTGCTTTATGTATGGCCGGCATAGAGTCCTCCCACGTTGTGAACCCTGTGGTGGATATGTTTTTAAGAACTTCGGACGTGTTGTCAATTGTTTCCTGACATTTCAAAAAATTTACCAGACATTGTTTCCTACGTGTAGGGCCGTCCCTGATGGGGCGGATATTGATCACTATGGCCTTGTGATCGGAGCTGGCCAAAAAGGTTGTGTAGCACTCCTGAATGTGTTGGTGAAAACTGTGTGGGACTAAAATCCTGTCAATCCTTCTTTTACGGTCCAGTTCCGATGCGGACAGGACCTGTTCATGCGGTAAGGCACTCGTGTTTGTTCTGACCGATGACGTTCTCTTTGGCTTAGTTTGGTGGGAAGGGAAACCCCAGGTCCAACCCTCCAGAGGCATTTCATCCAGTCGTCTCTAGTGCAAGCACACGAAAGCGTCCAGGAGGCCTAGTCTCGTGATGACATCAACCTCTATTTTCCTGGCCTCGATAATGTCCGCTGGTTCCTCACTGGTGCGCGGGCAGGAAACGTCTCGTGAGGGTAGGATGACTGAGTTGTGGTCTGATAGGAAAATAGTTTCAGGGGGAAGTAAATCAAAGAGGGCGCTTAGAGTGGACCACTGTGCCTTGCGGGCCGGGGCATCATGGTGAAAGTGACAGACAGCGAAGTGATGTAGCATACCATCCGGGTCCCGTATGGTTGCGAAGAGAAATTTGTCTGCACGGGTTCATGAGTTAAGCAGTGTCCAGGTGTTACGATACACCATGGCGGCACCACCTCTGCCAGTTTTGGTGACGTTGGCCAAGAGAACCAAATCTCTTTTAGCAAAGTTAGACTGCAATCGAACCAGTGTATCAACATCGGGAATATGGGGTTCTTGAAGCCCCATGACGTTGATTTTCAGGCGATAGAAGAATTTAAAAAGTTGCAAATAGCGAGGCTCAAAGGAGTCGGTCGTGGGCACAAGTGTGCTGAGACCATTGCAGTTGAAAGTGCACGCCTTGAGGCCTGCTGCCATGAAGGGGGAGGGTGCGGGAAGATGGTTCCCTGCCGCATCCCTCGACGGCGGTGGTGTTTGGGGGGTGTGGGTGCAGACATGGCTATCCGTGTCTGACCGCACAGGCATATGTATTTTGGCCCTGGCTAGGCTGATTCCGCTTACGCGCCTCTATAGATTCAAGTTTCATCACATTGAACTCGCTCAGTGGTATTATTGTGATGGCCGTGTTGCGCTGAGGATCGTGTAGGATAGTGCTGGTGATAGACGTAAAATTTCCTTGCAGTTTCCAAGCTGCACTTGAAATTTTTCCTGGATTCCACGTGGGGGGGGGGGGGGTGGGGGGGTTGGTTTGGTTTGGGTCAAGGCCTGTGCCGGACGCCCAGGCCCACGGTCAGCACTCGTCTTTGTGCCAACACAAATGGGCTAGGTGAGTCGCGGTTGTCCGGTCCCAAGGCCTGCCGGACTGTTGACCGCCCCCGTACCCCGCGGTCACACATGCAGGAGGGAGATGTTGCCGTGCCTGTGTGTGGCGCGCGCGGGGTGGGAGGGCGGGGTGTGCATGCTGGTGGAGCTTGCGGGGCATGACGGGTTACACTCCTATGCCGCGCCTGGCCCTGCCCACAAGTGCCGGCGCTGCTCCGGTGTCGAGGGCCGTCACTGGCTCCCTCGCTGCAGCTTGGTTTCCGCGGGTTCGGGACAGTGTCTTCGGCGGCAGGCCCGTTTTGCGGGGGTGGGTGCTGGGGGTGGGGGGCGTCCACTCGTCCTACCTCTGCCTCCCTGAGCACGTGGAAGAACCAAGTGGTGCTTCTGTAATTCGCAGGCAGTTTACTGAGTGGGCCAGGTTGCAGGCTGGAGGGCCCAGCGGTGGCCCACACCGGCGGTGGCGAACAGCCATAGTGGGCCCAGGGCAAAAGGTTGCATTGGTAGCGGGAGCGTCAGGGCGCGGTCCCCAAGATGTACGGCCGTAAGCAAGGCCACGCCAGCCCCCGGGGGCTGTGGGGGGGGGGGGGGGGTGGGTCTGGGGGGGTCTGGGGGAGCCAAGAAGGGGGGGGGGGGGTCCAGACCCTAACATATATGGCATAAAATGACCGCCTCATCGCGCTAATCACTTCAAGGCATGTATGTTGGGGAAATATTTTAAACAAAAGGGGGGGGGGCATGGTAGGTGGTACTTTTGTTTAACGGCATAGCACCCCCGAGGAAATTCCCGGCCACTAGTGCTAGTGGCACCCCACCCAGGCCGAGCCATGCTTGTTCTCAACGCAGAGTTAATGTATGTGCTGAAACCCGTTGGAGGAGCAAAGGGGGGGGGGGGCTATTTGCACCACACTCACCACCCCTTTCCAAAAAAAAAGTTCTCTCCGTGCACTACGTGCCCACAACGAGCGCACGTACACCGGCACATCATGTGCGGGACCGCGTCACGCGCCCTTTGTGGGGTGCTCCTCGTCAGGGTCCCAAAACATGGGTGATAGAAGTGGTGGAGATGACGGAGGTGAAAAAAGGAGGCCTAATAGCGCTTGTCCAAGGGACGATCAAAATAGTCCTCGTCATCGCTGGACTCATCGCTTGTCAGATGCGCTCTTTTCCTTGTGCCCTCGAGAAGAGCGTCTAGCCGCCTCTTGTCTTTTGCTCGCTTCCCGGTGGACTTCAACGGCCACGTCCGACAATCCCCCTCCGTAGTGGCCTCCGATTCAGAGGGTGGCATGGATGAAATATGAGATGTTGTTGGTGGCATCCTTGCATTCTCGGGAATCCCCAACAAAGGGGACAAAATCAGAATTGGCTGCCTCACCCCTACCTTCTTGGGGGCCCGAAAGTAGGCGGAAATGCTACGTCACCCCTGCATTCTCGAGGATCCCCAACAAAGGGGACAAAATCAAAGCATAAAAGGGCCAAAACAAACCAAAAAACAAATTTTCCCTTGAGGGCCGCACCCGGATGGGAACCCTGAATATTGCTAGCACTGGAGTTTGAACCCATGACCTCCCAATTGTAGAGGCACTACTTTACCCACTAGGGTATGGGCCAACTCTGACAAATATATGCACAAGTGTGGGATTGATGTTTGATCAAATGTGGTTTTCCTCCAATATTGAGTTCTCCTGAAAAATCCAAGTATTTTGAGTCTAGACACATGGGGTGAAAACCCATTTTGTCACCCTCTGCCAGATCAAGCAAATTCTATTGCCTTCGGCAAGGCACCTCGAAGAGGGGAGAGGAACAACCTTTTCTGAGCTGTTGAGGCGGGAAAACTGCATAAGCAGGTTGTGCCCTATACCCCTTGGGAGCCCCCCCCCCCCCCCCCCCAAACACCCAAATAGGGTGAAAAACACATAAAGAGGGGCTAAAACATGCTTTACATAAGATATTTGATCTTTTTGGATGGTCAAAGTATCAAAAAAATCAGTTTCAGAAATTTACATTTTTGGGCTGCTGAGGCGGGAAAACTGCATAAGCAGGTTGTGCCCTATACCCCTTGGGAGCCCCCCCCCCCCCCCCACAACACCCAAATAGGGTGAAAAACACACAAAGAGGGGCTAAAACATGCTTTACATAGGATATTTGATCTTTTTGGATGGTCAAAGTATCAAAAAAATCAGTTTCGGAAATTTCCATTTTTGGGCTGCTGAGGCGGGAAAACTGCATAAGCAGGTTGTGCCCTATACCCCTTGGGAGCCCCCCCCCCCCCCCCAACACCCAAATAGGGTGAAAAACACATAAAGAGGGGCTAAAACATGCTTTACATAGGATATTTGATCTTTTTGGATGGTCAAAGTATCAAAAAAATCAGTTTCGGAAATTTCCATTTTTGAGCTGCTGAGGCGGGAAAACTGCATCAGCAGGTTGTGCCCTATACCCCTTGGGAGACCCCCCCCCCAACACCCAAATAGGGTGAAAAACACATAAAAGGGGGCTAAAACATGCTTTACATAGCATATTTCATCATGTAAGTGGTCATAATATCAAAAAAATGTTTTGCAAAATTTTCCATTTTTGACCTGTAGAGGGTGGAAAATGCTTTGTTTGTGCACACACCAAAGGCCATTGAACCACCAACAAACAGCAATTTTGAAGCTTTTGGGGGGCCCATGGCTCGGGCTATATGGACTTGGCGGCCACTACGTGGGCCCCCATGGGTGCTCAAGTACCCGTATTATCACTAAATCATCACCCAAACCCATCCCAGGGGCGACAGAAGGGTTTCGGAAAAAGGCGAATTTTGGAAATCTTGCAGGTGTCACTAAACAGCCTACACAACGGCAATTTCGGGGCTTTTGGGGGGCCCATGGCTCGGGCTATGTGGGCTTGGCGGCCACTACGTAGGTCCCCATGGGTGCTCAAGTACCCGTATTGTCACTAAATCATCACCCAAACCCATCCCAGGGGCGACAGAAGGGTTTCCGAAAAAGTCGAATTTTGGAAATCTTGCGGGTGTCACTAAACAGCCTATCTGGCGTGAAAACGGCTAAGTCCTCACCGGCAATGGGCCATATGGGGGGGGGGGCGACTGGGGGTACCTGGAGTTGGGACCTGGGACCCCCGCCATGGGTTAGGTGGTCCATATACAAGAAGAAAGTTCTTCAGGACCCAGGTCCAAATACACACACAGCGGCCACAATACGCAAAGAAGTTTTGCCCCCCCCCCCCACCCACCCCACCCACCCCCCCCTCAAAAAAGGGTACCCCGGTGCGGGGGGGTACGGGGGTCAAAATCCAAAAAATCATTGGGGGATCATTTTTGGTCCTAAAATGATGATTTTACAAGGGGTTAAACGTTAGAAACCATACATTGGGGTATGCTACGCGAACGACCCCAAAAAAGGGGGGTATACGACGCTCGCGCCTGCGCTTGATCTAACAACCTCTCTTCGAGGTGATTTTGCCTAGAGCGCCTTCGGCGCCCATGGTCCGGCACTCTCAGACCAAATTCCTCGAGGGAGGGGGGGGGGGTAAAGGGTCCGGTCCCGGCGCCCACCCCCGTGTCCCCATGACGGCAAAGTTTGGAGGCAGCTTAGCACCATATCTGACCTGGGACATAGAACACAGGGCCAGGGGGTTCTGATCACCAAGCGGTACACATCATCAGTGGTGTGTAGCCGTTTTAGGCATTTTGCCCTTTCGGGTGGAAACAGGGTGGCTTGGCACTCTGGCCCGTGTTTTGGGAAGGGTGGGTGGTGGTGGGGGAGGGGGGGGGGGCAGAGTTGGCACACACCACACGTCTTAACATGACCAGCGCGTTAAGGGGGATCCGCCTTAAGAATCCCGGACGCACATTTCGGTCTGTTTGAGCCCTTTGTCACGAGCGCCGCCCCCCCCCCCCCTTTTGAGGGGGAAACGGCGGGTAGGGGTCCGAAAGAGGCACATTCACGTCCTGACTCAATCGCTGTGGTCATTGGACAAGATCTGGTACAGCCCTGTGCAAATTTGCCTTGTGTGCGGTCCACAGCAACGCACACCTGCGCGCCGCTGCTCTCATCCGCCGCCATCAGCGCCCCCTGAATGCGCTCCCAATCCGCTTTCGGGGCCCAACATTCTGCCAACGCCGTCGACCCCTGGAAGTCCAACATATTCAATACATCAAGCACGGACTTCTCAATCAGCACTGTCTTCTTCCACAACCACAGATTGGCTTTGACCCTCTCCAGAAGGTCCCGACGCACGTCTTCGGTCGCTTTCAGCGTCGCCTGCAAGCAGCGCATATCTTCGGACACGCTCAGCGACATCCGTTCCACTTCCTGCCACGCAAAACATGTGTGGGCTTGGGCGTGCGCAACGACCACTGGCGCTTTTTCGCCCAAATATGCTGTCGAACGACCACCCGCTGGTCAAGTGGCGAGACACTGCCGGTCGTTGCACAAGGGCGGGGGCGTACCACTGTTACCAGTGCCACCACTGCCCACGATGTGAACCGCTCACTCCGTGAATATGGGCCCACTCCGGCAGACAGTGATGGCGACACACTACTTGCTGGCAATGCCACTGCTGCTTGTTGTGCTAAGAGGCAGCAACTGGTACCCCCTCAGATGACACACTGCAATGTTGTGTAGGGGGGGGCGTTTTTTGTGGACAATTTTTTCCCGTTTTGTTAAAAAAACCCGGAAACCCCCAAATACCCTTCACACAAGCGGACAGATTGAACAGCATTTGAGCAAATGGGTCGGAAATGTGCATGCAACCATGCTGAGAAGGAACGAATGTTCAGCTGGTTGCGACATGAACGGGCAACAATAGCGCGTTGGGGGTCCTGTGGGACTGCTACTTGTTGGCAGGGAGGCAAGGAGGCGTTTGGCGGCAAAGACATTGGTGATCTCAATTTCAGTTGTGATCTCACATGCATCGGCATTACGCCTGCATGCCTGAATTTTTGTGCAACAGCCACCACGATTCGTCCCACAGCCATGAAAATGCGACTCTGTGGACACAACAAAAAAGTAATGTCGGGAAAAGCGCTGTTTGACCAGGGGGTAGTCGCTGCGCAACGCAGTCGTTGCTGACACAAAGGGGGGGGGGGGGGGTTGGTTTGGGTCAACGCCTCCCCCGGACGCCCCGACCCACGGTCAGCGCAACCATCCCTGCGCAACTCAACTGGGTTGGGTGCTCCCGGCTGTCGCGGTCTCAAGGCGTGCCGGACTGCTGACAGCCCCCGAACCCCGCGGTGGCACATGTGGGAGGGAGATACCGCCGTGCCTGTGTGTGTGGCGTGCGCGCTGCTGGGGTGCCTTTGGGTCGAACGCGGGGGGGGGGGGCGGGCGCGGGCGTGTGGGGTGGTTTGTCGCCTGGTGCTCCAGGCCCTGGCAGGGAGGCAGTGGGCGCCTGACGCTACGACCGCCGGGGGAGTAGTCGGCCTGGACATGCCCCCTCCAGGTCAACTGACATGCCGCTGGCCACCTCACGACTGCCTGGGGCACAGGGGCGGCTAAGCCTTGCACTCAACTGGGGGCCACCCGCACTCCTTAACTGAATTATCACAGGTGGTGCTGCTCACGGCTGGGTAGCGACCCACGGTGGATTGGCTGCGCGGTTGGAGGGGCCCCGGGGCACGCTAAGCGCTGCCCTGCTCTGGGGCCTGCCCGGGTTGTTCACCTGAGTGGCGGTGCTACTGTCCACGTAAGCGGGGGGGGGGGGGGGCAGAGGGCACACCACCCGAGTGACCGCTCCCTTTCACAAAAGGGGGGGTTGGGGCTAACAGCAGCAGTGGCACAATGGGCAGCAGTGCTGCTGGCAAGCATTGCAATCACTGGTCAATTCGCTGTGAATCACGATGTGCCACCCTCAACTGCCCATGGAGTGCTTTCCTCCACATCCCCAAGACCACCACAACCAAGACCGCACAGTACAAATCAGACAAACTGCAGGCGTGCGCTTTTTCTTTGACGACAGTGGGATTGGGTGGCTGAGCCACATCGCTCCAGACTGGATAACGATCAGAGCGAGGAACGGCAAGGATACCAGTGCCCCGCAGAGCTCCTAGACATTTGAGAGCCACAATAAAAAGGTGTAAACTCCACGAAACAAAGGCACGCTGTCAGTGGTTGTGGACTGTTGGTGGTGGAGGGTTGTGGTCGTCTTGGTTGTGGTGGTCTTGAGTGGGTGGGGGAAAGCACTCCAGGGGCAGTTGGCGGTGGCACATCGTGATTCACGGCGGTGTCAATTGAAGGATTTGCCAGTGATTGCGGACCTTGTCACTGGTACTCAGCCCATGTGTCCAGTCAATCAACCTCCGTTCTGCTAAGAGGTAAGGCCAAGGTTCTGCCCTTCAGCCTTCCATCTTCGTTTCCTCCCGGCCACGTTGCATGAGATTCTGTTTGGATTGTCGTAGGTCAACGTATCAGGCAAACGGTATTGACAGGCTTTCACCTCATACATTTATTCCATAAAAGTATGGTTGCAGGGTCAATTGCTACCGTGATTCAGTGCTTGCTGCCTCCAGGCTGTTCCATTTATACGTTTTAGGAGGCGCAGCTGTGTATGCATGCCCATTTCAAGGCGGCCTTGGGCGGCTACATGTGACCTTTTCGGGCTTTTTCTCCGGCTGGTGGGCGTTGTATTGTTGCAGTCGCACCCCGTACTCGGTACTGGTCTTTTGTGGGGTTTTACAGCTTTTTGCTGCAGTTGTTACAAATGTCTAGGATGAGAGTCACCAGCAGCCAGCTTTTGGGGGGTAATGGGGATGTGGAAGATGGTTGGCTGTAGGGCTGCAGCGGGCGAAGTGGCGCGCCCCGCAGGTGGTCATGTTCGCAAAGCGGCTGGTGGAGTGCACAGGGCTGTCAGTGGTTGTTATGGACTGGTGGTACCGGAAACAGCTCCTTTGCGAACATGATTACCTGCAGTGGGCGCCACTCAGCCTGCTAGTAGGAAAAGGAAAGCCCAAATCTACAAGTGACCGAGCAGGTTTTTGCAAGGTGAGGGGTCTGTGGGACAGACCTTCAGGGGCGAATGGGCAGAATCCAATTCATGGATGCATTCAGCTCGAAAGTATGCTGCACAATCCACCGCCGAAGGAGCAGGAAACACCTGGGGATTGTCGATGTTGTAGGGATACAGAGTGGCGGTCAGCGACTCAGACAACTTTGTTACCTTTTCCAATGCGCGCTGGGCCGAAAAGAACGCGACGAACAGAGTCTTCTCAACCGGATCTGTGTGGGGGGCAATGGTGCACGCATCACAATCACGCTTCGCTTCTCATCATCCCGCAAAGGATTGTGGAGAATTGTAGAATTCGGTGGGATTTTTCAGGGCTTCAGGGTTGATCGGCCTTGTGGAGGGCCAGTGAAGCCAAACGGTGAGGATGGAGGATGAATGAGGATTGGCGACCTTGTAATGAGAGGTATGACTGTGCTGTAGGGATGTTGTGTTGTGTGGTTGCTGACAGCTGGCGCTGTAGAAGATTTGTGCAATTCAATAATGTTGGTAGAGGAAGTTGGTTGGGGGTTGCAGAGGGCGATGGACTATTGATTGAGGTTGACGAGAGTTGATGAAGGATGGTGAGGGGATCACTGCGGTTTATCTCACCACCTGCAGCATCGCGGTTGCTGAGAAAATTCGCCCCGTACCCGGGATGCTGCAGGTAAATTCCATCGCGAGCCTGCGCTTTTTTACTGCAAAAAAAATAGAGCGGGGCCGTCGCAAGATAACCAGCTCCTAAGTACATTCTTCTTGGACTTAAATTCTGTGCTTCGAGGGGGGGCTGTGGGGCTAAGTTGGACTCCATGTTTGTTTACAAATACCAAAAAAGGAAATGTTGCTCACCAAAAATATTGCGGCCTGTGGTACAGGGTAGACAGAGCAGAGATGACCTCCAGTGATGGGGTCCACGTATTGCTCCTGGGCGGGCGCAGTACGCAGGAACATGTTGCCGCGGGTGGCCCGGTACACCAGCCGCTCAAACAGCCGGAGCTGCTCCGTATTGATGACTCCTGTCAGGTACCTCAAGCCTGCGAAGCTGCTCGAGGGGCCCTCACCTTCCGGGCTGCTGACAACGCGCTCGTCATCCCCACGGAACCAGGAAGGCGGCAAGCGGAGGATTTCGTAGTGCCCCGTGATGCTGTGGATATGAAGATGCAGAGCCAAAAGATGGCGGGATGATCTGCGCCGGGAAAGTGGAGCAGCTTACAAACAGCCACGTCTGACACACCGATGCAGGTCGTGAATTTCCAAGAACGTGTCTGCAGAGGGTTTGAGTGATAATTTTGTAAGGAAGGGTGGGGGAAGGTTGGGGGATAGAGTGGAGGTTGGGGGGAATTGCCGGCGAGCATCCCGGCTCGGTGAGTCTGCAGGATAAGAAAGGGTCACACACGTGATATCAAAACTTTTGTTTGTTGCATAAAAACGGGTTTGAATGTGATCCATATAAATGTGAATGCGGTCCAGAATGACCTGCACACGTTGGATATTGGACCCGCCTCCTTGCCCATGGTCATGCCGCTGCCTCCCCACACCCCCCCCTCTCGATGTAAAGAGCTTGGCCCGGCCCCTCCCCAACAGCAGCCGTTGGTGTGCAAAAGAGTAAAACAAAATGTTGATCTACCTTGTTTCATGCAAGCAAACCCCCTTGCCAGTGCATCCATACGGCATTTTGTACACACGGAATGTCAGAGAGCCGCATGGGGAAGAGGTTTGCCCACACTGGCGGTACACACTGTGTCACATGGATGGCATCCCAGACAAGGGGAACCATTAATTCCATCATGCGCTGAAGTACCCGGAAGCACATGCAAATACATCAAGAACAAGGGCCTAGTGGGGAGCATGGCACATCATCTCGTGTCTTCGGGATGAGGTCGCCTTGGCTTGCCCGCGGCTGCTGGTAAACTTACCCCGGCCCCAGCCCACCCCGCTACAGGTCCTCCCTCAGTACACACGAACCCTACCCCTCACACTGTTGGACGTGCCAGTAAATTGCACTGCTACCTCCGGTCGGGGTGCCCTGGGCCATGAAACCGCCCACCTTCACCAACACACGTTGCTTAAGCCGCCTCTCTCCCGAGCGCGAGGAGTAAGGAAGAAGCCTGAGGACTGGGGACACGAGGTGAGTGACTGGTGCACGGCCACAGTGCACTGCATCACGTTAATGCTCCCACATTGCGCATTGGTAGGCAGCACCGCTAAGGGCCCATTAACTTCTGCCACCACAATCTGAACTGTGGAGTGGGGGTCCATGCCAATTGGAGAACAGCAAGGGCTCGTGAATGGCGTGGGACGGCGGGATTCCCACATGGGGTCAGGCCTGTATCCCCAAATCAGGAGCGCCCGGGCTGCGGCAGGCCTCGTGTGCTGAGCTGTGCCGCATCGCAGAAGAGGGGGGGGGGGGTGCAACGGCGACGGGGTGCACCTGTTCATCTGCGACGACAATTCTTCCCATTTGCAATTCAAATCACGGAAATCTGCGTCCAGATTCTCAAGTATCGGTTCCAGGGTGTCCAAAGTCTCAGTGCACTCACTGCACCACAAAAACAATGTCAACAGGAAAGGGGCCCCGTGGCATGTGTTTCCCTTCTACTGGACCATCCCTTATCCGGGGTTGCTCCTGTGAAGTCTCCCGTGTCAACAAGGCAACAATACTCTGGTAAGATACGGCCTGATAAGATGGCTGTTTGGCAGTCAGCAGATGTCATGTCTTATGAGTGAATTGGAACGAATGCAGGGGTGGAGTGACGGCTCAGCGACTGGACCCCGATGATCTCTCTCGCCTGTGTTTCAACGATTTGCCAGTGCAACACCCAGTCGTGCCACATAAATCACTGCCTCTGCCACTACTAGTGCACTGGACATGCAGGGGAAGCTGATATGAATCATTCTGGATGCACCAGTGTGTGTGGTTGCTGAGGTGCCGGGGTGGGGGGGGTTCTGGTTTAAATTGTTTGCGCGCAGTTTATCCAGCAACTGCTCCGTGGTGAAGCATAATGGCTCACGAGCTTTTGCTAGCACGAACCAAGAAAAATAGACCGGTTGACACGAACTGGGGAGCTTGTTCGAGGTTTTTGTGAAATTTCTCTGTGGACGTGTGATGCTGAGTGCTGAGCTATAACAAACATGTACGCTGCTCCCTGTGCCTAGGGTCTGGGTTCTTTCTGTGGTCTGGTGCTGACAGACATCTTGGTGCACGATCGGGGGTCGGGGGGGGGGGGCGGGTGATCCCATTGGTGGATACAAAGAAATAATGAGTGTCATATGTCGCTTTGCCACAAGGAACCCGAAAAACTTCATGGTTCCCAGGTCAAGATTGAGAATTTGGCTGCCAGTTGGACTAGGGTAGTGCTCTAACAAGGGTCATTCATGAACAGGGATGGTCCCCATGATTGAGCCAAATGTAACGGACTCC
Source organism: Eutreptiella sp. 'Long Island Sound 2002' (assembly GCA_964036045.1). Classification (NCBI taxonomy): domain Eukaryota; phylum Euglenozoa; class Euglenophyceae; order Eutreptiales; family Eutreptiaceae; genus Eutreptiella; species Eutreptiella sp. 'Long Island Sound 2002'. Next base: position 60,398,033 of record OZ038390.1, read on the forward strand.
ATTGCAACTGCACTGCAACCCCAGCTCTCGCCTCCCCTGCACTGCAGCATCCAGCATGGTGTCACCAATCATGGTGTCGCCACTCGCCCAAACACCCCACAATCCCTTTCAACACAAACTCCATATCCAGCACCAACATGTGCTGCTCATGCTGCCCTGGGCAACGGCGAACCTAAGACTCCCCACAACACACCCCAGCTGAACATCCAAAGTTCGAAAACTGGCACACAAGCTGCAGAATTTCAATCCGAGTGTGTGATATACCATTCTCCACATCACGTGTGCATCCAACCGCGAAACCCCTTGGTTGAAGCACCCATGTACACCACCACCATCAGCACTCTGATTCCATTTGTTCCAGCTCCTAAACGGCCGCCAAACACATACACACACACACACACACATGCACACGCGCGCAACGTTCCCCAACTTGGAACCTTCGCGTCCACAGTACTATCACCAGCAGCCTTAAGAATGATCAACGCTTCAGGTGCCTGAATTACGAGACCGCACGTGGACAAAGATGCAGATAAGGGTGCACATAGGTAAGGGTGGTACTTGGATCAGTCAATGGACAGTGGCAGCGGGAGATGAGAAACAAGTTGTTTCCAAACGACAACAACAATACGAAAGAAATATTGGAGCACCTTGATGATGCAGCGTGACACCACGATTTGCAGCAATAGAAAGTGCCACGCCACTCATTACCGAAGCTGCCACAGCAGCGGTGGCTTGGTCCAAAGGACATATCTCAGTTGTGGAACAGTGACAGGCGCAATACTCCCCTGAGGTGCATCCTTGAATTGCACGCCCACTGCATGCTACAAATAATATCTTGAATGAGGTCCCCAAGTGCCCCCAAAGCAGCGCCTACCAGAGGCTCAGCTTTGCACCCTTGTTCCCTAACCTCTGCAACAGTTCTGTGGGTTCCTTGTGCTAAAGTGCGCAGTTGTTGAAAAGAGAAGGGGCGGTATGTCCCTGATTAAGGCAATTGGCACGTGATGCCATTCAGGTAGTGTGTTACGAAAGAAGGCACGCTGAGGTGGGGCGAGGGCAGCAGACGCTGCTGCAGCATGTGGTCAAACAAGCAGGAGTGCCACAAAGAGCATGAACTTATGCAAACCACACGTGAAGCTGCAACCTTTCCACAAGCATTGTCACATGCGAGAGCCCTTTAGCTTTCTTCAGCTGTTCCTCAAGATAACGCAGCCGCCTCTCGCTCTCTTCACACCGCCGCACGTCGGGAGTGAACAGCCGCTGGAAAGCACTGACGTCCAAGTTCATGTCACGAAATTGCACACAGGCCAACTGCCCCAACTTCAAGATGGTATCATGGGCTGCCTCGCGCTGCATATGCAAATGCAACAGCACCATGTCCTGCGAACGCCATAGACCAGACGCCTTTTCCGGCATGATGTCTGTCTGGAAAAAAGAAAGGGCTGAGAAAGAACATTTGCATCACCCATGATCCCCCAGGGGACACGCCACGACTCTTAGACTTCATATGCTTGTGATGATAGACCTTAAGCAGTCTAAATCATGAAGGCATGTTAGGGACAGGACATATTGAATTGAAATGCAAAGAATGTGGGAAAGAATGTGTTTCCTGGGGCATACATCAGTTGTGGGCAAGAGTTCTTTAAAGAAACGAGTCATATGCAGTGGAGCGCAATGGCCTTTGTGGGGTTTTGCCAAATCAAACACAGCGACTATGCAGTCCTTAAATCCACCAAGATATGATACATCAAGGCAGTCCTGCAGAGCACGCGCCAGGCGAATGCAGCACTAACGGGAAACACATCGACGTTGACAGACATATGCGGGAACACATGCCTCCCATTCTAAGCATAAGGGGGTACCACCCAAAGGAAAGTGCGAGGTGATGGGTAGGGTGCTCACATGCCGGCAGTGAAATCAGACCGTGCTGACGGTTGCGACTGCAAAAGTGTAAGCTGGGTAATGGATCAGGGCAAAGGCAGAGGCTCGCATTCCCCTAGGGACCCACACCTGGGCCAATACCGTACCCAGCAGTGCGGAGCATCAATGTGGGAGGAGACCCTAACCAGACCTGTGAGTACATGAAGGGGTCAGGGTTAGGTTGGGCACCCACTCTGCGCAGCCAATTGCAGAACCAGTCAGCCGGTGGAAACACCGCAACAAACAAACCATATTGCAGTGCAGGTTAGCCCTGGCAAGGCCTGCTAGGGCCATCGAGTGAAATCCATGGGCGCCTATGGGGAATTGTTGTTGAGCGCAGAACTGTTCTCAGCCATGATTTGCTGAAAGGGTAGTGATCACTGTGCAGCCTGACGGACAAGCAGAGTGTGAGCTGTTGGCACATCAACATATGATCCTAGTGCATACTTACCGACGGTCTGTGGGCGCCTCTGCTTGTGATCACTTGCTTGTCAATCAGTGATCATTGTGTAGACTGATAGGCAGGCAGGGCGCGCCAACTTGTGACACCTGTGCAGACTGACTAGTGGGCTGTGGGTACGTCAACATATGAAACTAGTGCAAACAGGCCAAAGACCAAACGCTGCAGGCGTCTACTTGTGATCACTGTGCAGACCAAATGTTTAGCTACAAGCGCATCAGTGAGATCACTATTTAGAGGGAGAGACAGACTGTGGGCATCAACTTGCAGGTTGTGCACACTGTGCACTTTGCACACTAACATAGGCTTTGCACATCAAATTGTGATCCTTGTACAGACGAACTGAAAGGTTGGGCGCGCGTTCCATGTGATCCCTGTGCACACCGTTTGATAGGCCATGGGCGCATTAAGTTTTGGTTCCTATACACACTAACACACATGCCGCAGGCACATCAACTTGTGATCCCTGTACACACTATCCAACAGGCCAGGGTGCGGCTACCATGGCAAGGTAGTGCACTAGAGAGGGCTCTGAATTCACAACGCACTAGAGAGGGCTTTGAATTCATAACGGTAGCTTTGGTGGTCCCCTGCCTTGCTGTGAACGGAGCATACCCTGATTAGGAGCAGAAACCACATCATATAGTGCAGCTAGTTCGCCCATGTGGGGGCCAAGACGCTCTTTATCTTTACAGTACCTTGGGAACAGGATTGCTGGGTGCTGGATTCAGATTGTGGCGGTGGTTCCTTTGGTTACGGGAGGAAACACCGCAACCAACGAACCATACAGTGCATTTGGGTAGCCCGTGTGGGTGACCCAGGTGCTGCCGAGTGTTGTGTGTGTTTTGGCAGGTGTGGGTGCAGCTGTGGGTAGGTGCCCGTGTGGTGGTGCTGGGGTACTAAGTATGGCGCATGTGCGTGTGTGCGCACACGAAATGCCAAATGACCCACTGCACTGAGTTGCGGGTGGGTGGGTGCGTGCATTGGTGGGGGTGAGGATGGTGTATATAGGGGCTGGACAAACCCATCAGGGCCACCCCTAGGGTGGACCTAAGGTGCGTGATGTGGTCAACAGCGGCTCGGAGGAACCCTCCCGCCGTGTGTTAACTCGGGTGTGGTTGCCTTGGGTGACCTGAACAGCTAAATGGAATGTCTAGTGCCTCGTGGGTCCTTCCAAACTGACTAGCAGGATCTCAGTGCATGTGGAGAGGTTCTAGTTGGGTGGTTGGCTCGTGTGTCTCACAAGCCCAATTATCTTTGTCTCTTGGGAAATTAAGGCTGTGAGTCATCCTAATTTTCAATTGGGTTACAACATTGTAGTATGGGGCGAGATACTGAAGGTGCATATCCAATGAACCAACCATGTGCACCATCATCAAGCAAGTGTCTGGTGTGTGCCGATACAAAATATGCTTCCTTTTATGGCCCCCCTACTGCAGAAGCAACACGTGCGTGTGAGCCCCTGCTTCTCTGTGACATGGGAGACTTCAATGGGGTAACCTGTCCCTGCCTGCCGCTGGGGAGGGGGTGGAGGGGACATTGGTGGCACATGGACCATGGATGGGGAAGCGGCGCCCACCGCTGTGTTTGATAGAGCTCTGTGGTTGAGACCCCTAATCGTGATGCCCGGCGATGTTTGCATGTGTTGTATTAACCTTGCAATCCTTGGGGGCAATGCCCTTTCGTGTACGGCCAGCGTACAGCTGTGCCTTTGGTGTGGCCGCTCGTACCTTGTGTGTGGGCATGCGCATTGTTGTTTCAGGGGTCAAAAACCCCAGCCGCATAAAGTAGTGTACAACCCCTACCGTCATGGGCGCCCTAGGTGGTGATTGAACCCGTTTGCTGAGTGGACTCTTGGCGTGGGCAGCTAGCTAGGGCCACATCAGTGTGTCCACCAGTCGGCAGGCACATGCGCTTTGTCAACCGTTCCATGCGGGTGGCAACATTGTGCATCTTGTCGCGTTTGGTGTGTGTCTTGGTGAGTTTCATGCCCCTTGCGTCTCACTTTGGGCTTGAGTGGATTGCTTGACGTGCATTCTTGCCTGGTGCATTGCATCAACAGCCTTGGTGTTTGATGTCCTGTGGAGGTTGCGCAAGCGCGACGTGCGATCGGCGTCAGCGCCGAGGATGACTGCGAGGAGAAAGCTTCCGGCGTTGACACAACCGGATTGCGCGGTGTCTGACGTGGTGGATGTGTCACTAGTGCAGCCACGGCACTTGGCGCCATCGCATTTGTAGCGACAGCAGCCATCTTCACCCAAGGTGTGGCCACACAAGGTGGTAGTGGGGAATTGCCCGAAGAGGGGGGAAGGGCACGCTTGGGTGGCCATAGCAAGCCATACAGCTTGGTGGGCACCCGCTTCCCCGGATACAGCGAGAGGAAGTCTGACACGAACAAACCCGGGTTTCGCTTTCCCCCCTCCACAGCCCAAGATGGGTTTCGGTTGGTGCATGGCTGGAAGTAGGGAGGCCGGAAAAGCCATCTTTGGTAGGCGCTCTTGGATGGTCGAGCTAGATTCCTTAGACTCTAGCCAATCCTTGGCTCGCTTCTTGCTTTCAACAGATTCAGCTCGTGCCAACTGCTGAGAGGGCTTGCATACCCAACTGGTTTCACGGCACTTTCTCAGGCTGAAAATCATGGGCAACATTTGGTGTTTGTAGCACCACGCCCCACTGTTATCCCTCCACCCTTTCACGCTACTTTTTGTAGCAGTGTTCGTGCTGCATGCTGGAACCTCTAGGCCTTCGGCACTTCGCTTCGGCTTTTTTCTTTCCGCACCCACAGTGCCCCAACTATGCCCAGGCGGCTCCATGCAGCCCCACACTACTGCTCAGTTCCTCGTCCCCTCTTCGGGACTGTCCCGCGCTTCCCCTATGCCCACCCCACCCCCGATAGTCCCCTGCATCCCCGAGCAGTCACATACTCCCCTTGTGAGTAGTTGTACACTAACCCCTTGCAAACACACTTTGTGCAGTCCCACGCTCCCCCTGAGCACTCACACACTGCCTCTGTGCAGTCTTGCACTGCCCCTTGTGTCGCACACTGGCCATGTACAAACCCACATTGCTTTTGTACAGTCCCACAGTGCTCCTGAGCAATCCCGCACTACCCCTGTGCAGTCTTGCACTGCCCCTGTGCAGTCACACACTGCCCTTTTGCAGTCATGCACTACTCCCATTCAGTCATGCACTACCCCCGAGCAGCCCCACACTGCCCCTGTGCAGCCACACACTGCCCTTGTGCAGTCCTGTACTTCCCCTGCACAGCCCCGCACTGCTCTTGTGCAGTCTCACACCGCACTTGTGCAGCTGTGCACTAGCCCCTTGTAGTCTCACAATGCTCAGTGCAGTCTTCCACTGCCCTGTGCAGTCCCACACTGCCCATGTGCAGTCACACACTGCCCCTATGCAACCCCACACTGCCCGAGTGGAGTGTCATGCCGCCCTTGTGCAGTCACACACGGCCCTTGTGCAGCCTCGTGCTGCGCTGTGCAGTCACAGCCCAATCCTAGGCAGTCTCACAACACCCCTGTGCAGTCCCACACTGCCTGTGTGCAGCCGCACGTTGTCCCTGTGCAACTCCTCACTTCCTCGTTGCAGTGCCACGCTGCCTCTGGGCTGTATTTCGCCTCTATGGAGTCCCACTCTACCACTGTGCTACCCCTTCACATTGCGCACGCCACCCTAGTGCAGTCCGATACTGCCCCCCAGTCACCCCCACACTGCCATGTGCAGTCCCATGCCGCCCACATGCAGTCCAACGCCGCCCCTGTGCACTCCCACACCGCCCCAGTGCCGTCCTGCGCTACCCTGGTGCAGTTCCGCACAGCCCCTGCATAGACTCGCATGGCCCAGTGCCCCAGTGCAGTCCTATGCTTCCCCTGTGCAGTCCCACGATTCCAGCGCGCAGTCCCACACTACCTAGTACCACCTTGTGTGGCCCAATGTGCTGCCCCGCAGACAAACAATTGCATGGGAAAGGCGTTTGAATACTGATTTCGAAAAGTATACGTGTACACGGAGTAGGAAGCCTTCACTTTCACCAACGGAGAAAAAACCGGTAGTTCCCGTTTTACCCCCTGTTCCCCCCCCGCCAGCCTTTCAGTCATATACAGTTCAAAAATACAGGCGTGTAGATGACGTCTTTTTTGTAACTTCGGGGAGGGCCCGCGCACCCTCTGGGTTGGCCTGATATGGCTTCCAAATTACATGTGCTGGCTTCTTGTCAAAGAGGAGAATCCAAATTTGGTCTTTTTCTCCTTACCCCACATAATCCTTGGGAGGACCCTTTGGGAGGAGCATCGCAACCCACGTACCACAAATTTATGCCCCTGGCTGGACCTCATCTTCTTGCTTGCATAGCCGAACCCCAAATACAATGGGTGGTCACAATCTCAACTCTTTTCAGCCATCCCAAACAGCAATATGTCTATGGTGCTGCAGTATCACATGCGAGACAACACCACCATGCACGTGTGAAGGAGTGTTGATTGAATGATCTGCATCATTTCATGTTCCATGCATCCATACCGAATGTTTGCGGGGTCCTTTTTGAAGATGCAAAGCATCTAATGAACAGCAAATCAGGGAGAAAGGTGTTCCATGCATGTGTCAGTGGGGACTTTTGCATACAGTCGCTGGCAATTGCTTTCAGTAAAATAGAAATACAGAGTTGAAGGCGTATGCATGCCATCACAGTCAGTGTGACCACAATTAACGTGTACAAACCGGTTTAGAAATGGGTAAGGATATTGGTATTGACTTAGGATCGGCACATGAAATTGGATGGGATGCGTGTTGTATGGTGCTGTGCACTTTCTTTTTTTGCACATCATGAAGAGCCTGGGAAAGCGGCTAAATTGCCGGCATTTACCCTCTACCACATGTGCACTGTTGCTGCTGCCATTTCGTTAGTTTCGTCCAAGGGGGAGCGTAAGCTGGAAGCAAAGCCCATTGCAATTGAGCTCAAGTGACCAATAATGAAGGCTATGGCAATGCCTAAGTGTGATTAGAATGCACAATGTAAAAAGCTGAATCAAAGATTCAAACAAATTGATACAAGAAGTTGATTCAAAACTTCAAGACCATACAGTATACCGGAGTTGGTCAGGAGACGGCACTGCTGTGGATTAAAACTGGTAGTCCGCCCGATCATGATTCATGCGAATGACAGCGGCGATGCGTGGCATGCAGACAATGTGTACTGTGTGGGGGTGCAGCAGCAAACAGCCCTCTGAGTCAATGAGGTGTGATCAACTTCCAATTGCATGAATACACTTGATGATGGTGTGGCTCCAAAGGGTCAGAACCCCGTGGAAAAGCTTTGGGCATCGCTCTGCACTGCATTCACAACCAACTCTGCTGTGTACTTCTCAGGTGAAACGCCTCACCCTTTATAATTGCGTGCTTAGCTCGAATCACGCATTTCAAGTGATTTGGGGATCGATAACATGTCTAAAATAAACTCAGGTTCACAGGAATAGGGCGGTCAAGATTCATTCAGACCAACAAGAGGAAAAATATACACGGTCAGTATTATCTCGCAGGTTACATTATGAGGGCCCTGGCAAGGTCAGGCTGTACTCAGACAACTGACACAAAGCCTTCGGTGAAAACAGTATTTCGGATACAACGCCTCAGAGGCCCGCACCGTATAGCCCGTACATAGCCTTGTATTCCCTTTCCGCACCAGCCTGGGTCAGTGTGTTTACGGGAATCTGCTCCCGTCAATACGTCAAAACCCACTTAGTTAGTGATCACATGTCTCGTGGACAAAAAAACCCATTGCTCAAAAACGACAATTGCACATCAACACGCACTCGTACTTCTCGTGCACAAACATCCGCGTCGCCTGCTCCAGGTCTTATGATAGAATCTGCCCCCAGCTGGACACCCCTGATTCACTTCAAAGGCGACTGTAACAGAACGCACTCCCCCCCCCCCTTGTCCAAACAATGGTAAAGTGCCAAAAAGTTGCGGAAACAACACCTTGTTTGGACAAAGGCGTTGTCTACGCGCGTTCTCAGAAGACACAAGCAGTGAAAGGAAAGAGTATATAATTGACGTCAAATGCAATGTTGCTTCCTGAAATAGTGAAGACAACAATGGGTACAACATTTATGAAACACAACCATCGCCAACCCAAAATCACAGAAAACACTGATGAAACACTAGACAGTCACCCAAACCAGAGAATGGAACCGCCAATTTCAATGGTTCCAAACGTTGCGGAAACAGGTTAGCCTATTTAGGTCCTACACGCTGTGCATACAGGGGTCAGCGCAGAAGCAGGACGTGGCAGAGCCACCGTGCCGCCCCCCAAGCCTCACCCTTAGTGTACACGGCGCGAGAGAAGGACCCGCGCCAAGGGCTCAGGTGTCTTCGCTGTTGGCCCGTCCGTGCCCCTTGCCCAGGGTCTCTGCTCCTCTCGGGGGTATAGGCTCTCTCCCTGTACCCGCATCCCCTGGGCATCACTGCTGTCGATCTGGTGAAGCCCAGAGCGAAAAGGCTGCACGCCGCGGCTGGGCGATGGCGTCCAGGCGCGGGCGCTTTACTCGCTGTGCCAGCCCCCACAGCCCCCCGTCCCCTCTTGGGCTTGCTTGGGGTGGAGAGCCCTGGTGACCCGGCTTGCACCAGTCGCTTGCCCGCGGCCGTGGGGCGGCGGTGTGCCGAGGGTTGGTTGAGATCCCCCTGCCCTCCCCCCTACCTTGCGGGGCTGCCCACTGGCTGCCCTCCCGTGCTTCCGCTCCCTCCCTGGGGTGGGCGTTCCGGTTCTGGAGGCGGCTGCGATGCCGTTGCGGCCGCCCCACCCTCTGCCGGTGCGTGGCCGGAGGCGAATGTGGGGGGGTTGGGGGCGGGGACCGCGGCCGCGCCCTTCTGGAACGTGTGATGAGAGGCGGGAGAGGGTGCGGAGAGTCCGCTCCTCGGCCCCTGCTCAGGGAGCAGGGTGTCCGGTAAGTGGGGGGCGAGATCTTGTGGCCGTGAGCCCCCTTCTGCGTGCTCGGATGCCTTGTGGCGCTTCTGTTGGCGCTTGGTCCCGTCCGCGGGGTCCCCCGCCGACGTTCGCTTTCTGCCCTTACCCGGTTCCGTCCGGGTGCCTTACTCCTGTGCCGCCGACAAAGGGGCTGACGGCGCGGACCGGTTCTCTGTGTCGTTCTCGTCCTGGTTCTGTTGCTCACTCGGCCGCCGCAGCCAGCCATGCATGCCTCAGGCCGCGGAGACCCGCTCCACCTGCGGCAGCCTCCGCCTGCCTGGCCGCATGACGTACGGTCCCCGGCCTGTGGGCGGTCATGTTGCCCTGGGGTGGCCTGCGTGTCCGCACCGGCAGCAGTTTGCAACCCCCGGCAACGCTCGCATGACGGCGCCCCATGCATGGGGCAGAGCCCTCCTGTGGAGCCACGTCCCTTGCCTAGCCCGTGCCGAGAGGAGAGGACCCCCTGCGCGGCTGCTGGCTGCGCCGCTCCCGAGCTGGCGGACTGCTCTGCCGGCAGCGCCGGCGGGTAGCGCGGCCGTCGTTGCGCCCGCTGGTACGGCCGAAGGGGGGCCTTGCCTGGTGCTGGAGGAAAGAATCCTCCCAAGAAATCAGCCATTGGTGCCGCATGTAGTGGCCTACTCAGCCGCCGTTGCCACTGCGTGACACAGTGCGCTGCTAATCCCTCAAGCATTCTCACCATTTTGCCGCGGGCGGCAAAGTAGGGTCGCCCCTTTAGTCCAAGGCACGTACAACCCCCTAATGCAATTAGGGAGTGGCACCTAGGGGACTCCTCCGCAGGAAGGAGGCGGCCCACCAGTAGGTGCGGCTGGAGCGCCCGGGCCGCCTGCGTAGGACTGCTGCTCGTTCCTGCAGCGGAAGCACAGTCATCCGTAGGGCGTGCTCTAGGCGCGCGGGCAGCGCCCCACCCGAAGTGGCCTCGAAATCCATTGCGAGCTCTGCGTACGACACCTCCCCCTCGCGCCAACGCAGCATGGAAGCCCATGAGACGAGGTCTGCGGCCAGCTGCCAGTCCCACTTCCATCCACGGGGAAAACGTGGAGCCAACCGCAGTTGTGGACCTCGGTTTGGCCGCGGTAGCGGACCGACAAGTTCCTGCCACGGGTACTTGCGCCCCCGTCCCGGCCGCGGCATGTCTGGAAAGAGGAGCCCAACATGGCCCCTGTCGGACGCGGCTTGCTTTGTCTTCATGCGTGCCATGAGTACCGACAAGGCCAACCCAAACAACCTGTAGACAAACTCGTCCACTTGTTCTGGGTCAACTCCTTCCGTGGCCCAGGAGGGAACCAGACAAGCATGCCGCAGGCAAGCTGGCCAGTTATCAACTACTGTGCTCAGAGCAGGTAGGTTGCCCGTGGCCTCCTGCAGCCACGGGAGCCATGTGTCCCTTTCGGCCGTCCAGCATGCGCGGTGCCAGAGGATGTGCTGCTCGTCCTCGGTCACTTGAGCCGCGCAGTACGGGCAGATCAGGGTAGGCCTCATGCGCTGCTTGCCCCCCGGAGAAGCAGTCCATGTGGCCCTTGTGAGCAGGCCCCGCAAGATGGAGAGCTCGGTCTCCCCGTGGAAGCATGCGAGGCCCGTCCGGCATGCACGCCGGTCTCCAAAAGTTGCGGAAACAACACCTAGCGTTTTTTGGACATGGGTGTTGTTTGCGCAAGAGGGGGCCATGAGGCAACGGAAACTGGGCTCGCATACGCCCCCGTGTCACAGGCGCAAGAGGGGGGGGGGGGGGGCAGGGATGTATTAGAAAGGGGGGGGGGGTTGGGAGCCCCCTCCTCCTAGGGTCCCCCTATGGTCGGAAAGGGGGGCCAAAAATCACCTCGCAGACGTTGTTAGATCAAAGCTAGGCGGGCCCACATCCGCACGAAAATGCCACATACCCCCCTTTTTGGGCCTTTTTGGGCCTATTCGCGTACCCTACCTCAAGGGGTTGAATTGTTCGTTTAACCCCTTGTAAAATCATTATTTTGTCCAATAAAAGCATCCCCCAATGAGTTTTTGGTATGTACCCCCCCCCCCACACCCCCCCCACTCGAAACCCACTTTTTTGCTCTTTTGAGGGGAGGGGGATGGGGGTTGGGGGTCAAAAATGTCGAAAAATGACCCCCGTCTTTGGGTCGAAGATCAAGAATCTTTTGGTTTTTTTCGATTTTGAGCCGAAAAAGTGTTTTCGGGTCCCGACTCCATAGGGTTTGTATGGGGCGGAATGGGCCCGATGCTCATGCAATTTATGCACTTTTCACCCATTTTTGCTATATTGGCAGTTTTGGCGACTTTACTGACCCCGTGGTACCCATTCTAAGGGGTGCACGCAGGGATGATGTGACAGTATATGCCTACTAGGATAGGCCCTTGCCTTGTGCCCCTCAAGGCCCGTGTGAAAGACGCAAAATCATTGTTTCCACCAATAATGGCTTACATTTGTGCATGGCAACCTGCGTATGTAGTTTCCGCCTTGGGCAGCTCCAAAATCGGAGTTTGCGAAATTTATTTTTTTGATATCTTGACCACTCACAACGACCATCCAAGCTATGTAAAGCACGTTTTAGGCTGTATTTGTGTGTTTACACTCCCTTCCTCTGTGCAATGCATGCAAAACAAATATGTTGCCAGTCCCCTCGGGGCCCCGCAACACTTTTCGTAGCGCCGCCAGTCGAGTTTGAAGTCCCTGATCTCAAGGGATTGACACTGTCCGGTGGGTGGGCGGGTGGGACCCTCCATCCTCAAATATAAAAACCGACCAAGCGGAAGGACGTACACATGCACATACTGCATATACACATATATAAACAACGGCAGATCCAGAGAATGCTCTAAACTTCAGTTTCCACGGAAACTACAGTTTACACTCCCTTCCTCTGTGCAATGCATGCAAAACAAATATGTTGCTAGTCAACTCGGGGCCCTATTCCGAAAGGAGAGGATCCCCCCCCCCAATCCGAAGTCGACGATAACTATAGAAATAGGTACAAGTCGTCGAAGTCGGCATGCTGTGCTTGCATCCAGCGACAAGCTGGACCAGGTGATATCCTGACGCCGGCACCTTAGCCTATAAAGGCATGAGCAACAATGACGGGCACGTGTGTCGACCTGTAGCGCCAATACGTCAAATGCTCCCCAAGCCAGGGACTTGGGACTTGGTTGCTGTTGGTGTTAGGGTTGTTTTGCACGGAAGGGGATGGAGAGGCTCCTGGGCCGGTTGGAGTGGGCTCTGAGACCAACGGCAGCTTTAAGTCCTTTCTTACCGGCACTGGTTGCTCTCCTCTCTCCATAAATTTCCAAGCATGCTTGGTTTCGTGTACTACCTTGCCATCGACGGTGATTCCCAACCACCGGCAAGCATGATGATTTGGTTTAGCGCCCCCGATGCCCACAATTGTGTCGCGCCGCCCCTCCGCAGACAGTGCCACCTGTGGTGCTCGAGGCCTGTGCCTACCACGAGCGCCACCCATGCCCCCTCCAAGTCCGCCGCCATGCAGGCGGTCTTTTGCCACACCACGTTTTTGACGTTCCTCCTTGATGAACCGCATCCAACGCGACGCCCATGGCCCAAGCTCCTATTCATGCTCTCCACTCTGCGACTTCTCCCCCATGAAGCAGGGCTTACCATCTCCAGGCGAGGATATGGTCCACGCTTCTCCAATGCGTAGTAAGTTCGTGAGCGATAGGGCAGCCATTCCCAGGCACTCAAGCTCCTTCCACTCCTGCGTGTTCTTTCTCTTTGCAATCCTGCAAATGATGTCCCCTTCAGCCCATCGGATATTCCGTGGGTTTTTCGACGGTCGGAGCCTCTCCAATTACTCGGCAAACAACCAGTCCGCCGGCACCACGATCGTTGGGATGATGGACATCTTTTCCAATCGTAGTCCTAACAGTAAGGCTTTGACCGGCGGCTCGTACTGGCCATCCTTGGCCACTTGTAGCATGTGTCCCTTGAGCACTTCGCGCGGCGAGAGGAAGCCATTGATCTTGCCGTACTGTAGGAACTTGTACAATGCTCCAGCGTACGCCTTTCTGGTGCCATCCTCCAGCTTCCGCTATACCGTAGCCTCGTATGAGCTGCCGACCTCATGCTCAACGTCTTCCAATAAGGCCCCCAGCGCATTCTGGATCCGTACTGCCTGCTTGTCACGCTTGCATGTCCCGTGCAACGACCCCCCCCCCCCAGGACGTGGGGGCCTGTTGGGCCACCTCAATGGCAGCCGAACTCGGCACTCTGGAAAACCCACTAGCGGTTGCCACAGAACTTGCATGGTCGGGAGGGTGGATTGGTGCAGTCATGCCACGTCCCCTTGTTGGTGTGAAAGAGCTGTCGGCCGTTGATCCACCAGAATTCGAAATCTTTTGGGCGGCCTCTCCTGGACTTCATTGTTCCATTGCGGCCTCCACTATCCCGTGGCCGGGTCCTTTTCTCCCCGTCGAACGAGCTGCCGGAGTAGTCAGACGAGGAATCGCTGGACGAATCAGAAGTGGGGGAGTCGGAAGAGTCGCTAGACGAGCTGGATTCGTCTGACGAATCGGACACTGCCATTTTGGACTTCTTGCGGTCCTCGTGCTTTCTGCGCTTCTGCTCCTTCTTGGTCCGCTTCTTCGCCTTCGCCTTTGCCTTCTTCTTCTTTTCCTTCTCACGTTGTTTCTTGTTTTTGGCCTCATCCTTCAAGAGTCTTCTGCCATCCCTGTCCAGTTCCATGACGATGCCCCAAATCTCCTGTGCCACAATTCCCAATGGCACCTCCTCCGTACTTTTCTTGGTCATTGAGTCCACCATTTTGGTCAGCTTGCGCACCCACTTCGGGGCACCTTTTCGCTTCCTCACTCGGCGAAGGTTGTCCCTCTTAAGACCCAATGGCTCCTCCTTCAAGGAGAGTAACTCCAAGCGGGCGGTCGCCCCGTCCTCGTCCATCGGAGCAGCCGTCTTGCCGGACATGTCCTCTGGTGGAGTTGCTCCTGCCCCGTTATTTCCTCCGGCTCCCAGGGTGTGCTTCTCAGGCGTCCCGCTGCTAGGATCTACAGTCTCAGTATTTCCTGCCTGCGTCCCGCTCTGGGCTCCAGGGCCGGCCAACTTCATGTAAGCCACTCTGTACTGGTCCAATCTCTTGACCCAGATCTCAGGCTTGTCCTTCTCCGGCTCTCTAGGCATGAACACCAAGTCTGGTACCTTCAGCAGTGTCCCCGTGTACAGATCGTATGCCGCCACCAAGTTCCACTGTGCCCGAATGTCATTCACTGTGGGCACCACCTGCTGGATCGCATGCTGAATTCGGGCCGCCCATCCGTGGCTCTGGTTGATATGATTCCACTCTATGTTGGCTAGGTCCGGCACCTGCTTTCGGCCGATGTGGTCAGACCACTTCTCCCGGTGCTCCGTCGAAAACGTGATGAGGGCGTCCAGCCCATGCGGCGTACCCTCCATCCTCAAATACAAAAACCGACTAAGCGGAAGGACACACACATGGACATGCTGCATATATGCAGAAACAGCGGCAGTCCCGGGAATGCTCTGAACTTCAGTTTCCACGGAAACTACAGTTTTTCACCCTATTTGCGTATTGGTGGTTTGTGCGGGGGGTCTCCCAATGGACTAGTACACAACCTGCCTATGTAGTTTTTCACCGTGTACAGCTCAAAAATCGATGTTTCCGAAACTTTTTTTCAATGTTGTGCCCCTCACAATGACCATCCAAGCTATGTAAAGCATGTTTTAGGTAGCATTTATGTGTTTTTCACCCCTTTGGGGTATTGTGTGTGCGGGGGAGGGGGGGGGTCTGCCAATGGAGTGGCACACAACCGGCTTATGCAGCTTTTCACCCTATAAGGGTCAAAAATCGAAGTTCCCGGATCTCACTTCTTTGATATCATGGCCACTCACAATGACCATCCAAGCTATGTAAAGCATGTTTTAGGCAGCATCTATGTGTTTTTCACCCTATTTGGGGGTTGGGTGCTCAAGGCAGATTCTCTGCGAGGTGGACTTGCTCTTGGGGCGAAAGGCGCCACAACAACATTTTGGCTGTCAGCCTCAAACATTGGAAGGGGATGGGGGGGGGGGTGCAGGGCCCTCCTCCTATGGTGTACGGCCGTTCTAATACATCGCCTTGAGGGGGGGGGGGGGCAGGCCTTTTTGCGAGCATCGTGGCCAGCAATCTTCCTTCAACCCTTTTCTACTCGCCATGCGGAGTTCTACTCAACTACTCAATTGCTCACGCAAACAAGACATATCGCCACCGGGGGGAAATGGCCGAATGTGCAGCACTCCATTGCTGGTCTCCGAGAGCACCTCATCAGGCCCAACAGCCAAAACACTGAACTGATCGCGCGAGGCCAAGCGCCTTTCGAAAAATTTAGATACTCAGGAACACACACACACAGAGAAAGAGAGAGAGAGAGAGAGTGAGTGAGTGAGTGAGAGACGAACGAATTTCAGATACCAAACCGCGTACAGCGAAGCCTCCTCAAGCCGGAGGCATGAGGCATCACTTACCCCATATGTATCGTCCCTCTTCTGTCGACGCCCGTCCTGTTGCTGCACGCCTGCGACTGGGATGAACGGTCTTTGCATGCATAGATATGCATGTGTGCACGTGCAACCTGTGTGCAGCGATGTGGCAGCAGACATATTTGGACCTACATGTGTCGTCATCCACAGGGCAAGGGTGTGTTTCTATACAAAGGGAAAAGAATAGGGGAGGCCGGGGGGACCAAATGGGCCAAACAGCCATCTACACCATGTACTACCACACAACGCCTCAGAGGCCCGCAATGTATAGCCTGTACATAGCCTTGTATTCCCTTTCCACACCAGCCTGGGTCAGTGTGTTTACGGGAATCTGCTCCCATCAATACGTCCCACTTAGTCAGTGATCACATGTCTCGTGGGCAAAACCCATTGCTCAAAAACAACAGTTGCACATCAACACGCACTCGTACTTCTCGTGCACAAGCACCCCCGTCGCCTGCTCCGGGTCTTATGATCTGGCCCCAGCTGCACACCCCTGAGTCACTTCAAAGGCCGCTGGCACAGAACGCACTTAGGCCTTTTTGCGTGCGTCGTGGCCAGCGATCTTTCTCCGGCCCTTCTCTTCTCGCAATGCGGAGTTCTCTTCTTCAATCGCACGGCTCTCACTTTTTGTCAGGGGCTCCAACCCAATCATCTCCTCCTTCTTTTTCATATCCGCAAGGCCAAAACGGGCAGCCTGTCTGGTGAGATACTTTTGCAGGCTCTGGGCTGACAAGGACCAGCACTCCACCTCCACATCACAAGTCAGGGTAGCAGGCCATATGCCCGAAAAGATCTCAACGCTCCCCAAAACGGTCCCACGACCGAACCGATTCCCAAATTGATTGACCATCTCTCCTTTCGTAATCCAAATGACATTGGTGCAAGGGTCTCCCTCCTGCGCCACCTCTGCCCCACGAGGCCATATGTGTGGCGTTAAATGTACATACAGCTCCTCCCCGATGGTCTTGAAATACAGAGGATACCGCACTTTGAGGGCGGTGAGTCCGTGAATGGCGTTCAGCGGCAGTTTCGCAATCTTCGAAGCCCGTTCTGCATTGGCGAACGCTTTCATCGCTGCAAAAAGCACCGTGTGCCCTAACAAGAAATCGACTAGCTTTGCGCGGGGCAACCTCCATATCTCGCACGGGACCAAACATTCGATGGTGTCCAAATACATATCAGAGATCAAACATGCGGTCGTCCCGATGAGGGTCCCCGTGGTGACCGTTCCCAGATCGGTGAACCCATGGACAGGGTCGTTTCTGGAGAGTCTGAGAGTGCCCCGGGAGATGTAGAACATGCTGTTGTTCAGGGACAGGCCCTCGTGTTGTATGATGTCCCCTGGGAAGGTGGCCAATGGCTCGAAGGAGCTCATCAGCCGCTGCAGCACCTGGGGCTCCCAGGACTCAAAGAACTTCAATCTCTGCAAATGGCTTGGCTTGAGCGCGCCCTCGAGCCGCATGTGGTTGAGTCGCCGCCCCGAAACGACGGCCCGCAGCCTTTCCAGTTCATCAGTCGGAGCCTTGCGCATCATTTCTGCGTAGACCTCTTTGTTCAGTGTCCAAACGTCCACGTCCGTTGTGCACAGGACAGAAGCGTCACGCACTTCACCGCATATCATTTCAAACGTGCCCAGGAACGTTCCCCGGGAGTGAGTGCTCAAAGGTTGTGCACAACGCGTCTTGGACCCTGGATCGCCAATGAAGAGCTGCACGGTTCCTTCAGAAATTACGCACATATCTGATGCAGGTTCGCCCTGCCAATACATCCATTGCCCTTTCGCGAAGCATTGAAGAACCATTTTCCGAGCAAGCCTCTCCCGAATATCTTTATTAAGCAACGAAAGGCACTCATGTGACGCGAGCAGCGCCGGATTGAAAGGCATTGTCACTTGCAACTGTTCTTCTCTCCTTCGGTTGCGGTCCCAAACTCGCATTTTGCAGTAATGCCTCATGCGCCAAAGAGGGACATAATATCTTTTCAATGCCTCTTTGGCCTTGGTGATCTGTATCCGTCGCTGCGTCTGATACACCAAAGCCGCCGCGAAAATGCATTCCAGCCACGTGCACTGCCGGTCCAACACGCGCTTTGTCATGGACCAAATCGTTCGATGCTGGTGGATCATGTGCCGCTTTTCCTGTGCTTCTTCTGCCTGACTCTCCAACGCCGCGAGACTGTCAGACACGACTTGGACGTGCCGTGTGTATATTTCCCGCCGATGCGTTTCTTGTTCCGTGAACTTACGAATCCGCATGGCGCCCATCACGTTACTGGGAGGCCTAGTTAGTGGTTGGCTGGCCCACTTGGGCGAAGGTGAAAGGCTCCGGCGGTACAATGGTGACCCCGGACTTGAGGGTGAACCTGGCGACTTATCACTTTCACTTCCTGCTTCATTGACCCCGTCCGAGATCTGTGCCCTTTCCTCTTCACACGCCTCATGCCGCACCTTGGCTTCCTGCCGTTCTGCACTCCGCTGTCTTGTAGTCTTTGCAAGACTAATCGCGAGGCTTGAAAAGCCGCTGCCATCCAAAAACTCTTGGCTACTTGGGTCTTCGACATGGAGAGCGTTCACAAGCCCGTGCGTTGAATTCAAAGAATACAACTTCCTCGTTGGTCGCTCTTTCATTCATTCCAAGTGACCGCGAGTCCACAACTATTGAATCAACATCGAGTGGCACCCAGATATGGGACTGATACCTGGAAATGGTCGGTTAAGGAACAAACCCCGAGTTCCCGGGAAGCATGATGAGCAGACAAGCAATGGATCGTCATGGTTGAGGCAGGATCTCATGTGGACTCTGTCATTGACACCTCTTGTTCCAACAAAGAGCAGCCCAAACGATTGACGTTTAGGGCTAGCACGGCCACTCCATCCAACATCTGCTTCACAGGTGGACGCCAACCAGGTGGGAGGGTTGGGACGTGTGCCACCCCTCCTCCAATTCTGGGCAGAGTGGCCGGTGGGGGGGGGGGGTGGCCCTTTGGATGGTGGGCCGTATCTACTGCCTCCCTGGGTGCACATATAAAATGCAAGGTCCCTCACACCAACTTACTCAGGGGTATTGTTCAAGCACCATATGGCAATGGCATTCAATATGCGATGATCCTCGGACGAATGCGTGTCACATGTTGTCGTCGTCGTCATTGTCGTTGTGTTCTGCAGGTAATGTTGTCTACGAGGTGCATGGTTTTAGCCGAAATAAATCTTAGCGCGACTTAATGCCAATCGGTCATTAGTCTTCTGCTATTTCGTGTACATGGCGACGATAGCGCCTGCGAGGGGAGCCGCATGTGGAAAAAGTACTTGTGTGTTGTTGTGGCTCTGTGTAAGCAGCCAAGATATATGAGATTTAAAAACAACGGTGTTCGAACATAATGAACGAATAATACCCCTTGGCTACTTTCATCATTGCATGCTTCCATCTCTGAAATTCGCACTGGACACCTGGCCTACACTTACCAACCCAGTCGCCAAGCGAGCCTCCTCTCAATGCCTCCCGCTGACATTTCTTCCTCAACATTCCCATAGTGGCACCTACCTGGGCCCAAAGCGCCCAAGAGGTTACAGCCCCCTCGGATATGCCTGGGCGGAACATAGCAATGGTACCATTTTTGGTTCCCTTGCAGCCAACTGCAAGCTCCTAGCTGGCGCCCCTTGGAGTGCATGGGACCGAAACTGCTACCATGGACCATCTGTTTGCTCTTGTTCAATAGGTGTAAAGAGCATAAAGGTGTAACGATTTTGGGGGAATTTGCATCGATGCATTTGTCTAGGTTAGGTTTGGTGTCCCGAAAGGAAGGTGCAGGGGTTTCTATGCGTTGCTGGCTAGTTTTGTAGTCTTTGGAAACTTTTCTGAATTTTTCGTTCATTTCAGCATTGTTTCAGCGGCATGCTAGAGGGTTGGTTTGAGTGTCGTTTGAGCATCCAATGATCGGTTCGGTTTGGACACTATTCCGAGGGGGCTCTCCTCAAGACAATGAACCCCTGCAATGCAAAGCACAAGGTGGAAGCAATCACACCATTGTGGAGGGTTGAAATTGTGTTGAAATGGTGACAGACCGATGACCAAAGGTGTTACCCGGAACACTTTCTCAGAGACAAAGGAAAGGAGGGCCTAAGACCAAGAGTATCTATCCAGGACACTTTCTATGAGACTAGTGGAACAGACGCATTTAACAGCTGATAGCAAACAGGCCTTCAGTATTTGGGGGCTCATCTGATGAGGTACACTTCGGCTTTTGGGGATAGAGTGGAGCAACAGTGGGGGCAGGGGCAGGGGCAAAGACCGAGGCTAGAGGGGGTAACGGTGCCCAGTGCAGGGAACACAGCACCCCCTCACCCACTAACGAGGAAAACGGGAGGCCCTGGGTGGGGCTATTGGAGGGGATGGTTTTTCTGAAGGTGGGAGCAACTCCTCTGCCCCCTCGATCAGCCGTGCCCCGCGGCCATAGACCTTTGGTTCTTCGGTTGCAAATATGCTATGGTGTGGGATGAGTAATCAGTCTTCCCTCCATTGGTGGTTCTGAACGCCTCCATCACTCCAGTCCAGACCCAAAAATGCTTGCCCTCCCCCCCTCCTTAATCCATGCCATCCCAAGGAGGGGTCCTCTGGGGATTGGGAGGTACGACAAAATTTCTTCCACCTCCACCACATAGGAAGGGTAGTGATAGCACACAATAGGTAGCCCCCTGTTTGCTTGCAGACATGGAACGTGTATTTATGTTTGGGATCTCTAGGACAAACCGCTTGTGAAATTTGCGTTTAATCTCCTTATTCGTCCCTTCCCAACCCCTCCCAACACCATGAACCCCCTGTGGGCGTGTTTTGGTATGTGGTGTACATTGCTAGGGGCAATTATGATTCACGGCTGCAACAATTGTTAGTCTTTGGGTTGCTATGTACATAACAGTGCCCACAGGGTGCACAACACAATTTACTAGCATGCATCAAACACAACGTGCGTTGAGTAAGATCATGGTGCATGCGACAGCACCAGTCCCTACTCACCATCTGCATACAACTTTACACAATTCATCCCCTGCTGGCGATTGCTGGCATTGCTTTGGCTATGATAGCAGATGAGGTCCTACTTCTTGAAAGGGAAAACGTGTCAAGTGGAGATATTGTGTACGTGTAGCGCCCAGCAAAACATCTGCCATGCGTTGTGTCTAGGATTATGCAGAACCCGAGGAGAGGGTCGATGTTGTGTCACAGGTGCAATCCGTGGAGCAGCTGCGGCTGCTCCTTGGTGACCATTCTGCGGGCGTGTCCGAGATAACTTCAAGTACTAGTTCACTCCAAAGTGCATGCGCATCCAACGAGCCCAGCCATTTGGGTTCTGAGTAGCGTCAACCAAAACGCTTGGGGGTGGGGGGGCTGGGGGCTCTCCAGGCCCACCCCTTGCCCCCCAGTTCTCGGTTCAGCACTTCTTGGTGCATGCTGCATGGATGTGGGGATCGGCTGGAAACGTAGGTAGGATAGTGCATGGCAAGCTGGATGGTACTCCATGGCACAGTGCACTGATTTTTGTTTCCCCACCCCACATCTATGGGTTGTTGGGTCCACAGACCAATGGTTGCCCGTGGGTGTGGGTTGGTCCCCCAACCCTATACCCCCCCCCCCCCTTGCGCAAACACGGGCCAGGTTCTGGTTCTAGGACCAAAAGTGCGGAAACACGGGGTCCCCGTGTTTGGACAAGCCCGTGTTAGCACGCGGCACGTACTGCGGAACACAAGTTGCAGGCATAGCCCAACCTTAACCCTCCCAACATGATAGCACAAGTCATTTTTCTTTAGCCACACAACTCAGGTGTCACTCAGTCACTTTCTTTCTGATTGACAGGCACTGAATAGAACCCCTTGCCAACCTTCCGCTTCATCTTGAAGAGCTGGACATGCTTGCCTTTTGGGGCTGGCTTCGGAGCTGCCTTGGGAGCTAGCTTCACGGCTGTCTCAGGCACAGAGTGTCCAACAGACCGGCATACACCCCAGAGTACAAGAGCACATGGAATTATAGCTGTAGCAACACTTTGTCACCCATATTGACCCTTCCTGCATCCTGCACAAAGCTATAAACCACGTTCTCTATTGGATCATCTACAACAACAAGAGAAAACCACCATTTAATATGCTCGTCCACAAAACGTGTTACCACATAGGATCACACGTTGGTCTGAAAAGTACCACTTCCTACAAAGGAGAGAGCATGGTGCAAGCTTGACGTGCAAATGGGTGTTACCCCTTGGTGAGTTGCTCTTGCACTCCAAAGCAGTGTGCGATCGCAGAAACAAATCTTGCATCATGCACCAGCCCCCTTTTCCTCGTCTTTCCACACACCATGGGCTCACATTGCTGCGACTCACTATCTGTACCACAAAAAAGATGTCCGCCATAATGACAGTAACATGGGTTGCCATGCTTAAACAAGGCCATATTCGTGCAACGGTGGGGAGGAGGGTACTTGCAGCCTTACCAGGTTCGGCTGATGAACTGTCTATAGCCACAGGCTTAAGGGGAAAGACATTGGTGAAACCGTGGGGGGGGACTTGACATTGTTGTGCAACTTTTTGTCAGGTAGGTGCAGCTGCAGCTGTGACCCCGTCTTTTGTACACGTAACACACACTCATCCTTCCCTCTCCTCCTCTGGCTGTCGCACATCCCATCAATACTCTCGGTTTCTCTGCTATCTCTCTCCACAACACATCCTTGTGCGGCGGTCCTCTCTTCCATCTAAGCTCCGTGTCTCGTCTTGCCCTTATCTGCTACTCTATGGTCTTTCATTGATCTTGCACACACAAACACACACAAACACACACATACATATGGCATACAACGGCACGCCAAGCCCAGCCCGTCACTCGATGGGTTTTGGAATGGGTTAGTGTGCCAGCTGTCCCATTTTCGCACATATGTATACTTTCCAAAATCAGCCAGAAACAGGTGTTTCGATGACATGTGGGTTGGGTGTATCTCAACCATATGTTGCAGCAGTGGTCCCATCGTAGGGAAAACTGATGGTTTGCCTGCCAATTACTTTATGCGCTGCCGAAAGTGGAGTGGTGCGCCAGATTGTCGCCATGCGAGTTCCCAACTCTTGGATTTTTTGCATTCTAGACCCCAAGGTGCACCATGTCATCATCATCATCATCATCATCATCATGCCCAAATGTCAAAATGGCGGCCCGAACACAACAAGGTGGAACTTCCATTGCAAAAGGAATTAGGGCAATCAGAGACACTGGCTGGGCTGTGTGAGGACAGCAAGCACGCCAATTCTGGGATTTTACAGTTTTTCTGGGTCTACCTGCGAGTTTGTGAATGGGGGTCTATGAAAAAATCATTCCCGCACTGGTATGGCTTTGGGAGTTCAGTCACGAGCTGACCATGCTCGACTTCAAACAGAATGTTGCATTGGATGCCTCCCTAATGTGATCAATCATCACAGGTTGCTTGTTCTGGATTGTGGGCTCAGTTTGAGGTCTCCTGCACTTCACTTGGCTGCTAGGGAGGAGTGATCTGCATCGCCTCTGCCGGCCGACATGTTAGGGTATTTGGATGGCACCCATTGGATGGAGGCCCAGAATCTACTTGTCCAATGGTGGATGTACCAGGTCTGTAGGGCCTCTCCTGCACTGATGCCTCTCCCATGGTCAACAATAAGCATATGCCCTCACCTATCACTGGGCGTGCATCTTCTTGTAATTTTGCAGCCTTAGCTTCAGTTACATTTTGCTTTCATTGACTTCCTCTCCTATCACCCTCCTGAACCCTCCAATGAAGCAGAGGCATCTCCCGAACCCCCAGCATCTTGTTTGCCCGGTACGTGACAGCAACAGAAACGGATTTTATCTCAGAATCCAATATTGACAGAAAATTGACATTTCTATAACACATACAACAACCTTAGTGGCTCAAGATCACAAAATATGTACATGTTAGACATTGAGGCAGAGTTTGCACTGCACTGTCATGGGGCCAACGCACTGGCACAGGACAAAAAGCGCACTGCTCCATGAGAGCTGGACTCCATCCAGGCGACAGCGCATCCCAAAGGCAGCCGTGGACGGCTGGGTACACACGGGTAGGGCTCGGTGAGTGATTTGGGTAAAGATCCCCCGAGGGATGTGTCATTGTGTAGTGGTTGATGGGCTCTAGGGCTCCAGGGATGTCTGATTGGGCAGGGCTCCAAACGCGCTCCACCCTAGGACTGTTATTTTGGGACTCCTGGCGGGCTAAATGCAGGAACGATTGAAACTCCAAACGGGGTGTACCTGAGGGTGCATCACCACCCAAGCGGCACAGCTTCCGCCGGGCTCCATAGAGGGACCGTGTAATCTCCAGGTTACTGTGGTGTGAACATGGGCAATTTGCGACCTCAAAGTGGCGACAATGGAAGAACCTCACACTCACCACTTGCGAGCAAAATGCATGTGCATGGCACCAGAAGGTCAGTTTACAAGATCTGTAGACATGTGCACAACTGGTTAATGAAATCTGGAGGATGCCCAAATCAGGTTTGCACGTGCAAGGCCCAGGTCCCCCGGGCACGCAACGAAGAGACGCGCTGTGCATGGGTCAGACTGACCGCATGGCACCAGCTCGTTCATACCTGCACAGTGGAAAATGTGGCGTGGCGATCACATCCCTGGGTCAGCAAAGCCGTATCGATAAGAAACCGTCCCATTACGAAAACGATGCTGCCCCAGGAGCTGCACAACAAAGAAACGGCTTCTGCCTTCAACGCCTGGGTCTTACATTGTGAGTGATTAAGAAGCGCGCCGCTGCGCCACTTTTTGTGTAATACTTGACTTTATTACGATCACCAGTTTACTCGAACACTGCCAGCAACGCTGTTGCAGGCTTCGCATTTTGCTTGGGGGTGCCAGAGCCGCTGTGGCGCCCCTGCACCCCAGTGGAGGTGCTCCCTCAGACGTCCGAAAATATATCGTCATACTTGACTGGCCCAATGTCCATGGCACTGCAGCATTGCCATAAACAGAGCAGTCCGCATATGCCCGCGAAGCTGATGGCTGCAACGCCGAGTATGAGGTACGTCACGGGTGACGGTGCGTTGAACCACACCTGTCCCACGTCTTCTGGGTTGTACCAGCAAGGGACTGAGTCCCCAGGCTGGACCCAAGCATCCCCACCCACAGGCTCCACACCGCCGTCCTTCAGGGACTCGCGTGCCGCAGGCTCACACTCTGCAGAGCAGTGGCATGGTCGGGCTTTCGGGCCGATGTAGCGATATGGCAAAGAACAGCCGCTGCATCTGCAGTCCTTCTCTTTTAGGCACTCGCTGGCTGCGTAGCGCGTGCTGTTGCCTGGCAGCACTCCATCTGCTCCCACCAGCTCCCACTGGACTGCTGCGACCATCGACGGGTAGTGGTAGTAATGGCCCTTGTTATCGACTCTTCTCCGGCAGCCAGTGGCCACAATGGACACTGAGGCATCAAAACGGCATGTGCCACTCAAGAAGGTTTCAGATGCCGCGGTATGCTCGAAGTACAATGACATGAGCCAAGCACCAACGAAGGCAAATCCGATCAACCAGCAAATGGCAAACCCAAGAAGGGGAACACAGACGCGCGGCAACGCCATACTGCAACTGGAGAGGCGGCGGACAAGGAAATGATTGATCAGTCCAGGTTTACCACAGTACGGCACAAACACACTGGCCTCAACACCAAAACAGGCTTCGCACGAAAGCATGGTTCTAGCAGGCGGGACGGCAATGGCATCATGGGGTTCGGCCGGATATTTCTTTCCCCCCCTCCCTTCCCCCCCTTAGTGGGCCCCACAGGTGGCAGGGCAGTGGTCGCCACGTGGGCACGTGCCTTCTGACCTTTGGGCCTTCTGACGACAGTGGTCCGGCGTGCGTGCTTTGAACACGCGCATTTGTGGGCCGTGTTGCAAATGCGGATGGAAATGAGCGTGGATCAGAGCAGACCACCTGAATGACTATCCGATGCACATGCCTTGGCTAAACTTAGTGCTTCATGCACAATTGCCTCAATTCACACACAAGTGTCACGACAAACAATAAGGCGTGCCGCGCACTTTCGAGGTATCTCAGTTTTTCGCAATGTCAAGCGGTGGGACCCAATCTCGCAGAACGGGTGCAAGAGGGACGGAGTCACAGATGTAGCATAATCGAAGCCGTTATTCAATCATGGACACCAATTTGACTACATATCTAGTGCCTTCGGTTTGATACAATGCCATAGACGCTCACTCGTGTGTATCCCAGATGCCGGACGTGAATCCCACACGCGTTGTGTGCACCAACTGCCCGGTAGTCACCCTTGGCCATGCGCGTCGAAAACCTCGAGAGATCCTCACCGGTCGGCCACAATCTCGCCGAAATCCTCACATGTGGCCCAAGCCTCCCCTAAAACCGTCACTGTCTCGTCGACGTTGTGACGCGGTGAGGTGTTCTTGTCCCATACTTGCTCTGGTCCTTGTGGTGATGAGAACCCTGCAAAGTCGCTTTGCGATGTGTGGGGCAACCCTGATCAATGAATGCATCATCTAGGCAACCCGGCGCTTCCGCATTCACGGTCGTGAATGGCGAACTGCAAAGATCACAAACATGGGACCATGCACAACACCACACGATGCGACGTATCGCACTGACATTCAATATGCGATGATCCTCGGACGAATGGGTGTCACATGTTGTCGTCGTCGTCGTCGTCGTGTTCTGCAGGCTCATTCGTATGCACCAGTTAATAATGTCTACGAGGTGCATGGTTTTAGCGCGACTTAATGCCAATCGGTCATTAGTCTTCTGCTATTTCGTGTACATGGCGACGATAGCGCCTGCGAGGGGAGCCGCATGTGGAGAAAGTACTTGTGTGTTGTTGTGGCTCTGTGTAAGCAGCCAAGATATATGAGATTTAAAAACAACGGTGTTCGAACATAATGAACGAATAATACCCCTTGGCTACTTTCATCATTGCATGCTTCCATCTCTGAAATTCGCACTGGACACCTGGCCTACACTTACCAACCCAGTCGCCAAGCGAGCCTCCTCTCAATGCCTCCCGCTGACATTTCTTCCTCAACATTCCCATAGTGGCGCCTACCTGGGCCCAAAGCGTCCAAGAGGTTACAGCCCCCTCGGATATGCCTGGGCGGAACCTTGTCGGCCATAGCAATGGTACCATTTTTGGTTCCCTTGCAGCCAACTGCAAGCTCATAGCTGGCACCCCTTGGAGTGCATGGGACCGAAACTGCTACCATGGACCATCTGTTTGCTCTTGTTCATTAGGTGTGAAGCGCCTGGCCTGTAGAAATAGGTCATGTGCCGGCGCTTGTTGTAGCAATTGTTGTGTGTACTAGGCCCATCTCCCCTACCATGGCAACATTCTTCCCAACATACATCAGCCGTGATTGCCCCAAGGATCCATTTTGCTTGGGACAGTCCTGAAAATGCACTTTTGACCTTTTAGGCAGGTAGGTAGGCCGCTCGCCATCTGAAGTTCAACCGCCGCCACAACCACAATCAATGCATGACGCTAGAACGCACTCCATAGAAAGAAGAAAACGGTTGGAAAATGCTGCTCATACTGCAGAGGATTTTTCACAATGCTTAAATTTTATGCCAAGCAACTCGTGCTCATATTGCATATTGGACACCCCCCTGTAGTCCTCCCCCGTCCCCCAGAGGGGTCACCGAGAGGGCGAAAGGTGGGGACGCTCCCTCCCCAGCCCTTGCATCTTGCTGAATTGCCGGGTCCGCTTGTCCCAGGGGGCATTCATCCCCACACAGCTTTGATTCTGCGGAGAGCCATCTGAAGGTATGCAGACAAAAGTCCAAAGCGACGAGCAAGAGCAGCATAGGGTCAAAAGCACCAAAATCAATGCAAAGAGCACTTCATCCAGATTTTTTGGGTAATGCACAGGGTCATGAGTCAGGGGCATGAGTCAAATACAGGGGCATGAGCGGTGAATGAATGGCGACGGTGTTCAAAGCACTGGACCGAGGCGTACAACACCGGGTATCGCCTTTCTTATCACACAGCAAATGAAGCACCGTAGCATAGGTTTGCAGCTGGAAGGGGACGGCGCAGGAGCGGTTTCAGATGCAGCTTTGGGCGCCACAGGCTCACAGACAGTCATGGGGTTAGGCTCTGACGCAGGCTGCGCAGAGGTCGGCAGGGGACGGATCCGAGGGTTCGCCGGGGGTTGGTCGCTACTTGTGACATCAGAGGCGCTGCGGACACAGGCGCTAATTGAGGTCCAGGCCCGGGTTCGCAGATGGGCTCCACAGCTGGGGAGAGCCAGAAGGGCGGTGCTCATCCCCTGAAAAACTGAGTAACTTTTGCTGGAAATGAACGAATGGCCAGTGTGGAGTATCAAGTCACCATGGCGGTTATTCCAAACCTCTCAATCCACTTGCACACGCATCAGCCGTCAATATTCATTGTTTCACCCTCTCATGGCAGGTTGTTTGGCTTATCTGCAAGACCCTTTGGTTTTCTTGTCGTGAAGACAGGCAATGCACCAGGGCTTAGATAGAGTTAGAGGCCTCCAGTTTTGCTCATGCTGAAGACCTGGGCGCACGAGGGCTCGCGCATTCCAAATTGCGCCGCAGTCCTGTTTTCCATGGCGGGCAGATTGGCAAACCCGACGACCTGTGGTACCCAAGGGAAAAAACCAAAGAAATCAGGAGTCCAATGCGGGAGCCCTCGCGCGTTAGGAAATTGGAAATGAAAAAAATTTGTTGGGTATTGCAAGTGTTTTCGGCAGATGTAGAGTCAAACGTGACAGGTCAGAATGCATTTCCCCCTGTCGTGAGACCCCTTTGTCCAATGACACCAAATCCCAGCACTGGATCACCTCCAAACAGCCCCTCCAGGTCCGACGTCCGCCCCGAAAGAGTTCGTGGAAACCTTGGAAATCCCGTATTCCGGGGGGGTCGAATCCAACGGTCCTAGCGATTCCTTCCAACGCGTAGGGAATCACCACCTGCAGACGATTCCTGATCCGCTGAATTATCCTCCAAATGGGGATCGGATCGTCCCAGTCCCATCCCCAGGATGTGTCCCAAAAAAAGGGGCGGGGAGTTGAGCCTCCGCGGGGCGCAAAGGGGTCCCTCATGAATGAAACTTTCCATCCTATCGCTCTCTGAAGAGTGCTTCCCTGTGGTACATGGGTCAAGTGACGATTCCCACTCCGGCACTGTGCAAAGAGCACTATTCACAACGGAAATGCAACCCCGAAACATCCGTTGACTCGTGACACAAGCCGGAACACCGCCCTCCTCTCTCAAAAAGTGTTAGCGGCTCTTGGAGGCAGGAGAAGGCTAGAGACGACCCCAAGGCGAGTCGAGGCCAATTGTTGTCTGTTGCAAAGCAACAGACAGCAGGTGAAGGCTGGTCGGCAACGGGTTAATGAAGAGTCCCAGTGTAAAACAATTCCATGCCTTGCACAGGCACCCATTGCCCTGGTCAGGGGTTGCCCACAGGGTAGAAATGCGCTACTGCGCTTTGGGCAAGT
Organism: Eutreptiella sp. 'Long Island Sound 2002'; assembly: GCA_964036045.1. Classification (NCBI taxonomy): domain Eukaryota; phylum Euglenozoa; class Euglenophyceae; order Eutreptiales; family Eutreptiaceae; genus Eutreptiella; species Eutreptiella sp. 'Long Island Sound 2002'. Next base: position 60,427,405 of record OZ038390.1, read on the forward strand.
GCGGAAACCTTAATGCGGGCAGTCGACGAGCCTCAATCACCGTTGCCGCGTAGTTGTGAAGCACTGCTTGACCACAGGGAGACCTATGAGGAGAACCAATCAGTGAAAATGCATTCTGGGGACATGATATGCAGAGCTTCCACAGGGTATCCGTAATGGAAGGGAAGTACAGCGCAGTGCATCGTCTGTAGTGGTCACACTGTCTCAGCCGAACGGGGCAAGTGGGCTACTTCTGCGCCATGATATAGGGAGTCAATCGCGAGTCTCTTTGAAAGGGTGGCAGATGGTACTCAGTTCCATTGAGAAACATGTCAGAGAGGTGTCCAGGTGCGAAGGGCTCAGGCCAAAATGGGCTGTTGCACCTGCGGCCTTGCGCACCGCCAGCTGTCTGCTATCGACGGAGGCAAGGCTGAGGCATGAATTCGCAAGAAAAGAGAAATGGCAATGGTCAGAGCCCGTACCTCTTGTGATGCTCATCCACACACTGCATCGCAAGATATCGGTAGCAGCCTACAGATCCGCATGGCCTTTGTAGTGGATCTCATGAAGCGGTTTGCCCATCTCATCAAACCATTTGGGCCAATCCTCCTTCAATGCCTTGAGGAGTTGTTCTTGATTGCGCATCCTGTGTTGAATCGAGTGGTTGCCCAACAATCCTCCACAAACGGACCACCGAAGCAAAGCAGTTAGGACCCTTCGCAACTTGGGCACATTCACCCTTGCACCATTGCTCTAGGGTGAAAATTCCGAGTGCGCGTACATTTTCCATGCTGACGGATCCGCAAGTGCTAAATGATGCTTTCTTTGAGAACCCGGTAAATTGTTGGAAGGACCGCGCGCGTCAAGAGCCTAAGCAGGAAAAGCATTTGGTATTGTTGGGGCCCCTTTATCTGGCCAGATGGGCCTAGCAGTCGCTACATTGGTCCCCATCGGTGCCAGAGTACCCGTAGTGTCACCAAATGGCGGTGCCAGAGTACCCGTAGTGTCACCAAATGGTGACCCAGACCCAGCGCCCATTGGCACATGCACAGTAACAACTACTCACGCAAACAAGACATATCGCCACCGGGGAAAATGGCCGAATGTGCAGCACTCCATTGCTGGTCTCCGAGAGCACCTCGTCAGGCTGAACTGATCGTGTGACCGAGCGCCTTTCGAAAAATTTAAATCCTCAGAAATACACAAACACACACACACACACACACACAGAGAGAGAGAGAGAGAGAGAGAGCGAGAGCGAGAGAGAGAGAGAAACACGAACGAATTTCAGAAACCAAACCGACATCCACCCGCACGCACGCACGCATGCACGCACGCACGCAAGCACCCCCCGTGTCACGAACAAGTCAAATTGCTTTCCACCTGAATGTTAGGCCACCGCTTTGCCGTCCTGCAGTGCGACAATTGTTCATGGTTCGGCCTTTCGTGGACACGAGCAACCCAATCCAATCCTGCGCTGTGACACCCGTTTCCGACAGCGCGGCCCGCAGTTTTGGCACTGTGGCCAGCGGAGCCAAAATAGCCCTTTTTGGGACCCCTGGTTTGCTCGTGGCAAGCAAATCATGGCACTATCAGATCCATGCCCCGACAAGCGCCAGCGGTCAGCTGGGAATTGAATCTCGAGAAGATCATGTGGATGTGGTGTTTGCACAGTGCCAAAGCCAAGAACCGTGGATTGGCTGGTGCCCAGTGTCACCACGTCAATCCGTGTGCACGAGGGCTGTCCTTACACGTTCCCTTTTCATTTTTTGCAGCCCCTTCTTCGTCCCAGTACCTGAAGAAAACGAGTGGGGATCGGCCATCATTTCACAAAGACACGGCCCTCTTCAGCGCACTGGGCCACTGCTCGATGTCCCATCAGAAGTATGGCCTCTCTTTCGAGGTGGTGGATCAGAATGCAAGCAGCCCGTTGCTTGCGACGTGCAGATACGTGCGCACAGCATGCACGTAGATATGCACGCACACGCACGCACACGCACGCACGCACCTGTCCTTGTCAACTTGAGCGAAAACATTCACGCCGTGTTTTTGTGTGCGTGCGTTTGTGTGTGTGCGCGTGCGCGTGTGTGCGGGCTCAGAGATGCATCGCCGTTACCTGAACCTCCAACGGACGCCCTTTGCAACGGACAAACCTCTTCTCCACGGATGCCGTGCTTTTGGTCAATCGCTCTGCTTTAGAGTACTGAGCGGCCACGAGGGCCTGCAGTCGCTGGTCTTGGGATGACTGAAAAGCAGTCGCGTTCACAAATGAATGCTGCTTGTAATGGTCTCATGGACGCTGGTCGCAGGTGAGGCATCAGAGCGCACAAGATGGTGTTGAATGATCCCCTCTTAAAAGATTTCAGCGGCTCTGTCAATCTTTCAGAGGCGGTGCAGAGGGCTGCAACTTTGGGTGGATGCAGATTGCTTGAAGCAGCGTACCCTCGAAATTTCAGGGCAGAGTGCGCTATAGACCTGCGACCAATCGAGACGCGAAGGAACACCAAACACTCTGACCGGTGAACATTTGTTGTTGGTTGTCATCACAGTCTTGGGTCAGGGAACCCACCACGCCCAAAAAAAACACTCCGACCAACACACCTGTCCGTGACTTCGTGCGGCCACATCGGCTGCTGTTTGGGCCACCGCGGCGGCTGCAACCTAATGGATGAACAGCGTGCTGCTGTTAGTGATGAACGGGCACCCAACAGTGTGCAATGCGATTCTCAAAGGCAAAGGCGATTTCCCTGGTAGAAGAGTGCGAGGGCTTGTAGCCATGTGATCAAAGACGACCTTTCTTTCCTTCCATTGATGTTCCAATTTGCTCACGTTATTGTACATCGCGGCGATGTATGCGTCCGCACGGGCGCTAAGGGCCTACAAAGTGAAGGCCGCGTGATGCAGAGGGTTTTTGGGGGGAGGCATTTGGGCTGCAATACGAAGCGGTACGGGCAATGGAAGAGGTAGAGGTAGAATACCCGAGCGATCTCCAGGCACCAACGGGCCATTATTCCTCCCTTCCGCCTCGCAGGATCACCAGACTACCCTCTGGCGCCCAGGACGGCCTAGCCTTACATAGACTCATGCCCTGTGTCCTATGTGGGGTTTGAACTGGGTACCTCCTGGTTCTTTGATGAGCCCTCGAGAAGGAAGGCTTCAAAGGAGCACTGGCCCCTCTCCTTCCGTAGCAACACCACCCACTCGGAACTTCGCTTTGTGCACTGCTGCTTGGTTGCACCGTTGGGTGAGCCTTGCCAAAACGCATCACAATCTTCTAGCACAAACCTGCAGCGATTTAAGTCGTTGCTCCTTTTGAGCTCGCGTCGCTAATGCATCTTGTTTGTCTTGTTGTAGCACCTAAGAACACCAAAAGCATTGCCACGATCCCCGGCAATGCAGGGGAGTGATCGGGGAATCACGTGGGCCGGCTATTTGTAAGTGTTGATAAAACTTTGTTGGTTGTTCAAGAATTGGATTTGGCACAAGTTAAGGCCGCAAGCATGGAGCGTTGACAGTAAATCGCACAAGGATCCTTGATTTGCAACGCATTGGAGCTTAGTCCATCAAGAACGATCGAATGCCTCCCGTGTCGTCTTGCTTGTGCCCCCCCCCCCCGAACTTTTGTGGTTCATTCTGCCACGGATATGGATCGTTGGTCCCACACCACAAGGATGGACACGCTTCCCTCCAAAGGCAATTGCTACACGCTTGGCTCTCGATCGCTTGGGACGGTACTCTACAGCCATCCATGTGCTCCGTGTCTCGGAACATCACTTCTTTCCCCGAGAGGCCACATGATCTTTTCCAACGTGTTGAGGCCAGGGGCATTTGCCAAGCCACAGAAAATCTGGGAAGCAACCCAACTTCTCGTGCACGGTGGAAAAGTTATTTCGATTCTCCACTCGGTTGCCGGTGCGAGTGTGTGGAGACCTGTGTGGAGAGTGTGTGGAGACCTCCCATAGTGTGTTCACCGTGCCCACCGTTGTGTTGACAACGGTGGGCAATCGTCCTTGGTAGGTCCTTGGTAGGTTTTGGGGGGTTTGCATGACGTCTACGTGTATTGCTTTGTAAAGCTGACAGCCTCTCGCCACTTACCCTTGTCCTTTTTTTTGAACCCCTTCCCTCCGTCGGTAGCGGTGCCCATTGGCCTCTCAGCACGTCGTGCCCTTGATCTCCCGGTTTGGGCTGTCCCCGTCTCCCTACACACCCTTCCTTTCCCTTGGTAGGTTGGTTGCGCCAACAAAGCCGTGTCTCTCTGTTTCATTGGTTTGTGTCGGGTCCACTTGGGAGAACCCTCCCCAAGGGCGGTTGTTGGGCCTGGGATGTCCACTTGCGGGGTCACTTCCTCGGCGGGGGCACATAACAACCTTGGATCTACCCTTTCGTGCGCCCACTCCTCCTTGTGGCGAACGCATCATGTTCCCCCCACCCCATCTCCCTATGCCGATGGCCGTATGACGGATCACCACCCCAACACCCTCCCCCACTGAAATTCCCGGTTGACCGCTCACCCAATACTCAATGGGAAACACTTGGAACCTAGGCCTTGGGTTGTAGTCCGGCGAGTGCAACGCACAAAGAACGTATGCAAACAGAGGGACACAAGGAAATTGATTGATCTCAAATTCTTCGCACAGAAAGACCGTTCAATGCGGTGTGGCAGTCGAGCACAAGGCAACAACTAATCCACACATTCTTCTTTAATGCAACAAGAATCGAGGTTTGACATGCAAGCACAAGGCCAAGATTAATCCACGTATTCCTCTTCCAAAAAGAAATCTGCAAGGTGTGGCATGGAAACACAAGGCGACAACTAATCCACAAACAAATGGACGAGCGCGTTCAAATAGATATCAGCTTTTGGGGCCTCGATTGCACCTACACCTCGACGAAAGCCACTTTGGACTTGGAGCCCCAAGATCGGAAATGGTTCAATGAAATCTTGCAAACCGCACATTTTTTTCGTTTTTCACAAAAGTCTACTACTTTTCACCAGTGTGTTGGGATTGTGTTACCGCGACACGATGTGGGGGGCGCGTGATACTAGATCGATAACACCAAACACAAAACCGTCTTGGGGTATCCTCAGGTCCGTCTCCACTTCAACGGAAGCTCAAATTCCACGGGGCACGATTCACAAAGCCAACATGCAGTGCCAAAGAAACCCATCGGCCTGGGCTACAGCTTTCTGTACAGAAGCGGACAGTCAACATTGTGCATATTCCAATTTGATCAAACATTCAACGTTCAACCACCGCAGTCTATGGCAACACGTGACTTCGAATCCCCAAAATCGTAAAGTCAATACTTCAGGTTGTGAGAACCTTGTGTTGACTGTGGGCAACCGTAACACCAGAGCCAAGGCACGCATCTGTGCGGTAGGGGAGGGGCAGGGGGACCTCATGACCTTGGAACCTCAAAAATGCGCAATTGTATCAAGACCTCGCTCCGAGTATTTGAAGAAGCAAGGAACACAACACAACTCAACTCAACATAACACAATACAACACAACACAACACGAAGACGACAAACACGACACACCACAACATCACACACCACACAACACAACACACCATACGATACCACACGACACCACACAACACAACACAACACGATACGACACAACCTTAACCCTAGGGCACAACAAGGCACAAGACTAACCCACCAACCTTGCTTGCCGCAGGCTCTCCGGCTCTCCGGCTCTCCAACACAGCGCATGCAACACAAACGGGGACAAGAAGCTCCAAGACAATCGCCCAACACAAAGATGAAGAATGCCCCTCTCGCCCGCCCATTGTAAGGAAGTCAAACCCACCCCTACCGCCGCCGTACTTCGTGTTGCACCAACACGGAAGTTGGACCCGAGCAACGCGAGCACAATCCCCCTCTCGCCACTAACCTGCGCTCTTTGCAAGGCATAGACGGACAAGCCCAACATGCACGCGTAGAGGACCACCAAGAGAGCGAGGTTGATATTTCGCTTTGATTTCATTATGACATATGCTAGATAGTGAGTGGATGATGAAGGACAAATCATAATGTTGAGGGATTGAAATCACGGCCCCTAGGAGCGAAGCGAGTACAACACGCAGCAGGGCACGGGAACAAAGATCAATAATGCAGCAAACCCTGTGACGTGCATGAATGAGTGTTGAGGCGCTGTGGTGGTGGAAATCATGGCCCGGTTCGCTTCGCACCATTACGTAAGAAAGGACAACGCTCTTGTATCACAGGTAACAAGCGGAGCTGTGTAGTGGGATGGAGGGTTGAGATTTTGGGTGGGTGGGTGGATTTGCGAGTGAATGAGGAAAGGGCCTTCAAAGCCCCATCTAAAAGGTACTTGTGCAAATTTGTTTGCAACAAGCAAGGTTTGCCTGATGAGAACCGTCATGTCGTTGTCGTTCTTGCATTTGGTGGGATGACGAAGCACTTTCAAGAGAGCGTTCAGGATCTAGAGTATGCTCAAATTAATGTCGGAATACGCGATATGGTGTGAAGGGCCAGTCGAGCCACTAATCACCACTGGAGTCCAAACTTCTTGTGTTGACTTGTGTCTCTCCTTCCCCTTCACTCCGTCCCGGTCGAGTTCCCTACCAGGACTTTGCTTTGTTACTACATAATTTCTACATAATTACTACACAATTTCTTACTACATAATTGTCGCTGTAACGAATATCGTCTCGAAATCACGCGACGATCCAAGTAGTTTGGGCAAGTACAGCGAGTCGGGTTTTGGGTTCCCCACAACCTCCACACTCTGGAACATCCCCCGAGCTACCTGCTCTTTGTCCAGAGAACCCCAAGCTGGAGGTTAGTGGGTGCACGGTGAGTCATTCGTCCCTTGCCCCTTCCTTGGCATCATGAAATCTCACATCTTCAACAACAACATGCAATGATCACAATTGATTCACATTAATAATTGAATTAAAGTCATGAATGAGTTGGAAAACACATGGCGCAACACCAAGAGACAACACACAAAAAGTTGCAAATGCAACAGTCACGAAAAAGAGCAACATGCCGTCCAAATCTGAACCACTGATACATGTGTGCCTCTACAAAGGATCTTGTTGGGTAGGAACACTTGGCACGGCACGGCACAAGGCCTCTTTGCCTCCCCCCCCCCCCATAGGTGGCACGGCACGGCACGGCACGGCACAAAACAGGGCGGCACACGGAGATTCCAACCCCCCCCCCCTATGCCTGCTGCACCAAGTAGCTACGATCCTTGTTGAAGCCGCGAGCATCATCCAAGTCCCAAAATTCTTTTCCACATCACAAGCATTGCATGTTGTTTTTCCAAAAACCAAAAAACAAAAACCAAGACCGCATAAGCACAATAACAACAACAACATTCACATAAATACTTGGAGCCAGCGAGTACAATGGTTGACACCTCACGGTATTCATTGTCATCATGATTCAAAACAGCACAACCGCAAATACTGCATTTTGCCTTGAGACATCAGGAATAGATACGAGACATTTTACAAGACAAAGGCATGGATTTAGAAAAAAGGATTGATTGTGTCATTCAGCTCGGCGAGCGGCTAAGCTCGCTGCTAGGGGGGACAGGGGGCACGACACAAAGTAGCAAACCCCCCCGCCCTCCCGAATGAGGGTTCATATGAACCCATTGTGGTTCCAAAAGAAGATTTTTCGTCCCTGTTTGCTTCGCCCACCTCCGTATGCGGGTGTAGCCCCCCCCCCCTCTAGGGGTGCCAGGCTGCCGTGTTGCAGGGTAGGGTTATATCCCCTTGCGCATGAATGATTCTTGCTCTATGATGACATGTGTTACACCACTTTCTTATGATTCAGGAACGGTGAAAGCAAAGGCAAACACAAAGTTCAAAGCACGAAATGCACATCTCGCGACCAGGGCAACCGATCCCATAACTGAAGCCGATCGGATGCCCACCAACATACCCCAGATTTGTCAGCCGGCAATGGCGGAGGTAAGCAACGTCTGGCAACAGCTTGCCAGGCTGAGTTACTGACTCAGTTAAGTGCTACTCAGGTAGTAACTGCGACTGCGCAGGCAGTTGAACACAGATGTGTTTGACAATAAGCCCGCAGAGGCCGAGTATGGTTTGGCGAAGGTAGGGAACCAATTCGCCTGCGGCTACAACACTCTGTTTTGGCATGCCTTTTTATCGATTCATCAAAGAATGAAATAATAATAATCAAACGGCCTTCGGCCTGTGGAACCTCGAGCGTCAAACGGGATGTCAAAGAAAATTGTGAAAACCAAATCCGCAAACTAACTCATATATGTTCCAATTTACTCTCCAATGTACCCGGCTAAACCCATTACTCTGCCCAAAGGCTGGGTACCTTTGCTCAGATTGTAGGTAGGTACGTATGGGCACCCAGATGGGCACACGATAGTTGCTCCAACAATAGGCACACACACCCAAATTTCAAACAAGATGTCGAAGAATCTTTTGAAATGAAAATACGTAAACTAATAGGTATGTTCCAATGTAACCCGGAAAACTCATTTTACATTTTACAATCTATTGTTGTTCACTCTTTTTGGCAAGAGGGCCTTCGGCCTCCTTGCACCCAACCCTTGTCTACAACATCTTTAGGCTAGGATGTTGTCCGCAATATGACACCAACAATGTGAAGTGGAGACAGCTTTCCTTTTCAACGTTTGTGCTCCCAGCCTACGTGGCAAAAGGAGGCCACAAGGGCCAACATTGATGTTTTGCAAGTCATTTTGGTGCAAAGGAAAGGTAGTGGGTTCAATGCTTGAGCCATGGTGTATGACCATGGGCATGGCAAGCTAGCATGTTAAGTGGGCTGAGCTCTAAGCTGGCATGTTAAGCGCACAAAATGACTAACCTGGGTGAAATATATTAAAATCCGAAAAATTTAGATCTCTGGCCTACCACCTCAACGTCGAATAACCCGAAAGTTGAATGAATCTAGTTTTGGACCTTGTTCACGATTTTGGCATCCAAACTTGAGCATTGTGCATCAAGATGCCAAAATTGCGGATATGCACCGCCGATCAAGAAATCGCGCTGTTTCGCGCATAATAATTTCACAGGTGCTCATCTGTATAATTTTTCACACAGCAATGCATTCAGATCGATTTCTGGCGGCAGAAATCGAAGGGAGTACCTTCACTACCTAGGGAAGAAATTGCCTAGGGGAGAAAAATGGGCGACAAAGGGTTATAAAAGGGGGATTTGCGACATGTCCCAAGGGCTATAAAAGGGGGATTTGCGGCTTATAAAAGGCTATAAATGGAAGATTGCGGGATGAAAAAAGAAGGCTAAAATTAGGATTTTTGGGCGATTTGGGATGGGAAATCGGGAAAAATGGAAGGGAGGAATCTTGACCAAAATCCGCCAGATGCCAGACGACGCGTGCGCGCGCCTCCTGTTCGCGATATAGACGGAAGTTGTACCATATATATATATATATATATATATATATATATATATATATATATATATATATATATATATATATATATATATATATATATATATATATATATTTATATATATATCCTCCAATCTACACCCCTCTCCCAACTCTAGGTGGCTCCACCACACGGCTCCAAGGTACGTGCGAAGGGCACAAAGTGGTGCACACATGTGGTGGAAAGGGCTAAACTCGGTCAAAACGGGCTCAAAATGGGCTAAAAACACTTGTTGGAGCATCCCAAATGGTCCGGGATCACTTTAGGAAAAACGCGTTTTTGACCCATTTTTGACCCAGTTTTGGTCCCAAAATGGCCCATTTTCAAGGCATTTTGGGAGTTTCCAGGAGCCAAAACCCGTCGCCACGGGCTCAAAATGGGCTAAAACCACTTGTTTGAGCATCATAAATGGTCCAGGATCACTTTTGGAAAAACGCGTTTTTGACCCATTTTTGACCCAGTTTTGGTCCCAAAACGGCTCATTTTCAAGGCACTTTGGGATTTTCCATGGCCCAAAACGCGCCACCACGGGCTCAAAATGGCCCAAAAACACTTGTTTGAGCATCCCAAGTGGTCTAGGAACAACTTTGGAAAAAATGATTTTTTTCGCCCTGGGGACCCTGGTGGACCCACCGTTGGCCCCCACTGTGCGTGGGCTGGCCGGCCCTCCGGCTGCACCAAGTGACCACTGGTACGGGGGTCTACGTGTCTCGTTGGGCGATTCTGAGGGGTGGAAACCATAAAAAGTGGGGGATTGCGGGTGGACTAGGTGCCCTCGGAATTCGTTTTTGAGCCACGTAGCCCAAGATGCGGCCCGTTCTTGGTTTCGGGGTGCTGGTGCACATTGCGCAGTTTTTGGGGCTTTTTGGCGCCTTTTTGGGCCGTTTCTCGGACATATCGTGGAGTTAGAGGGCACCAAAGGTCCCTTGATCACGAGAAAGTCAAGCCGCACGTGGAGTGTAGCAGCCGTTTGCCTTCGTTTGGCTGTTTTGAACCCTTACTAGGGCTGTTTTGGGCGAAAAATGGCTGTTTTTGGCCCAAAACTGCGCAGATTTGGGAGGGCACCTCCCGACTTGGCGCCCCCGCCCCGGGCCGCCACCGCTGAGTTTCTGGCTCAAAACTTGGATTTCGCAAGGGCACTACCTAGGCTCTAGGATGGCTAAAGTAGAGTCAGGCCCGAGGTGTTGGGAAGGGGCAATGGCCAAAACGGCACGGAGACGTGCTTGTTGTTGCTTGTTGTTGCTTGTTGCTTGTTGCTTGTTAGCTAAATTTAAGGGGAGAGGGGTGTAGTAATATACCCCAAAGTGTCCGACATTCGCAGCGTTTCTCGGGGTGGAACCTCAAGCTTACGCTCTTCGGTAATCGATGCTGTTGTCCAAGCTCATACTGATTCTTCTCATATTGTTGAAGCTCCTACTGATTGTTCTCTATTTAGATTAAATTCTGGGCTGGAACCCAAAGGGCCACAAGCCCATATGTAGGAAAGCTAGTACGCAGTGGGAAGAGCATGTCATGTAATTCTCTGTCGTGCTGTATCTGTGCTGTATCTGTGATTGTGTCGTGGTGCAGGTGTGTGCCTTGCCGGGCCAGAACCAGTGCAAGCTCCGACTTTTGCGAGGATTGGTGTGGTCTCCTTTTCTCCAACGGGTCCTAACGATGCATGGGCCAGCCACAAGTACGCAGTTTGCGCTATAAAGAGCCACCTAAAGGACCGTTAGCCAGTTGGGGAACGACCATAAGCCAAATTGCACCACGGGTGGATTTCGCGAATGTCTCGTGAGAAACGGTCATGAATAAGACACTAAGCTCCGGAAAATGCAAAACCACCACAACAAAAGTAAACGTGATATTGATTGCAAAGCTGCGGGCTGCTCCTCAAAATGTGGCCGGCTCCGTGAACTAAAGACACATGGATCCTCCATATCGTCATGCCTTGAGTGGCTCCATGCAATGATGCAAGTAGTATGTCGTGCATAAAAAATTGCCATTGCTTCGAGTGATTCGAGAAACATGAAAATATAGGCAGAAAGCTTTTTGGTGCTATGGACAGAATTTGATTGTGGACCGTGATTTCATCACATTTGAACTTTCAGGCCGATGAACACTTTTTGCCACAGACCGTCAACCTACATCAGCATCCGTGAAATTGTCAACCAAAGGGCAAGCATGTGCAATTGTTCAAGATGAGGCGCAAGGTGGGAAAGGGCTTCTATTCCACAGCTCCTGATGGCCTCGCTGAAATTTGCTTGCACATTGTGTTGTAGTGCTCTGTTGCGACAATTGTGGTTTGGGTGAGGTATGGGCAGGTTTCCGGTACATACATTCTTTTGGTACCGCGCGTCGCGCGCAAGCACGGGCTTGTCGAAGCACGGGAGCCCGTGTTACCGTCGTTTTGCATGATGACTTTCAGGGTGCTTGCGCAAGGGGGGCGGGGGGTTCATGACAATTTGTTGGGCTTTTGCTTGCGCACAGTCGGCCTCATGGCGATGCTTTGAACATTTGTATGCAACAAACACTTTCGTGCAAGCAAGGGCAAGAGGGACCTTAGGGTTGTTTGCGCCTTGGTGGCACACCACTCCGGACACGTAACAATTCTCTGCCGCTGGCCCACCACTCCTTGCAATTTCACTCTAATATCATGCAATGTCACCGTAACCTAAAATGTGTCTGGGCACCATTGTAGGCGTGCCTCCTAGTTACCACTGTTGAGCATTGCGCGTGTCATTGTTGAGTCAACCTTATTGCAAAAAGTACGTTTTGCACATGCAAAAACCAACCGCTCTTTGCAAAACGCACCAGGTTTTTGTGCAAAACCCAAGTTGATGGTGAACAAACCCAGTTCTGGCAGACCAGCGCCCAACACAAAACCCCACGGATTGTAGTTGTGCTGCCGTCTTCGCACCCTGGGTGCTTTGCCGGTATTTGCCGAACATTATTGGAGGCTCCATCCGGGGACACCAGCAACAGTCGCAAGTGTATTCAGGATGCTCCAGCATTCTGTGCAACTTGCAAGCCAAGCTGGGGGCCGGGGTGCATGCGTGGCTGTGCATTTTTCTGGGAAGTCCGCCTTTTTTATCCACACAAGCCAGTTTGTATCTGTTCAGCAGGAATGCACTGGTGAGATAGACTTACTGCCTGATGTTGCAATATGCGTGAAGCATTACGGTTTTCTTTTGGGCATTAGCACTGAAGTTGCCTCCTTCTTCAGATGTACGTGATAGAAAATGATGCACAGCGCTGCAACACTTCCCCGAAGATCATTGGTGCAACCATTTCCCTGGGTGCAGCTATTTTGGTGATCATCTTTGCTGGTTGTGTTCTGCTTTCATTCTGTGATCGCGTCGCATGTTGTTGCGTTGATAGGTCTTGCAAAGGGCTATTCAACTGTTTGTCAGTTTTGGTTCTATCCCTTCTGATTGTGTGTCGCTTGTCCAGATGCTACGACAAATTCTCCAAGGCAACTTTTTCAGCGTATCACATCGCCCTCTGAAACACAGTACGGCGGCAATCATGTACGACGAGTATCCGGAGAGCACAGGTCTTTGCGCATGCGCACTTGAAGATTCTCCTTCACGATCACATTAGGAGTCGGGCAGATTGGGAAATGAAAACAGTTGATGCCCTCATGCACCCACACAGTCAGCTCCACACCCCTCTCTCTCCGCACCCTCGTCTGGCAAGGTCCACTCGTTTGCTTTCCTGCGTATATCACTTCCGGCCCTCATGCACCCACACAGTTAGTTAGTCAGCTCCACACCCCTCTCTCTCCGCACCCTCGTATGGCAAGGTCCACTCGTTTGCTTTCCTGCGTATATCACTTCCGGTGCATTCTTAGGCAACGGGGCATGCCAGTCGAACCTGTCCTATCCCGGGAAGTTCCCACTGAAAGAAGTCAACAGGTACTACCATTCCCACTGACTTTGGTTTTTCGAAACGCCGGTTCGTCTATGAGCTCCCAGTGACCTGGTAACGACGAAAACCAGAAATGGGGTTCCCCTACTTGATAAAAGTCCTGTAACCGTGTTGCTGCTGGACCGGGTACCCCGGTCTCACGTTGAAGCCCCGCTTCCAGTTGCTTCGTGCTGTTCCCTCCTTCTCATCACCCCCCGCACCTCTCATTGGTGATCACTGGAGCCAATCGTGCGTCCTCCTACGTCTTACGTTGCATTATTCACAGAGACGATACCGCCAAGCTGAGTCTCCCCCTGTACTCCACAACGGAAGATCGGTCCTCAACGTAAATCGGGTTTGCACTGCGCCGTTGTCACAAGTGCACGCAAGAATGTGCAAGGCGGTTCGTTGAGGGTTTGCTGTCGGCAGGGTGAACAATTGTGGGGATCAGCGCGGATTCCAAAAGTGATCTTTGGGGTTTATTGTTTCAGTTACACCGTTCTCACTTTCGCTTGCGTTCCTGCTGTTTATCAGGTCCTTCCCACGCTCACCAACGCCACGTTTCTCATCGGTTTGTCCGCGCTGTCTGCTGCTGGGCTGTTCGTCAGTGCCATTGGCTTCATCGGACGAAGAAGGCAGCGAGTCACTTCTGAGGTGTTGCCTTCCGCCGCCTTCGTGTGAAGCGCAGGGCAGTTGAGATCAGGGTTTGCGCATGTCAATTCTACAGTCTGGGGTGTGGTTCTGTATGGATGCCCGTGATGTTCCCACCGAGTTCCTAAAACAGACGCATGCGCATGATATTTATGTTCACTGGCAACAATTGTGGTTTCTGTTGTGATCACAGCTGCAGCTATGTAGTGCAGGAGGGTCGCCGAACGCAGCGCATACTCTCGTTCAATTGTACTGCGACGATACGGTCAGTGGAGAGGATAGTCCACTATCCTATGGGGCAAAAGGAGGCCGTCCGTCCCATTTTAATTTGTTGCGTCCCGACGGCCGCCTTTCCATGGCTGTGTACGCCTCCGACGTCCCCATTGATACTTCAGACGATGATGCAGGTGCAGTGCCGAATGTGATTTCCTTGCTGCTCTGTTGTTGCGAAGCTGCCGTCCCCCCCCACCCCCCGTGCACTCCCACCGGTGAATCCAGCGTCGCCCCTGGACGTGGTGCCGTCTCCTTTGGTACTCACGCAGCAGCTCCAGCGGCTTTTGACCAGTCACACACGAACCCGCCCCAAAAGCCTCCCAACCTCGTCCCAGGACCAGCGAGACCGGCTGCAGCCACCACGAGCCCTTGTGTGCCTTTTCGCCCGCCCAACGACAAGGAGGACGTGGGTTATTAACGTTTGTTGACAATGGGATCCGCAGAACGCCAGGGTCCAGATAGCAGCAGTCACACCCCACCAGCCAAGGCTCGCCCCCAGACGGACCCATTTTGGCCATTTTGTTGCCAATTACGGTCGTTGTCGAGCAGGGACCAAGTGGAGCTGATTTCTCTTTGTTTTTTGTTGGGTTGTTTTTTGTTATGATGAATGGTGCGATTCAAATCAGACATGTCCATACACATCACAAGGAGATTCATTACCTCCGAAGCGCGCATACACATCAAAGGGTGATTCACAACAAGAAACAATCCGCAAACGCCCATGCACATCCTCGGGAAATTTTTACGTGTTTGGATTCAGTGATGTGGACGACTGGAGCGCATGGGCATTGCTTCGGGGCCGCTCTTAGAAGGATATTTTGAGGATATTTTCCAGGTTCCGCTGCCGCTTGATGCGGGGCTCCTTGCTTTGTACCGTGTCTTGAATTGCTTTTTCCACGACTCCTTGTCCCGCTCGTTCATTATTTAGGCCGGGGGCAGTCAAATACCAACAAGAAGCAGAAGCAGAAAAGGCGCCGGCGAAGTCGGAGCCAGAGCCAGGCCCCCCGAAGCCCTCGCAGTGATACTGACACAAAGTCGTCTGGTGCTGCGGACACGCGATCGACTATGGATGCCGACAGCACCGACGCAACTGAAGCAACACCAAAACGGTCTCTGAAACCGAAAATGAACCCCTTGTCCGAGAAAGCAGCACAGGCCAGGCTTTCGTGGACAAGGGCCGTGCTGAGCCAGGGAATCACATATGATGACAGATTGCCAATTTCTGCCGCTCGCGATGAGATCGCCGAGGCGATTCGTGACCACCAGGTCGTCGTGATTTCTGGAGAAACGGGGTATACCCAACCCTCCTCGGATGTCGGGAACCAAACCCCGCTGACGAATCTAGTTACAAAACCTTGCACAGCAGGCAAAGCACACACACGCACCCGAGTTGGCCCCGCCCCTCCCTGAAGAAAGGAAGAGCATTGGGATCCACCGCATTCTTTCTCAGGCACACAGGTTTGTTGGAGAGGAAGGCACACATTGGATTGCAATTTTTCAGCAGACCCATCCAGCCCCAAAAAGGAGAACCCGACACCCATTCGGCGCATCCACACTCCGATGCGTTGCACACCACTAGTCAAACAATGTGTCTGATTTTGCACCCTGACCTTTGCTCTTCCCCTACCCTAACCTGAGTCCTTTTCTCATTCAACTCTTATCAAACGTGTCATTTGGTTGTTGCTGTCGACACCACAATGCGTGGGGTTGCCTTGTGTGCACTTGCTTTTGTGCATTTGCTTTGTGTATTTGTGCGGCGGGCAGGTATTCAATTTCGGTGCTTTCCTTCTGCTGCCCCTGCCACGTGACGTGGCCCTCCAGTTCTCACCCTGCCAGCCCCTTGTGCAGTCACTCTGTTGCACAGTCCCGATGTGAAAATCCATGAAAGCCCACGGAATGCACGTTCCATAATTTTGTTGACACACGCCAGCATGCCACAACTCTGTGCAGGGCAGCTTTGTAGATGGCGCGATCCAAATTTTCAGAGCGGTAGGGCTCTCAGTGTACAAAATTCAGGTCAATTTTTGTTGTTGGACAAGTCACCACCTCAGAGTTGTAGAACAGTACAAGTTCTTGTACTCTAAGCACGCACAGCCTTGTGAGTCGCTGTAATAGTGGTGGCTGACAACCTCACAAGCCACTGAATTGGTTATGCCCAGCGTCACCACAAAAATGGGGGATTTCACCAAGTTAGCCGTGCAAGTATGTGGGTGGTTGTTCCTTGCCTCGGTGGGATCAGCACAATATGCCCCGTCATATGCGCATGTCCGTCGTTGTGCATATGCGAGGCACGCGCACAAACCCTCGGGGATCAGGACCCTGACGCTGGTCAGCGCAGACTCCCCCCCTCTCAATGGTGCATTGTACATTAAACAGGTGCCTCTTTTCCATGGCGGTCCTGAGGGACGTCCGCAGGTGCTCTTTTTTTTGTTGTGCATTAAGGACCTCCCTGTGGGACCGCTCTAGTCACCGTCAAACTGTGCCCTCAACAACTACCGTCGGTTACTTTTCAACCGCCGTCTGTTCCCCTCCAACTGCCGTCGGTCACCCTCCAATAGCTGTATCCTTTCCCATTCAACCGTCGTCGCTTACCCTCCAGCCGCTGAGCTGGGTTTCACGGACGTGGGCAGTTTTTTGTCAACTCTTGGGGACGATACTGCTCCTTTCATACCACTAACCGCTTTCAGGTCTGGCAAAACGACGCAGCTGCCAAAGATCTGTCTGGATCTGGGCCGGGGTCAATCTGGACTTATTGGCCACACGCAGCCACGCCGATTGGCTGCCCGGGCGGTGGCGGCCCGCATTGCTGAGGAGGTCGGCACTGAAATGGGGCAGGGGGTCGGGTATCAGGTTCGCTTCAATGACCAGAGTTCTCTGCAGACATCCGTGAAGTTGATGACAGATGGTATTCTGTTGGCAGAGATCCCATACGACCGGCTCCTGCGCAACTACGACACAATCATCATCGATGAGGCCCATGAGCGAAGTCTTAACATCGATTTCTTGCTGGGCTACCTCAAAGAGATTCTACCGGAGAGACCCGATCTGAAGGTACTCACCCGCGTACAGAGGAGGCGTGAGAGGTCCCCTTGGATTGGGCAGTGGCGTCCTGCCAAAATGCCCGAACGAAGTTCTTCTATTGTTTACGAGAATCAGAGCCCACACCTTCGGTCCAAGCAAAACTCGAGCAGGGCACGGGCTGGGGTGCGGGGGTCGATGTGGTCGGGGGGCTGATTGCCCTTAGCAGTATGGGGCTGCCGCCTCCCACACACTGTATCATGCACAATCAAAGCTGTGATTGTCGGCAGGCAGGCTCCCCTTTGAGGGTCCCTGAGGGATCCCACAACTGCAACTGCAACCACAAGCTCCACCAGGGAGACAGATAGAAACGAACATTAGTGCGGACAGCGATGGTGCTGGCAAGGGGGCGCTGGTCCCTGCGGTAGGGTCCAGCGCCCTGAAGGAAGCTTCCTGGATGGGACGGATACCAGTAGCAAGTCTGTGCCCCCCCCCCCCCCACCCCCGCCCGCCCCGCTCTGGGCCACCTCCTCCCGTTCTCCTCTGCCGCCCTTGCCCCCAGCCCCGTATGCGCACCCCTTGCCGCCCCTGTCCCATTGCTAGGGACTCAGAAGGCCGTCAGGTTGCATTCAGCCGAGTTTTGGAAGATTGGGAGGATTTTGAAGCCTCCATGGCAGGCCAACGGGTCCCCCAGAAGACGGAGGGATCCCACAACCACCAGCCCCACCAGTGAGCTGCACTCTAGGATCACAATCCTCCGTCTTGCCATTGAAAGGGGGTTCAACAGAACGTTTTCTGGCGTGATGAACAATGTTGACAGTGTGCAAGGCAGCCACTGTACTGGGCAATTGGAGTGCAATTGTAAATCTCACAGCACCTGCCAACGGTCAGCCCCCTTTGAAACATGTCATGTGCGGCCAGCGCACACCAGGATGCCCACGGTCTTTATCTCCTCTATGTGGGCCCGCGTCATACCTCTGTTTGTTCGTTGTTAGCTTTGTCTTGCCTCTAGTACTCTTTCAGGCACGGTCAAGTCCAGATAACGAGAACGAGTCTCCATTCTTCTGGGCAAACAAAACGCCTTCATGAATGCCCCAAAAGTTGTGGCGACGAGTGCAAATTGAGTTTCCATTATAAAGTGAGGCAGGCTGTTCTCGCTCTGCGGTGCGCGCGATGCTTGAGCCTCCATTTCGCTTGCCTTTGCAGGTGATCATTATGTCAGCCACTATCGATTCCCAACGGTTCTCGGAGCATTTCGATGACGCCCCGGTGATCGCTGTGTCGGGCCGCACTTTTCCTGTGGAAGTGATGTATGAGGGAATGCGCGAAGGGGTCAAGCCTCATTATGCCATCAGAGGGGCAATGGATACGATTATGAGGATTGAGAAGGAGCGGGGCCAAGACCCTGGGGATGTGCTGGTTTTCCTTCCTGGGGAACGTGAGATATCGGAGGCCAGCGAATACTTGAAGGGAGCTTTGAAAAATTCTACGGAAGTGCTGCCGCTGTATGCAAGGCTCTCACGCCAGGACCAGGACAAGATTTTTAATCCAAAAGGAGAGGTTGTGTTGTTGTTGCACAGGCATATGCACGAGGGTGTTCTGGGCTGTTCTGGTGTGCCGTGGTTTGCGGTTGGTTTTTTGTAGTGGTTCTTTATGGCTTGTGGTTTTGTTATTTGTGGCTTGTGGTGGTCGTTGTAGTGGTGGTGATGGTGGGATTTGTCGATTGTTGGTGATGGATGTGGTGGTGGCGGCAGCGGCTAAAAGCCGTTTGCGAACAATTCACAAATGTTTTCACTTTTAAATTGTGAAGTATTTTTGCACGACACATTTTCCGTGAACAAGTGACCGTCGTTGCCCCCAGTCCGCGGTGTGCGTGCAGGCCGAGTCTCCCTCGGTCGCAAGGGGCTTTACACGCATTTGCCTGCTCTTAGGGACGTGAACCGCTTTACCTCGCAGACGCGTCGCTCGCGCTATCCGCGACACGGCGGCTTTTTGAGGATCCTGCGTGTTTTTTGATTTTGGTGAATACCGCCTGCAGAGATCGTGCTTCCAACCTTCGTCGCTTATTTTCACTCTTTGGTCGCACGCCACTGTTTGTTTTTTGGCTGCCAACAACCCGGACTCCCGAATGAAGCCTGTGAAAGATGGCTACGATCTCGCATCTGTGCGTGCAGATTGAAACCCCAGGTCGCAGCTACACCACGAGGCATGCGACGTGGGGGACCAAGAAAGCGCTTCCTCCTCCTTCATTTTGCGGTGTCAGACTTGCAGTAACATTCGCGGTGTATCTATAGGGGCGGCGCATGGTTTTGGCGACCAACGTGGCGGAGACGTCTCTCACGGTGCCAGGAATTGTTTATGTGATTGACACTGGGACTGCTCGTGTGTCCCGGTTCAATCCCAAGTCCCGGGTACAAGGTCTCCGAATCGAGGAAATCTCGCAGGCCAGTGCCAATCAACGGAAAGGTTGTGTTGCGTCATGCCCTCCACGTGCACAGCGTTACGTGTGCTCG
Organism: Eutreptiella sp. 'Long Island Sound 2002'; assembly: GCA_964036045.1. Classification (NCBI taxonomy): domain Eukaryota; phylum Euglenozoa; class Euglenophyceae; order Eutreptiales; family Eutreptiaceae; genus Eutreptiella; species Eutreptiella sp. 'Long Island Sound 2002'. The sequence goes on from OZ038390.1 coordinate 60,447,167, forward strand.
GCGAGATGGCCACTGGAGTGTGCAGCGTGGTGACGCGTGATGCCGCATGGTACAACGCCGCGCTGTGCGCATGATGGGGAACGGCCTTTGAGGCAATCCTCATTGGTTTCCCCATCGCCATTCCCATCCCCATCCCCATCCCCATCCCCATCCCCATCCCCATCCCCATCCCCATCCCCATCCCCATCCCCATCCCCATCCCCATCCCCATCCCCATCCCCATCCCCATCCCCATCCCCATCCCCATCCCACCCCATCAATGTCAGTGTCTCGATCAGCATCGCCACACCCATCGCCATCCTTATTGGTATTTCCATCTGGAAACTGTGTAAAAATTTTTAGCGCTTTTGGGGCTCCGCAAAACCATTATTCCATTGGGCTTTACTGAACTGTTTTCGTGGCCAATACCTGCGGGCAAACATGCGGACGTTGTGCCGTACCGTGGGTGCCATATTCGTCAAAGAGCCCTGGAAAAAGGATGCCTGCCTTTTCTTTCCCTGGTTTTCTTTTGTTTGCGGCAACCGGCTCCTGCTTCAGCGGCCGGAGGCAACAGTAGCGAGTCCGGGGCCACCGGCTTGCCGCAGGCGGTATGGCTGGTATTGGATGCTGAATATTGTGGGAGGTCGCAGAATGCCCTCTTTGTTGCATGTCGCGAGAACAGGGCCGTCCAAAAAGGGCGGGCGTGCGATGTCCGTCTGTGTTAAGCAGCCAGGCTGCCCAGCTTCTGTTTGGCCGATCTCGGTGCTGCTCCTGGTGCTCTCACTTGTTTCACCGCAGGTCGATGTGGTCGTCTGTCTCCGGGAATTTGCATCCGATTATACGACGAAGAGAATTTTAACGAACGGCAGGGTTTTACCGATCCTGAGATTCTGCGCACGAATTTGGCGGCAGTGATCCTGCAGATGCTTAGCCTTGAGCTGGGAGAGATCGAGGAGTTCCCTTTCGTTGAGAAGCCGAACAAGCGCTCCATCAACGACGGCATTCTTCTCTTGAAGCAACTCGGTGCCATAACTGATGGCGGCAAGTTGACAAAGCTGGGGAGGCAGTTGGCCCGCCTGCCCCTGGATCCCCAACTGGGGGCCATGCTGGTGGCTGCGAGCAAGGAGCGCTGTTTGGCGGAGGTGCTGGTAATCGTCTCGGCGCTGGCCGTGCAGGATCCACGCGAGCGACCAATGGACCGGCGGGAGGCAGCCGAACAAGCCCACAAGGATTTCACGCACCCGAGCTCAGATTTCATGACCTTTTTGAACATCTGGAATTTCTATCACGTGTGGCTGCTTCCGCAGATGCATCTCGGGCACGAGGGTGGCGGGTGTGGTGGAAGGTGAGGAACGTACGGACGATGTGGCACTCTTGTTGGAAGCACCCATGGATGTGTTGCATGATCCTGTGCTGGCACGTGCATGATAGTGTCCCTTTTTGCCTCTGCCTCTACCATTTGTAACTTTCATGGTACGAGTAAGGACGAAGGGACAGCATGAACTGTCGCGCGCACAGACAGTGTCTGTCTGAGCCGCCGTAGTGTCAAGTATCAAAAGGATTTGGGCCATACTCGTCTCAGAGCGAAATGCAGTTCAGCAGACAAGAATTGTTGTTTTTTTTTTGTGTTGCCAGAACGGCCACAGGATAGCCTCCATTTGCCGTTGGGTAGCCTTCAATCAGATTCCTGGACCAATTGCAGTACCATGGTTCTATCTCAGCGCCCGAATGTTGAGCTCATCGCCGAATGGCCTCGCTGTTGCTAACGACTCCGATAGTGCGAGTTTTGTGGGAGGGGACTGACCCCCACAGCCCGACTGCTCCTGATAATCATTGTGTGGCCCCTCCTTGAGCCATCTCTGGCCGTGCCCCAAATGTACAGAGGTTGTGTCAAGGCTTTCACCTGGCATTGTGTTATTTCAGGAGGAGCGCCAAGATCTCAACACAAGTCAACTCCGGAAGTTATGTAACCGTTCCTTCTTGAACTTCCTTCGAATGAAGGAGTGGATAGACCTTCACAATCAAGTCAAGGACGCCTGTCGCGAGCTCAAGTTGTTTCCCAAAAAGGAAAAGGTGCGTCGTGTTTGCTCGTGATCCTGACCATATCCGCGTGGCTACCCTCCTCCTTGTCCCTGCCTGGCTTGGCATTGCACACGGCATTTGCACACCCGCAAAACAGGGTGCGCGCACCGTTACATTGTTGTCAGCCAGTCCTTTCGCTCACTAAACCGCCCGCCCATTTAAAATCACGCGCTTGATTTTATTTTTTGTGCGTGATTTTATTTTTTGCTTGGTTTTATTTTGACCCTACATGATTTTATTTCCATTGGCACTAGATACAACATGGATTACCCAGTTACCCCAGGTTAGGCTTGCCAGCCCCCAAGCCAAAGCCCAAGGCAAAGCCAAAGCCTATGCCCAAGCAATTGACAATAGCTAGTTTCTTTGGAAGGCGATGAGCAATACAATCAGGAATGGGTCAAACTGTAGTGGCTGTCCGACTTCTTTGCCCCGTTTGCAATTTTCTGTGTATTGAGGAAAGGGAAATGAAGCGCGTGATTTTATTTCACCCAATTTTCATAAATCCTGCATGCTTGATTTTATTTTGTCTGCGTCATTTTAATTGGGCCGGTGGTTTATTATCACTGAGTTCCTGCAGTGATTTCGGCAGGGGACATGCGGCCATTGTGCTCCCTTTCCTTGGCACTGTACTTTATATCTGATTCCCCTCCCCCTGCGGTGCACCTGTGGCCCCCTTCCAGTGTGGGCCAGATCTTGGTTTTCCTTGCGTTCTCACAGGGGCACAAAGTGTCATATTCCAGTATCCACAAATCCTTGCTTGCTGGCCTGCCCGACATGTTGGGGATGAAGGATGACAAGTCGGAGCTGTACAAGGGCTGCAGAGGCAAGTCATTCCGTGTACATCCTTCGTCGCCAATGCAGAACAAGGGTTGCAAGTGGCTCTTGGCAGGCTCGCTGATCGACACCACGCAGGTCTATGCCACTTCAGTGGCGAGGTTTGAGCCACAGTGGGCCGAGCAGGTCTTGCCTCATTTGGTGAGGACCTCTTTTGGCAGTCCTGCTTGGGAGCGTGAAGCCAATCGCGTCACTGTGATGAAGCAGGTGCATCTTGTGCGTTTTGTGAGACTGCAGCCGAATCCCCCAAGTATTAGCAAGTGTGCGTTGTCTGGGCGTCGTCTCCAACCCTTCAATGGGCCAAGGAGATGGGTGGGTTCGTCTGAATGTGTGCCTCGGCTCTGGGTGCTTTCCTTTGTGGTTAGACCCAAGTCCATTGGTGTTTTGCCTGGGGTGTTGATGTTGATGGGAGGACCGTCGCAAGCAGACGTGAAGACAGAAGTATGAAGACCCGGGTTGCACGTGTTCTTCTGGATGCTGCAGCACTCATGGTTAGCTGTAACCCCCTAGTGCACAGAGGGCACATCCCCCAATATGCCTGGCCCGTATGCAAGCCACAAGGTACAACCGGCGTTGGTTGGATGTAGACTCAGGTATGTATTTCGATGTAGACATAGGTATGGCTTAAGCTGTTGAGTTAGATGTAGATTTGGGTATAGACTTAAAGATAGGCTCAGATATACACTAGTGTCTGTGTTTCAAGTCAATATATGTTTTACTGGACATCCTTGTTCAGTGTCCATCTTTCTTGGGTACATGTTCTGGGCCTGCCCCCTAGCCCTGCGAGGATTTGTGCCAAGCTGTGCTTCCAGGGATTGGTTTGAGGCAAGGGAGCGGCCTAAGAGCGCCACGTTGTGTGCACGGACCACGGTGCTGAGCCAACTTTACGTTTCCACACCGTGTGTAGACAAAGAATGTAGACAATTTTCTCCTGAAAAGCCAAAGCAGTGTGCACACCCGTAAGTACCGATCAGCACATTTACCCCCCCCCCCCACACACCGGGCCACCACCACAATTCAAATTGCAACCCCTGCTGTATACAGTGCTGCACCAATGCAGCTGGTCTGCGGTCTCACTCCTGCGATCTTCAGTGCCCCAGTGTGATGTGCGGGGCACCCGGCGAGTGATATGCTGCGATGCTGTGGAGCTATGCTGCCTCGCCAGTGAGGCCCGCAGTTAGCAACCAACGGACGATAGCGACATCGTTGAAACAAGGTCTCTGTGCCATATGCGGGGTGTCCCCCTGCCCAACAGATTGTTTACAGCTCACCAGTGGTCAAAGCAAATCCAATATTGACGAGGCACTGTGTGGCATCTTGCAGAGTGTGAGTGAGGGGAGGGGATCCTTGGAGCCCAGTCCAAATCAGAGGCGCAAAATTGACTCGGAGGGCTTTTTCCGATTGATGTGTGTTCAGAAAAGGTTTGGGTTGTAGGAAGGGCTCCTGCAGGCACCAGTGGAATGAGCGTGCCGTCTGCCCATTGTGTGTTTGTGGAATGAACACTGACAGTGGACCCAGCGTGTTTATGGTGACATGTCTTCCAGGAACACGGCTGGGATGGCTTTGGTGGGCACATATCCCACTGCCCCTGTAATTCTGATACGTCCCATGCCCCGCATATTTGCAATTCAGGGCCCCAAGGAGACATATTTGATGCCTGCGTCTTCCTCTCCAGGTTTCGCTCCTCGGACTTCCCATTGTGAACAAGAAGATTGCTTACCACCCCATTGACGCTGTCAAGGCTCGCGAGATTTTCATTCGTGATGCCATCTGTGCGGATGACTACAACAGCCAGGCCGCATGTCTGGTACACAACCGTGGGGTTCTGGAGGATATCGACGCGTTGGAAACCAAGATAAGACAACGCGGCTTCAGGTGAGTTGCTTGTGCCAAGATTTGGGAGATACTCCTTCAAGAAGTTGCTATTGATTCGTGATGCTGTCTGAAATGTGTCTTGTCAGATGTGTCCATCCACATCAAATCCTCCTACTCTCCGTGTGCAAATCTCAGGACAACCCGTTCCAGGGTAGAGAAAACCCCTGTCCGTCTTTGAAGGACCTGCAGGGCAAGACACCTGTCATTTCTTTCGCTCAACATCGTGGGGTCACTCTTGGAAACATCAAGAAATGTCTCCAAGCAATGACTCACATTCCCATTGATTTTTACTGGGCATCAAATTGATAATATTTGTGGCATGCCCGATGCTCCTCATTACTTCTCAAAGCAAAAAGATGACCAAGGCATGGATGCTCAAGGCATCCGTTTGCTGCGTTCCATCACCAAATATGATAGTATAGGCGTTCACATCCCTTTTGGTATCCCGGATGATACGTCAAGGTTTGATGGAGGACACTGCAAATGCTATGTACTAGAGCTATCATTTAGCAGGCAAAAGTGGGACCTATACCGCAAGGCGTGGTGTTGGTGGCTACATTTGGGAGCCCCCTACCACTAGCTAACACCTGGACACAGCTGCTATGGAGGATGTCAATATGCAAGTGAAACCGAGGACGATTCTGCGGTACCCTTGATCCGAACAATTTTTCGCAAGTCATGGCCAACGTGTGTGAAGAGCAAGCCGAAGCAGCATATTTTTGGATCTTGGAGCAAAGTAGCCAACTATCACAAAACGATGAAATCCAATGGGTAGAATGCGAGTCAGACCCAGAGCTTGGAGAGCCATCCCAAACGGACAAGCCCCGAAAACATGGAGGGAAAGACATAAGGTATAGAAGGTTTCGAAGTCACTGCCAAAGCCCTTATGGCATTTGAGGTAAGGGAGAGAATGTTGGTCCTTGAGGAGCGGAGTCGCGAGTGGACATGGGGTATCAAGGGGAGTTTTATGCCCTCAAACTCCAACTGGAGCAAATTTAAAATCTTTCCCAAGGTTGTGGTGAGGTTCAAGTAGGTTTTCTCGAGTCTCCATATCACCATGAAGTTCTTGGACTACCTAGAAGTATGAGCCCCTCTAATGCCTCACGTAGGTGGAGGGTAATGTTGTTTTTTTTGGGAAAGGCAATGGGACTTTCCGAGGATTGTGATTGACAACATTGGCGCCGCCAAAGAGCTTGCCAACGCACCTATGGCAAGCAAAGGCAATGCTATGTTGAACCAAATTGTGGGGGCTGAAATGGAGTGTGACTCAGGGCTGCGGGTTTTCAGCTGGCCAATAGGGAAGCAGTGGTGGAGACAATTTTTGACATGGGAGGAGCTATTTGGAAACAGAAGGAGTTAGAATTTGCTGAGATGGCAAGCCAACGAGAGGTACCATTTTCGGGACTGCCAATTCAAATCCAACACAGTCAACCTGCAGTATGCAGTCTACCATCTCTAGCACTCACAGCACTGTGGTTGCCCGCACTCATAGCAAAGTGACTGAGCTACTTCATGTCCTATGGTTACTTCCGGTGCCAGCACGTCATCCGTCCTCAAATGTGGAGACAGACAATTCAAAAATCACGGAATACACAACACCTCCAATCTCATCGACTCTAGGGACACACATGTCCCAAGAGCAAAGGCCACTACGAGACGCTAGCTGCATTGCACAATGGTTTGGTATCGTCTTCACAGAGGAAGAGGAGTACCATGCCCTATCTTTTGTGTCCCTTCTCATGTTCATAGCGCTCCTCACAAAATTTGTCAATGACATTGAGGTATTTGGTCATGCCAAGAGTTGTTGAACTACTTTGCCCTTTGCCACTATTTATTGAATCCTGGGCTTGCTCTAAGCAAACCAGAGTTAGACCTATGCAATAACCCAACATTGTCTTGAATGGGTATGTGTCTGGTGCATGCATAGTCCCATGTGTTTTGTAGACTGTTTTTCACTTAGCAGTGGCCCATGTTAGCATATTGATCAACTACTATTTTCCAGCCCGTCTTCGTGTCTGCCTTGTTCCTTTCCCTTGGTCAAACAAACACCCAAAGCACCAAAGCACAGGTGTGGTTTCATTTCAAGCAACAAAGAAAAGAATCCGGAGTGAACCACGTGTATTGCATGGGGTAATAAAAAATACTATTTGTCCAGCAAATTCCTGTGAAATATTGATGCCGAACTGCTTGACTTCATCATGTTTGGTTTGAACACAATCTCCATCACAGAAACAATCTCAAAGCGCAGGCGGATATGTGAAATGTACGCAAAAAGGTCCACAAGTGCATCATTCATCCAAAAGTTATTCTTCTCGCGTTTTGTCAGCCTGCAGTGGGCAGCAATATTTCCAACCTTCCCAGGGCAAGATGGGTATTGGGAAGGTGGATACTATATTTGCTAGCTCATGCATTTGTTGTTGCTCACTATTTCCCACAATAACACCAAGAGCAAGGTGTTGCAACTTGTTGTTGATGAGGAAATGCCCCGAGCACGCCATGTACACCTGGTGTTGCTTTTGAGGAGTTATTTTTCATGCACCACATCCCCATGCTGCGCTGGTTCATTGGAACAATTGCATTGCATCTTTTGTGTAGCATTTGGAGGATTACACAGTCTATTGGAGGTGTTGACCAAAAAAATGTTCTTAACCCTGCTTACATCCCCACGCCCCCCCGCCCCCCGCCCCCCGCCCTCCTCTAGAGGAAGAGTAGTGGCAGAGATGGGGGTGGTGCATGGATGCATTGGAAGGGGTGGGAGCTCAGAGCTGGGAAGGTTGGATGGACGGTTGGATGCGGTTGGCAAAATGGTCGGGAGTGGTTGCTGTTGGTTCTGAATGCTGTTTGTGGGGCAGTTGGGGAAGGGGACCATGAAGCCAAAAAGAGTGGACAGACCCTCCTCTCCCCCGCTCGTTTTTTTCGTTTTTGCATTCTAAGACATGTACCCCAAAATGATCCGTGCATCCGCACTATCGGATAGATATTTGGTGGAGGTGTGAGCAGCCGAGGGTACAAGACGGGTCCGCACCGCCCACGCTGTGGTGCAGCAAGTGCAGGAGGTGCCCACAAATGCTGAGGCGGGTCGGTCCTGACTGGAAAGGGGAAGCTGCTGAAACGGCTCGACCTGCCAACCACCGTAAGCAAACCGTCGACCTCAGGCGGTCAAATGATCAACTGCCCCTCAATGCGGCCAGGCGCCGCCGGCAAAACAACGAAGAACACACCAAGGAAAAGCTCCCTCAAGAACACTCCAAGTTGAAGAATGCACTCGGGCTGACAAGCAGCAAAACACGGGGCAACCGCAAATGTCACCAGCAATAATCCGTGCTGATCATGTGGTTGGGTCCCCGACACAAAACTTGGGTCTTCCCCGGTACAAGAGGGTTCCCCTCATCCTTTCCCAGACTCCCAAACATACGCCAGTGGGAAGGGGCAGTTTTTTCAGTTGGTCTTGTGTGTTACACTAATTGTTGCGTGCCTTCACAGGTCCATTTGTGCATCTGCTGGAATGCCATATGTCGCTTTCACTGATGGTGAATGGGGAACGGAATGTTATGTAATTCGAAAGATGCCACAAAAAAAGCCGAAGAATGAATCTGCCCCCCCCCCCCCCCTGCTCATGCCACGGGTGTCGGGGTCCAGAACTGAACTGAGAACTCACCCTCAGGGCGACGGTTTACTGACGGCGGTTGGCGGGTCGGGCAGTTTCAGCAGCTTTCTATTCTCAGCATTCGTAGGGACCTCCTGCACTTGCTTCACCATCCGCCGCAGCATTTCACAGAACCAACTGTTTGAGTTCTACAACACGGGCATCCCCTCGGACGTGTACACCCCGAATGCCTTCGAGCGCTGGTACGAAGACGAAAAGGTGGCCCGGGAAGAGGCCCTCCTCTTGCCCAAGTCCCTCTTCGAGCGGGTGCGCCGTGCCGTCCCTGCCGACCTGTACCCAGACACTTGGACGTTGAACGGCGGGGAACTGCCGCTGGTGTACAAGTACCTCCCGGGCACCAACACCGACGGGGTGACTTTGGTGGTGAGCCCTCTGGCTCTTGGGGGGCTTACCCCAGAGCTGCTGGACTGGGTTGTACCGGGATTGTTGTCCGCAAAAGTGGAGGCTCTGGTCAATGGATTGCCAGGGGGAATCCGCAAGAGTTTCCCGCCGAATGTCGCTGAGAAGGTCGCGGCCGCGGTTTCGGAAGTGGAGTTCGGCAAAGGTAACCCCCCCCTCTCCCGATCCCCCGAGGGTGCACGCGCGACACCAGAGGTTTCGGTCAGGTTTTCAGCGATTGTTGATCCCAATTTTTTTTCTGCACCCCGTAAATCCCAGTATTTCCCCCCGCGAATCCCAATGAATCCCGCAAGCAATTCCCATGAATCCCACTGAATCCCAAGAAAACTGAATCCCACGCTTTTGCAGTTGAGCCGCGGGGCTGTAGTCTGTGTCCAGGAGCACAGCGACGGTGTCTACCGATCAACAGCACAACCAAACCAACGAATGTCTGTGTCTGCACATACCGGGAGTCGTGCCACCGGAATGTCTGGTTTGGGTCTGGCCGATGGGTTCAGGTGCCCGGGCCACTGACAGGGACAGCCTCAGCCCCGAGCATTTGAAACCCCCTGGCACACAGTCGGAGGGGCGAGCTCACATCCCGCAGGCCCTTGTCAGGGGACTGCCAGCATCTGACAAACCGCAGCAGTGGCACATGTCTGTGGGCCTGTGTGAGACCAAGACCCAAGGCGGAGGAACACAACGCATATGCCCAACCCAGATGCACAGTGGGCAGTCCACAACACTTGAACTGGTGTGGCAGACTGGACGTGGCCACCGGCTTTTGTCCTTCAGTTTGATGGTCCACCCGGGAATCAGCACCCGGCATGCCACATCTACTCAATCTTGGTGGTTCAGCTCCCCCCCCCCCCCCCGGGAAGCATTAGAATGGCCATACACCGTAGGAGGGGGGGGTTTTCCCCCTCTGGACCCCTCCCCCCCGACCAAAGTGACGTTCGTGGGAAATTCACCATTGGGACAATGTTTTCGGGCCTATTTTGGTACACAAACTTTTGTCCCAGACCCCCCCCCCCCCTCCGTTGACACAACCAAAACACGTTCGGACCCACAGAGGGTCAGAACGTGCAAGGGCGAGAGGCCGATAGGCCGCAATCCTCGGGTACTTTGGAGCACATGGGGTCCTTCCAGATCACCATGTAGAACAATCGCCAGTATGTTTCCCCCAAAAAAAGGCATGTGTACACATGTCCACATTGTCTGGGGCGAGGGGTTGGATGCACTCTTGGGTGGGGGAAACATACTGGGACCCACTCAATAATTGTGCTAAGATGACATACTAGAGCTGCAACAATGGCCGCCGCCAGAGGCAAACAAACCAACACTGGCAAACCCCCCACCCCTTCCTCTCTTCTAAAACATCCCTGCCCCCCCCCCCTTCATGTTGTTGGGATCCGGCCCTACGAAACTACCGCCTGTGTACCAGACACTTAGGCGGCCGAAGCAGGTACGCTTTTGTACCGGGGTCTCTGCAAATTTGGTATGGGTAATTTGCCCGATTTACCTACTTTTTTCTACCACAAAATTTGACTACTCAGTTTTTTGGCCCAATTACCCACAAAAATGCATGATTTTCCTCCAAAAAAGCTCTCACAATTTTTGCCATTTTACCCACTTTTCTCTGAAATGCACCACATTTTGGGGGTTCTCGAACTAGAAAACCTTGTTTTTTGTTGTTCTCCTCTGCATGCTTTTTTCTCCTACCTTAAAAATTCACTTTTTACGCCTCTGGTTTCCAAAATGCTGCAAAATGACACCATTTTCCTATTCGTATTGCGAGGCCTCGCAATACGAGACATGCAACAACGTAATTCACTGCAATTACACACAGCTTTAGAGCACTCAGAAACAAGCAAAAACAGAATGCAGAGTATCAGTACATTCTGTGCGTCGAGACGTGAGGCTTTCGGAATGCGAGGCCTAGCAATACTGACTGTTGCCTTAGGGTCAGTATAATCGTCATCTCCAGATTACGCTTCTGAAAACAGAGCTGAAATGGCGAATTGCCTGATCTGGAATGCGAGGCCTCGCAATGCGAGACAACATATCACGCAAAATAGGACTGCAACACCCTTTAGGGCTTCTTCTTCTTCTTCAATCCCGCTGCCAACATCTTGCTCCGCGCTGTCGAGCCCACTGCTGTTCCCGGATCCGGAAGGCTCGGCGTCCTCTTCACTCCCTGGGGCTGCGTCAGTGTCGTCTGCTTCGGCTCAACTGCTGCCTGGGTCTTTGGCTTTTTCGGCTTCGGCGCCTGGCTCGCCCTCGGCTCGTCCTCATCTGCCTCGCCAGCCTGGAACGCCCGAACCTGCGTGGACTTCCGAGGAGATCGCCGATCAGATCCTGTCAGCAGCGGTTCATCGTCATCGTCCCCAGGCTCATCCACGTCTTCGTCTCCACCTTCTGCATGGGCATGCTGACTTGGTTCCTCTGCCGCGGACACCTCGAGACGCGTATACCCCACGTGCTCGTCCTCAACCCACATTGGCATGCCGAACTGGATCCAGAGCTCGCACTGCGCCAACCTGGTCTGGTCAATTCCCGCCTGCACGCGCTGCGTCACCTCGTGATGGTAGCTCCGTGCCCAATCCGACCGCTTCTGTTTGGTCAATTGCAGAGAACAAACTTGCGGAGGATCATCCAACGCTGCCACTTTCGCCGCCATGTGCACATTGCGATCGAAGATCATGACGTTCTCCGTGCGGTCTTTGGTCCGCATCAGCGTTGCCATCCACGTATAAAGCACAAGGGGCATCAACCCTGGTTCATCACGTTCGCGGCGACCCAAACCGATGTATGGTGGGATCTGTAGTGAGGAGTAGCGAGATGGCAAAGGCATTGCGAGGCCTCGCAATCCGAAAGCGTTGTACATACCTTTTTCTTGATCTTTACACCGGCCAGCAGAACAAGTGCTTTAACTTGAATTCCGCCTTTTCCTGTCTTGCCTGCGCCAGGTAGCCAGTAACACACTTGCACTTTTTCATACCAGTAATCGTTCTCCGCCATTCCAGGCGTCTCCAAAACTGTTTGCAGGGCGTCCCAAACAGTCCCCACCTCGCCGTAGATCACAAGCACAGTTTAAGGGTTGTCAATCAACTTGGCCATCACAACAGGACTCACAGGATCTGCACCGTCCGCCAGAGTCGCATTCAGAATGATCATGTCGGTGTCCAGAGCCTCCAAAAACTTCAGGGGATCTTGCGGATCTTTGTAGGGGGCGCACAGCATTTTGACCACCTTTCCAGTGACCTCAATGTTCACCACGTCCACTTTTCCGGACTCCGTGGACTTGACTTCGGTCAAGGGCGATGCTAGTCGTGCACGCAGGTGACCAAGGTCCATTGATGACCCATGCTTTGGATGAGTATTTCCCATCGCCGTCCAGAATCGCGCCTTGCTGAGCGTTTCCCATTTCGGCGACGGAGCCTCAGGTTTCCACTGCCAAGCCCCCAAAGGGATCCGAAACCAAAGGACATCCCAGTCGTGCAACGGTACCTTCTCTGCCGGACTCGCCTCTGTAAACATGTGAAAGGTTGCGTTTACCTTGTTTGCGTGTTTGCCTACCTGCTTGTGAGGGGAACATACTGCGGGTCGGATGGATAACGCTGTCCGGCGCGGCTCCCCAATGCCAATTGATCCACTGCTGCTTCTGGTAGGCACAGGCCCGGTCCTGGATTTCCTTGATGTTCGTTTTTGGTCTCGACATGTCGGCGGCGACCCGTTGTAGGAGCGATGGCTCGTACAGACCCTGCAAGAACTTCAGCTGGTTCATCGTCACCGGCATGTCCATCTTCTCGAAATTATCCAGCGACGTCACCGCTGCGTCCTCCGCATGGTACACCCAAGTGAAGATCGGTCCAAACGCCTTGACTGAATAACTCTGTACATGAGGAGGATGAGTAGCCATATTCGGATTGCGAGGCCTCGCATTCAACAATGGAACATACTTGGAGTTTATCATTGGAAACTTGTGGTGGAATCCAAGCACTTCCGCTCGCGGCTTTCGGGATGGTTCGGTGAATGTGTTCCCTTGCAGTCTCGTCAGGCCCAGCCGGCGAATCTCGCAAATGCATAAGGAAGTTGTCAGCTGCTTCCGACGGTGGCACGGCGGAGATGTCCAGATCGATGGCTTGCTTCCGACCGGCGATTGCTACTCGTGTAGCCCAACTGGTTTCCGTTTTCAACAGGTTGACCTTCACCACTTGCATCCACTGCGGTGGGTCGAGGCCCTGCTCAAGACGTTGGTCTCGCAGTGCTTTCAGCGCACAGACGCAGTGCTGCTTTGCAATGACGATCCAATCGTCGGCTGGAGATGAAAACAGGGGTTTCAGAGGATGAACATGAAACAACAACGGTGCGACCGGGTTACGTACCTGGTGATTGCCATGCAGTCACGGTCACGGGCTCCTCGGGAGGGTTTGCCGTAAGACTTCTCATAACCTCGTCCACTCGCTTTTGTTGATACTTCCGGATCTGGCCGTACTTCTTCTTCTTGTCGATCGAAAGGCTCCCAACGTCAACCTCCACCTGCAAAGGCTTCTTGTAGAACCTCAAGAACTCCTCTGGCACCGTTTCCTGCGTGGATGGTACTTGTGACGTGTCTGGTGATGCTCTGCCCGCTTTTGTTGGCGTCAAACTCTCTGCCATGTTGAAATAGGCTTGTAAAAAGGGAGCAAAATGTACATATTTATTCTTCGATTGCGAGGGCTCGCAATCGACAATATAGGTATTTGTCTGCAATTACCTACTTCATATTGCGAGGCCTCGCATTAAGGCAACAACATATAGTCAAAAACGCACTTTTTGAAAAGACGATTGCGAGGGCTCGCATTCCGAACACGCAGTAGTGAGCAAAAGCACCGGTGTGCGCGCAACAACAACAACAGAGTTGGGAATCAACCTAAAACCGACATTATGCATCGGTAAAGGCCCAGATTGTGTCCAGAATGTTCGTGCGCTGCGCATTAGACCGCAGAGGAACCTTGTTGTCCATCAATCGTATTACGGCAGGTGAGAAATTCCGGGGCTGCCGCAGAAATGTACGCAAAACATCGGTCAACACAGTTCTGTATGTGTCCACGTCCGGCTCGCTGTAAGGGTCGGACGGAAAATCTGGATCAGCCTCCCAGTGCCTCTCCATGGTCGAGGTACCCGACTGCCAAGGACAGTACCGAATTCTCAGGCGGTCGTCAACAACATACGAGTGCAAGCGCTGTCGGATCTCGGTTTCAATATCGGAGGACAAACCACTAACCAGCAGGCGTCTGTTAATTCTCGCAGGGCAGATCTGGACAAACAAATCTTCCACGTCGCTGGGTGTGACAGCCCAAGTGTGTCGATCCTTCATGGACCCAAGTCGACTGAGCATGACTTCGCCAAACTCCTCACCATAGCACAATCCTGGCAGGCCGCTGTTGAAGGTCTGCCAATGCATCAACGCAACACCGATGGTCCTCACATACACAACAGGATCAGCTGCAGCCCTCCCGAGCTCAATCAAAAGCACGAACACGAGTCGCAAAACATTTTGGGCGTCGATGGCGGTTCCAGGTTGCCTTCCAGACCAGTTGCATTGTCTCACGAGAAATCCACAGTAGAGGACAAGGGGACACCAGTTCTGCAGAAGATTCACCATTGCTTTACATACTTCACTCTTCAGTCGATCGATCGCCGTCCCACCGTGATCGGCAACAGCCTGTAACCTGTTCGCTTTCCTTCGCAACTGCCGCAAGAAATGCGGCGCACACTTGAGGATGCCGGCAATAGTTCTCTCCATGACTCTGAGCTTCGGGTACGACCCTACTGTTTTTCCCACTCCTAAGCGGCCAAAGCGGAAGTACACAAACAGCGAATGAAAGCGGCGCCATACGTTGGTCACAAGGTATTTATAGGGATGCCAGCAGCCGTACAAGACAGGAGTCCTCTTCAGTTTTTCGTGCCAGTTCCACCGCTGCGTTCTGTCGGAGTACAGCCACTTCAGGCATCTTTTGTGTATGTTCTCATCAACGAGGATGGGCACCATGGGGTGCGTGTGGTTTGACAGCGATGCAATGTAGTCCAACACCTCGACCAGGCCCTTGTACGAGGATACCTGATGCGTACTCAGCAGCAGCGGCTTCCAACCAGGATTTGGTAGTGGATCTCGCACGATGTCAAGCGGCGCTCTGATGCTCGGTATTGCTGCAGGTCTGTCCGCAAGCAGGCCCAGGTCTGTCACGATCCCATGAAAGCTCCGTTTCATTCTGACAAGCGCTGCAGCCACACTGCCGATGCTGCCGATGAGCACATCTATGGTTGGGTGTCCTTTGAAATACGGCAACCTGCACGGAATCTCAACGACGCAAAGGGCTGTGCAGTTTTGCGACTGATCCTGGATCGTTGGATGCGTTCCATACTGCTTAATGTAACAAATGTCGATCCAGACGCAAACCTGCCGGTTCTCCATCCATCGCCATGTCTCAAGCATCTTTCCCGCAGACCGTTCCTTCATGGTTTCCTCGCGGAGCCGCAGCAGTCCTGTTCTGCGCAACCGGCGCCTGTTCTGCCGACCGATGGAGGCAAAACCCGGGGCGTCCTCGTCCTGGTGCTGGGGTGTGCATCGCAAGCGCAAAATTTTGTATAAGTTGAAGAACTCCTCCTTGAAGTGATTGGCGGCTCGGCTCTCTGGTCTGCTTTTCAACCTCAGTAGTGAGTGCCGTGTTTTCCGGTTCAGGCACAGCAAGCGCGCAAAGTCAAAAAAAAAACGGCTCCACTCTTGTTCTTTTCAACGGCAGCCCATAGTGATTCAGCAGTGGTATACCCGTGTTCCGTTGCACAAAAAGCTCGCAATCGCCTGACAGTCCGTTCCAGCTCCCTCTTCGCTCGATGCGCAATGTTACGTGGCATATACAATCATCTCGGAGAATCAAAAATGTGCATTTCATTATACAATTCCACGAAAAACAGGCTCCTTTAATGCTACAGTTAAATAAAATTTCTTGCCAGCACAGCGCTACACACGCGACACGCGCATATCGATCTTTGCGCGCAAATCCGCCGCGCGTGCGCATTTTCGGTTGCTGGTAACGGTCAGCTGGTCCCACATTTCTCTTGTTTATCACACTTGCGGTACCCAGTTGCAAACCGCCACCATCGCTGTTGGGCAGTGAAGCCAGCGGTGACCACAGTATGAAAACTGGAGATGCCGGCGGGACCTGTATGGGCGCCCATGCAGCAGCGCCGCATCAAGGGAATGCACATGCTGTGTAGTTGGTGGATCTGTCCATTTTATTGTTTTCTGTTCCATTATTGCGAGGCCTCGCATTTCGATTCCTGAAACTATACCTTTTGCGAATATTTTGAAATGGAACGCGAGGCCTCGCATTCGAAAAAGAATGTTATTTGTCGTAATTACCCTTATGCGAATTTTCCATGCATTCGCTTCTGGTAAAACAAATGAAATCGAATCCTTGCATTGCGAGGCCTCGCAATTTGTTGCGGAAAAAAGGCGTAATAACCGACACGAGGTGCGACACACAGTGGGTTGTCCTTCCATATTGAGATACCATCGTACGCACTAGTACAAAGGAGCCCCGTTTGTTGCAACGACACGAAAAAGGTACCTTTTTTAACTGAAAAAACAGGCATGAAAAATCAGGGTCAAAAAAACAGGGTAATTCACTGAAAAAGCCCACATCATTTCTCGGTGTTTTTTTTTTAAAAAGAGGGGTACAAAAGCGTACCTGTTTCGGCCGCCTAAGAGACATCTGATGGGGTCTCAAGGGGGTCTGGTTCTGTGTACCGTCTTTCGTGGGGTATAAGGGTGTGACAGGCAATGTCGTATTGTGTGCCGTATGGGTCGTTAATGTTTTGACTGTAATAAGCGGTTTGGCGGACTGTGAGACCCGTTCGGCGGGTGTCATAGTTTGCACACGCTCGCTGCCGGGCACCATCACAACAGGTGGCAGCAGTGGGACTGGGTGGGAGCAGGCGTGACGGTTGCATCTATTGCAGCCGTCGCACAGTTGCAACTGGAAACACTATGCCCAATCACAATGTAGATCAGGCACCGCAGTGCCCAGGCACGCTGTGCCTGTGGCACAGCGTTGTAATGCATCGCATATAGTCTAAATGCGCCTCAGGCTGTTGCACTGTGCTACACGTACTGCTGACGTTTGGAATTGCTCATAAACAATTTGGCAAAACGCTGAGGCGGATCTGGTTTACCACCGTATTCACCCAAAACAGCTTTTGTGAAAACTGATTTCGATCAGAAAAAGTACGATCTGGCCCTTCACGCGCAACGAGGGTACTCCTTACGACAGAGCGTTGGCACGCATCAGCACATAAAGCAGAAAAATGGTTCGTGGGTGGCCAAGAAAGACCGCAGGTACTTTTCTGTTGGAAGATGACAACGGTCAGGTAGGTGTCCTGTGGCTGGGCTCCGACGGAGCAACTGACGCTCAACATGCATACCATCAGCATCTGTGAGGTACTATGCTACTGAGGTGCTGTGAGCTCTGCAGACGCCTCCTCCTCCCCCCGTAATCCACACCCGCTCGAAGGGCCCTCCTCCTGCAATGGACCGGGGGCCCTAGTGGGCCTGAGCCCGGTGAGGCCGAATGTGACTCACGGTGCAGAAGTAAATGGGGGATTCAAAAATGCCTCCCCAGCCCCTCGGGACCCCCTGGCGTGACTGGGGGGTTGGTTGCGGTCCAGGACCTGTAGTGCACTACCCCCCGGGTCTGCTCTATTGCAGGCTGCCTGAAGACCATTGTGGCGGAGAAGCTGCAGCAGATTTCCGGGCAGACTCTTGATGGGCCTCTGCATTTGTTTGAGAAGGTGGATCTGCCACGCCACTTGGTGATGCGGGTGCAGGTGGTGGACGAGAAGGGCCACGAGTTGGCGGAGGGCCGCGACGTGCAGGCGCTCCGCACTCGATTTGCAGCCGCCATTCAGAAGGAGGTCCCGGCGAAGTTCGCGGTCGATGGCATTACGTCGTGGAACTTCGGGGCGTGGCCTCAGAACGAGACCCGTCAGGAGGGGGACATGCGCGTTGCGTTGCATGCGGCGCTGATTGACCGCGGGTGTGTGGCACGCCCTCACCACTGGCCCCATGGCCCGAATCGTGTTGCCCCCCCGCCCCTTCGCCATCGTCGTCGCCGGGGGCCAGCACCAGCGGTGTGCATCATGGCGTGCCTCCTGCCCCTTGGCGCGCTCCCTCATGTGGGCTCCTTGCCCTCTGTCTGGCAACCGCATATTCTACGAGCCCTTCCCCCTGCCATTGCAGTCCCTTGCGTTAAAAAAGGGAGTACAAGGAACCGCCATGTGAGCAATGTGAGTCCGATTTTTTTGGGGTTTTTGCGCTGTAATGAGAGTAACTTTTTTTCCCTCGTTGCATTACAGCGCAACCAAAAAAAAAAGCTAAATTTGCTGCGTGCAGGAAACAGTTATTCGCACTGTACCATTTTCAGGTGCTCCCTTGTACCCGCATTGCACGAAGACAACATACTCGACTCGCTCGATTAACAACACGCGCATCGTACTGCAGTCCGCAGTGATGCAGGTTCATGGTGAGGTGTATGCAGTGGCTTCGCGGTGCTGGGCTTTCACGAATGAAATGATTCTTCCTCACGCCCCCCCCCTCCACCCCCACGTACACACGTACTAAAAACAGGTTGTGGTGTTGAGTGGTAGGATTGCGGTTCACCAACGGCTGTTGCAGCGGAACCAAAGGCGTTTGATGGTCAACCAACGCCGGTTGGCTGGTAACCGACAGCGGATACTGACCAGCCGGTGCGCTGTTGAGGCCCAGGTGTACCGGAGTCCGCCAGTTCCCCCCGCCCCCGTTTTTTGACACTGAGGACTCCTTTGCCGCAGCATCGTGCGCCAGACCACAGCTGGGCCAAGGTTTGGAAGCTGGAATTGAAAAGTCCAGACGGTACATTCATCTGCGGTGTGCCGAATGCATCGGATGCTGCAAAGTGGCACCTGTTGCTGGATGCCATCGGATGTCATGTTACAGCCCCAGCCCTAGTAACAGAGATGATTCCATTCAGGGGCGGCAGTCGACGTTGGGCGACGATCCTTGCGTTGTTTGGCAGGTCCAGCGTGCGACTGACGGCATTTGTAGACCCGGAGATCGCTGACCAAAGCACACGAAACGCATTGATCCGACTGGCCATCTTGTCGTCTGGGGCCGTGACCAAATTGCTGAAGAGTCAAGTGCTCACAGGTCTCAGTTCCCACTGCAAGAGGGATGTCATGGGTCTGTATGGCCAAGGCGTCAGAGGGGGACACGGTGCCTGAGGCACGTGCAACGGCAACGCAGTAATGCGAGCCCAAGAAAGTCGGCACCCCGTCTCCAGCCGGCTCTACAGTGCGCTGTGGAGGATGGGGGGAACAGTCTGCCTCGTCACTTTTGGAAGAATACAGTCGGTACAGTCGAGGGAGACGAAGGGTGGCTGGATGTAGCCGCAGCCGCAGAAGAAGTTCCAACAAGAAGAATATGTACACAAGGATCATGTCAGATTCCGTGTGCAATCAAGGCACGGTTGCCTCGCCGGCAGGGCTGTCCTTTAGAAACGAGTTTTTTTCTTTTTTCTTTTTCCTTTTTTTTTTCACAAAGGACGGACTGAGGCTTTTGGTGGCAGCAATCATATCACGGACGGCATTTGGCACTTGACTGACAGCAGTCCATGGGTCACTGTTTTCTTCAAACGCAAATTCACACCCCATTTCAATTTCTTATGGATCCTCCTCTGACAACACCCCTTTGAAAAATGGCTAAAAAGGGGGGGGTATCCACAGGGAAGACTCGGAATCCCCTCCCAAGTCAACAGATTTGTTTGGGGGTCTCATCTCCGTGTTCACATAGAAATATGACGCTTCGTGTCGACTGACCACCCCGAAAGAGATGTGACTATGAGATCTCACGGCAATACAAACCCACCAACTCAACAATGCTCCTTGGTGGTCCAAAACTATATTTCTATCAAAAAAGAGCTCGTTCGAAGTCTTTGATCTCACCACAACTGCGTTCTTGCGTTGCACAGCCTGTTGTGGCAGCTGGACGTAGTGCATCATAGCTCAGCACAGAAGTACACGGCAGTCGTGAGGAAACTTCCCGCGGTGCACAGCAGTCCGGACTTTAATATTTTTATGCTGCACACATCAGTCCCTAGTCCTGGCCTATGGGTGCCCCTAACTTCTTACGCTTTGGTGTGTGGAGTTATACTTGCTCCCAACGTTCTGATTTTGAAGGTGATCGTTCTGTCTCAAATGCAATATATGCATCGCATTTTTTTCCGAAATTGACCGGTTCCCCTAAACTGCAAGCCGTGTCCACTGCTGGTATTTGTTGGCACAACACCGGCGGTGCAACAGATGGGATGCGTCATGGGTGTGAATTTGCCCGGCTTTGTGGTGGTCTGCAGCAGAGCACAGCAGTCACGCAAAGAAATCCCACGGTAAGTGCACGTCTGTCATGGGCCCACGCATTCCTGGACCCCACTGATCTCCATGCTGTTGCCCCCTTTGCCTCCCTTGTTTGGCCTCTCCCCCTGATGCACGGACGCACACACGTAGGGTGTTCCGTAGGCCGTCTGTCGAGGTTCTCACAAAAACACCCACTTTCTGTGCCAAATGATGGGCAGATGACAAGTGTCCGTACCTCCCTCGTCCTCCCCGCCCTGGACACCGCCCTCCCAGCGTCTGCCATTATGCCCGAACGTGTGCAGCCAATCCGACCATGAGTGTTGCCCCTCGGGTCCCAAGCCGAAGCCCAAGCCCAGGGCCAAGCTCGAGCGCAAGCCCAAACCCAAGCTCCAAGCAAAGCCCCGGCAAAAAGCGCACCATTGACGCTTTGGCTTCCGCCAAGTCGCCCTCCGAAGCGCTGGGCATGAACAAGTACATGCCCAAGCGGCGCACCGCCAGCGTGAATCGCGACAACCGGATGCAGGCCGCGAGGAGGAATGTCAAGAGCGCCAGCCCCTTTGCCTCTCTGCAAGGCATGAGGGATCAGATGGTCGGCAATGAAGCGGCCAGCCCCAGGCCCGGAATCCCCAAAAGGTTTGCAGCGACGCATCGGCGGGTGGTCACTGACGTGCAAGCGTTCTCAGTGGGCGATGGCCCTCAGCACCTGAGGACCGCACGGAGGCGGGGGTGGGCTCCAGGGCTGGCGTACAGGGTTTAAGCCTCCGAACAACGAACACTCCCTCCGGAACTCAACCAACAAGCAGGTCATACCAAAGACACGGCACTGGCACACCGCTTGTCCTACCAGCCTTCGTGGAACGCCCCCCCCACTGCCCCCCGGTCACATTCGCCAATCAGTGGTGGACAGCACCCTCCGAAAGTTACGGTAACGGGAATGGCTGCATGCACGAAGATGCTCGCCAACAATGACGGGGCTGGTAACAAAGAACCGCAGTGCAGCTGCTTGCCGTCCACAGTTACTTTTGGTCCTCTCTGGAACGGAAGTGTGGACATGCGGATTCGGTTTTCGAGTCAATTGCGGAGCAAGCCTCGTTATTCGACGAAAAAAAAACAATTCAACACGCGCTGGAGCTGAAGGACACCGGTCAGTGAAATTGTCCCTTGCCATACATTGCGCACAAGCACATACGCACACACACACACACACACACACACACACACGTACATCGGTAACCTCAACTACACGGGCGGCCCCTGGGCTGGTGAACCCCCTGCCTGGCACGACCTCACGGGTCACACAAAATGTCCGCAATCACGCATGAAATTTTGGAAGCATTGCAGCGCCCGGAGCTCCTGGAGGCTCTGGCTGCTGCCCTTGCGCCACTACTCAGTGGGCGGAGCTCGCCGAAGCCGAAGCCAACGGCATCTGTCGCTGCTGCTACTCCAGCTGCGACTACAAGGGAAGAGGAGCTCCTCGGCATTATCCGGGAACTGAGAGGCACTGTCAAAGATTTGCGCGCGGCGCTGCAAGCGGCAGGAGGTACGCTTACACCCTCGAAAGCACAGGCCAATGCGGCCAAGGATGAAACCCCCTCATACCGGGAGGCGCTACAACGACGAATGAAAACCCAAAGCAGGCTTGTCGTGCAGGATGTCCCAGACCTGGGGGAACCACTGCAGCCCACGGCGACTGCGGTGCATGAGATTGAGGGCAAATACGGCTTCACTGCGGTCCAAGGGCGCCGCATCTACCAGGGAGAGCACAAGACCGCACTCAAATCGCTGCAACAGATAGGAGCAAACAAGCCTGTCAATGATTGGAAAGTCACAGAGGCCACGGCGAAGGCCTTCGAACACGTCTTGCTTGTGGGACAGCCGCTGGCGGAAGCGCACGCGATAGCAACACAGGCTCTAATGAAATATGACAGCATCCAGAGCGTCAGCGCACACGTGCTAGCGACGAATTGCAGGCGAGGAGTGGTCAATGTGCCAGGCATTCTGGCAGCGCTTGGCAGCTCACGGGAGTGCTTACATATCAAGGATTTCATTCTCAGTATCAAGGTCGTTACCAAACGTATGTCTTGGGAAGTCAAGAGAGACCCGGGTGTGACTGTGATCCCGCCTGAGCATTCCATTCTGCTTTGCTGGGAACGACCCAGGGACGGAGTTGAAGGAAAGGACACGGAGCCAGAGGTTCTACCTCAGGACAAAGCCGCAATTCGGATAGTGTGCTGCTTAGACCCTTCCGTACTGCGCGCGGGACAGGACAGCACCAAAGTCAAGGCATCCCGCTGGGCTGAAAACACGTGCTGGGAGCTGACAGCCCCCCTACTCCAGCCGGCTCTCACCAGTCCCCCTCCCATGCAAGTGGGCAAGAGGGGTAGCAAGTATGAAGTCACGGTGGTGCTACCAGCGCCCATGGCTAAGCAGGTGCTCTGCAGCAGTGGCAAAATCGTCGGCCTGGAATACAGGTTGTTTATGAGCAAAACCGTCGATGTCGATGACCTGAAGGCCAACATGGTCTGGGTCAAGCTCCCTCCATCCAACAAGCGCTCCATTTCGGAGCAGTGGCGCAGATTAAGCAAGCAGCCTTGGTTCGCAGGCCTCATGGCAGGGGACAAGGACGACAGACTCGGGGTACGAGTATGGGGGGGGGCTGTCTTGCCCGAAACCAGGGAGGAGATCGCAGGACTGTTGGGCATACAACTCACCCCCCCAGTGACACGAGTGAGAGTGAGAGGCTATGGTATTTCTATGGGCCTTGTCTCAGGGTCGCAGTCTGCGGCCCAAAGGGAGGCTGACCGCGTTTTCGGCGCCAACACTGTCAAAGTGCAACGATGTCAACACCTGAAACACAGTGGGCTGATCAACCCTGTGTTTGATATGGATATTACGGGAGTCCCCCCAGACTGGGAGGGCTGCACTGCACCGGCGAAAGATTCGCGGATGCCTGTCCGTAGGTGGCACCTATGTCTGCGTAAATCCACTGGCCCCTCATACACCCCAGTGGGGAAAAACACGACGCTCCCTGCGATCCAGGGGTGTGTCTTGCCTGATGATGAAGAAATGGAGGACTCGCCTGCAGGAGCCCCTGCGGCAGAGGAGGATGAGAGCATTCTCTGACCCCCCCCCCCCCTGGAAGATGGCACTGAGTCACAGGTCCTCTAAAATTCGTTCAGACAAACGTTACCTCTTTGCGCGTTCATCACGAGGACGTATTCAATTTTCAGGCAGATGTGATTGGAATGGAAGAAACCCGGCTCACTGAGGCTGGGCAACGCTGCATGAGGGCAATTGCAAAAGATTGGGGCTGGGAATGCCACTGGGGAAAACCCCTGGGCTCCCCAACGGGGGGCATCTGGGGAGCTCCCCAAGGAGGGGTGGGACTTTTGTTCAGGAAGGGCTGGAGTGTCCGCAAGGTTGAGCCAGATCCAGACGACCCGATTGCCTGCAGGCTGTGGCATTCGGGGCGCTGGCTACACACACGGGCAGGAATCGGTGCAGGGCACTGTGTGCTGAACATATGTGTAGCCTATGGCATACCAGGCAACGAATCTTTGAACCAGGAGTTCTGGGAGCAGGTGGTCTGCTATATGAGCAAACTAGGCAATGCCGGATGCATCCTGCTAACGGACGCAAATTTCAATTTCGACCTGCTGCACAAAGTTCCTGCCGCACTCCTGACGGCGCTGGCAGACGGCTGGCTGGTGGATGCCGACCGCACTTTTAGCGTTCTCCATGGCACGCCATGTGCATGTGGCTTCACGACAGCAGGCAAACCCCCCAACCGCATTGACGGCCTCCTGGTCACCCCAGCGCAAGCAGGCACGTTGACTGATGTCACAGCGCTGAAGTCTCATTCCCTCCCTGGGCATGCTCCAGTGTGCTTCACTTTCTCGCTTGACGCCCCAATGCAGAAAGTTGTTAAAATGAAGAAACTGCCTCCTTTCTCCCCCCCCCCCAGATCAGCTGAGGGCACTCAGAAAATCTGTGACTCGCTGCTCCGGCCACACAAGGCAGGTTGGAATGCCCTGCTGCAACAAGGGAATGTCAATGACATTTGGAACAGGTGGACCTGGCTGGCCGAGGAAGTAGGCATGGCGCTCACATGCACGCATCTTACACTGGACACCCCCAGCCCCACACTCCCATTTGCACCCAAGAGTGCCCCACGGGGACGTGGCACGGAGCGAATGTTGCAGGACACTACGCTAGCCCCGACAGGCCTGGCGCCCAACGGCGGCCCACGCACGCGCATACTTTCCAAAATCATGGGGACCTTGGGAGCCCTTCGTTCGGTCATCCAGTGGCAACGTGCCCAGCTGGGCATCAGGGGCAAACGAGTCCCGGCATCCGCCAAACGCAAAGCCAGCCAGGTTTTCAGGCCAGGGGTGGTGCCCAGACAGGTGGAACTATCGTGGCAGGCCGCGTGCCGCCGCATGCGCAAAACGGCGCTGGCCATTCGTGAGGACCTGCTGCTTCATGAATTTGTGGCCAGTGCCCCTGACCCCTCCCTCCCACTCATACGCCCCCTGCCAACGCTGGTAGACTGCATGTCGCTGTATGACAGCCTGTGCGCACTGGGGAAGAGATATGCCCGATATGAAGAGCGCACGCGCATTGATAAATGGAAATCCAAAATGGACCAGGCCTGGCTGGACAGGCCAAAGGAGGTTTATCAGTGGATACAGAACGAGTACCAACCTCCTCTGGTTATGCTCCTGGACCCGGACACAAGCCAACCAACGGCGAACATCCCCCGCATGGATGAAATTCTTCATGCCTCTTGGGACCAGGTTATGCGAAAATATGCAGACACCCCAGAGCCAGACGTGCACGCTTTTGCACAGAAGTATGATAAGTTTCTGATAAAGGGAGTGCAGATGCAGTCCACCCCTATCACAGGGTCCCGGCTCGCGCAACGCCTTAGAAAAATGGGTGTTCACACAGCCACCGGCCTGGATGGCTGGTGTGTTTCGGACCTACTACTGCTGCCCACCTGTCTGCTGGACATGCTGTCAGAAATTCTGTTTCTAGTTGAGGCAACAGGAACCTGGCCCAGGGTCCTGGCGAGGGGATACGTCTCGCTGATCCCGAAAGGGGAAGGGATGATGCCGATGCAGCAACGCCCACTGTCCGTACTGTCCCAGATCTATAGGGTCTGGGCAGGGATCAGGTTAGAAGAGTGCATGGTGTGGCAGGAACTGTGGATCCACCCGCACGCTTACGGCTTTCGCAAGAAGCGCGGCGCCACTGATGCGGCCGCCTTTATCTCCATGCTCATTGAGCTACACAAACTGATGAAAGCAGTTCTGCATGGTTTTGGATTAGACTACATAAAATGCTTCGATTTAATCCCACAATCCATTGTACTGCATATTGCACTGACGCAGGGGATGGATTTGGGCACACACAGGGCCCTCTCTGGCATGTATCGCACTCTCACAAGGTGCTTTAAAATAATGGGGTGTTTGGCCAGTTTTTTCGATGCCACCAATGGCATCCTCCAGGGCTGCCCATTGAGTGTGATACTCATCAATCTCCTGACCTCGGTCTGGAAGCGGGTGCTGGATGCACAGCAACAGGGCATCAAAGTCGCAGTACAGGCCCTCCCCCCCAGCGATCAGCCAGCGCAGGCCCTGCACTTCATCCTAACTGCCCTTGGGTATGCGGATGACACTTATGGGTTTGCAGCCGGAAGCAATACCCTCACCCCCCTGCTAGACTGCACCACTGACTGGCTTGAGGACACAGGTCAAGGGGTGAACGCGAAGAAATCTGTCGGTTTTTCGTCAGACGCCCGTCACCCAGTGAAGGCAGCATTACAGGGGGTGCCCTTCCCTATCTCTTCTGAGTTTAAGTCCCTGGGCGCGGGGGTCCGCACCACGGACGCGACTTGTTCGGGACCGCTCATCAAGAAAAGGATTTCCAGAGCCTGCAGCCTCCTGGATAGGGTGCATGGCGCTCAGGGCAATTTTGAAAGGAGATGCGACATCATCTCCACAATGATCACGGCCACTGGCCTGCACGCAGCAGAAATAGTGCCACTTCAGCCCAGAGACCTCCTGCCCTTCGAGACTAAGGTCATGCAGACCATTTGGGGACGGTCACGGCCCGGTAGGGCCAAAGAAATTTTTTTCACCTTGCTGTGCAAAGGGCACCGGATTGCACCCACCCTGGTACTTAAGTATCATCGCATCCTGTGGCTATCCCAGCTGTGTCGCACCAAGGGTGCTGGACAGATCACAGCCCAGGCCATTTGGGAGATGACATCATTTCACAAAGGCTCCGGCCCATACGGCCGAGCCATGTCCACAGCACAGGAGTGTGGCTGGGTCGCTACGCAGGGATGGTGGGGATGGAAAGTGCCTGGGCGCCAGGAACCCCTCCTCCTATACGGGGATAAAAACACTGTCAAGCACGAGGTACGTGAGCAGCTGCGCTCGCAAATGCTGGACAGCCTGGTTCAGAGGCGTCCCCGCCTGTTCGCGGGGGCTCATTACACCACATGCCGGCGCCTGGTCCAGCCCAGCATAGCGTCATTTGCCACAGAGCTACAGCGCTCTCTCCTGCGGGGCATCCTATCAGGATCAACCTGGACAGCCCTCCGGGCCTATCAACGTGGCATGCGAGCCACATCCACGTGCCCGTACTGCGGCAATGCTCCGGAAAACGAGGAGCACATTTTTTGGCAGTGTTCAGCCTGGAGCACGGTGCGGGACACCCACCTGCCGGGCATCAGGACGGCGGCAGCACAGATCACAGGCCTTCCCCTCATGGACCAGTGGCCCTCATGTTTACGACTTTGTGGGTTAGCCCCAGAGTTAGACACAGACAGCGTCAAGTCAGGGACAGCGCTCGCATTCATGACAGCTCTGCACAATATGTTAGTAGCCGTCTTGCAGGCCCGCAAGTTACGAGACACACAATCCCCCATGCTTTTCATGGGGTCGAGCCTCTCACAGCAGCTTCGGCAATACCCGTACCACCAACTGGTGGGACCCCTCCCCAGACCGGAAGACAAAGGGTTACTTCTTTTGCGTACCCCTAAGAAGGTGGAATGGCAGTGGGAAATGCCCTTTTTGGCGGACCTGCTGCGCTGGCTGAGGGAACTGCACTGGGCCCCTGAACCAGGCACGGTGACGTTCTTGGAACTTGCACTGGACTTTGAGGAATTTGCGCAACGCACCCTCCCACACGCTCCACAGGCAAAATTTAAGGGCACCACCCTTTCGCTGCAAGAGAGAGGCCGGGTCTTACGACTGGCAATGGCAAATGCGCAGCGCCTGGTCACCAAAGGCCATTTGCATCCGGCGCGTGTGGTCACACGCTGCAGCTCTTTAGTTCCTTTGGGGGGGCCGGCACTCTGCGGCCTGAACTGCCGCCCTTATTTCACTTGCCGCAGTGCCATGAACATGCACGTTCAGCAGTTAGCGGCATACTGTGAGCGCACATGGGCCACCAAGGTTGGTCTCAACAGGATACACAAACTGCGCCCGCACACACACAGGCCACGCAGAACAGCGCAGGAAGTGGAGGAGCATCGGCTACAGCGTGCACTCCAGGGGAATCTGCAGTTGGGGCTGGCCCCGCCCTCGGAGCAGACCACTTTTGCCAAAGGGGGGGGGGGCTGCTCCTCCTTTGCAGCTGATTTCTTCCCTGTGATAGGGGATGGGAAGCTCCCACAGCGCCCCTACACCGGGACACGCAGGCGCGCAAACACACACAGGGGGCCACCACCGGCGCCGCCGGCTGATCCGTCAAAGTGTGCCCAGCACTCGGCTGACGCATGCACGACCTGCAAGAGATTTCGGCGCACAGCTGAAGCGTGCTGTGCGCTGGGACATCACGCTGATGACCACATAGCACGCAGACCGCAACTGCAACTGTGCCCACTGCATGGCCTGCCACCGTGCCCGAGGTGCACACTCAAGCAAAGGGGAGTGCGCCACTGCTGTCAGCGGGGACACCATAAAGTGTGCACCCCAGTGCCTGCGCGCCGGAAACGCCCACTTGCTGCACATGCACAACTGCCCAACAAACGACCACGCCTGCAAGGGCCTGCACGTATCTCAACGGGTCTGCTGAGGTCCCCACACCAACCCCCCACCCCTCCAGCCCCCAAGCGCAGGAGGCCGAAAACACCCCCCCCTCCGTCCCCACCTGCCCCAGTTCCACGGGGGCTGGAGGAGACCGTGGCCGAGGATGTCGCCCGCCCGCTTTTCGTGACGAGGCACGGGAGAGCAAACACTCTGGATACTTAGCCAGTAAAATACAGAGGTTCTGATTCCGCAGAAGGGAGGGAAACAACGTCACAAAGAGGCCTCAGCAGACCTGAGCCAAATGGGGCGTCCAGCCCAACGCTGCACAAGGATCCACCTCTAAAAGTACAGATCACACACACACACACACACACTGTGCGCCGGAAGCGCCCACTTACGCAGTCGCAACTGCCCAACAAACGACCATGCCCGCAAGGGCCTGCACGTATCTCCACGGGTCTGCTGAGGTCCCCACACCAACCCCCCACCCCTCCAGCCCCCAAACGCAGGAGGCCGAAAACACCCCCCCCTCCGTCCCCGCCAGCCCCAGTTCCACGGGGGCTGGAGGAGACCGTGGCCGAGGATGTCGCACGCCCGCTTTTCGTGACGAGGCACGGGAGAGCAAACACTCTGGATACCTAGCCAGCAAAATACAGAGGTTCTGATTCCGCAGAAGGGAGGGAAACAACGTCACAAAGAGGCCTCAGCAGACCTGAGCCAAATGAGGCGTCCAGCCCTACGCTGCACAAGGATCCACCTCTAAAAGTACAGATCACACACACACACACACACACACACACACACACACACACACACACACACACACGCACACACACACGTCAGAGTCATACAAGTGCCAAGGCAACCGCAGGCAAGCACGCAACCGAGCACAAACATGGTTCTCTGCCTCAATGACAGTGTCACGCACACGCACACAAACACACACACGCACGCGGGCCGCGTACACCGCACAGACACACACGCTGCCATTGGTACGCACTCAACCATGACATCATGCTACATTGCAGTCCGACAGCCCCGTTTCCTTGCGAGAGCAGAAGGAGGAGGGCTCCAAATGGTAAGCGTCAGCAACAGTTGCCCCTCGGCTCTTTGCACTCAGCCGTTGTGTGTCAATGTTTCCACAGTCCACCGAAGGCCACACCGAAGAAGGCACCAACTGCAAAACCCAAAGCTTTGAGGATTGATCCGACCCCACCACCTCCTGCGCCCTCAGCATCCTCCCCCCCGCCAAGCCCCAGAAAGAAGAAGGCCAAGAAGTCCAAGGGATACGAGACTTTTGCTCCTCGGGAAAAGTTCGCTGGTGACGACACGTGGATGCGGCACACGTACTCCAAAATGGGCGAAGTGCTGTCCACTGGGACCTACGAACAAGAACGCCCCAAGCTCAAGGGATATGAAAAGGATTTGCTGGAGCAATTCACAGCTGCCAGTGAAGAGAATGAACGAGTGAGTAAGATCATGAAGGCACGGGTTGACATGTCGGAGCGGGTTGCGCTCACCGTGGACAGGCAGAGTGGCAGCATGCAAGGTTGAGTGGAGATACAGGGGTGAAGCAGAAATTACGGGAGAGGTGAGGGCCAGGGTAAGTGGGGGGGGGGGGCGGAGAGGGAGGACGTCGATGGGAAGCATGCACCATTTCCCACGCCGCCACGGGTATTGGACCGTCGGGGGTACACAGGGTGGACATTGTGGGGGCAGTGCTTGAGCCGGCGCAGGGGCAGAGGCAGGGGACTGTGATCTCAGAATTGCACTTGACTCAGACGCAGACTCGCTTTCTCATGGCCCCAGAGGCCAACACGGGGTCGGGGGTTGGGTGGGGGGGGGGCGATCCTTGAGTTCCCATACACAACCCCCTCCCGCCACCACTGGCAGCCGGAACCAGCGGTCTCAGGCCTCAGAAGGTCTAGTGAGCTGCAGGAGGCGGGGGTCTGGGAGAAACCCACAGCGTGAGGGGCATAGCAATTATTGGAGGGGAAATCCTTCGACACTTGCTGCCATTGGCAGGCTGCACAAACGGAACAACCCCAAAAAACAAATGGCAAATCATCTGGACATGTTGCGCACTGCTGACTGGTAACACTTGGTGATCTGGAACCCCCTGTCTTCCATTTCCCACATTGGTGGTGGTGAGCAACCCTGAATTTCAGTCTTGGGGACGACTTTGTTTGGGGCAGCCGGGACCAACCTGGGAGGGATGCCAAGGGGCAGAAGCTGCATCAATGAGCAGAGAGACAACTGCCCTACTCTCACCGGTAAAAATACCTTTCCCCAGTCAAGGGGGGCACCGTGGTTCAGACCCCCCCCCCCCACCATCTGAACCTCTGCAAAAGTTATCCCACACGACTTGCGGCAATTGCAGATTTTGGCGGGGGAGCTTGGTCGCCGAAGGGGCCGCAAATTTTTGATTTGGGTTTGGCAGGAGGCTAACCCCCCCCCCCCCCATTTGCGTGTACTCAAAATGCTCAGAATTTTATGGAGAATTCAAGTGTGCATGAAGAGGATGATTTTTTTTTTACCCCCTGCCTTCTCGGGGGCCCACAAGTGGGCGGAATTGCTATGTTACCCTTGCCTTCTAAGGGGTCCCCCACGCCAAGCGCTGGGAGAAAATTAGAAGTGGCTGCCTCCACCACCACTATCACTGTCGCTGCTGCTGCTACTACTTACTACTGCCATTGCTGTTGCTACTACTGTTACTGCTGTTGGACACCTGCCCAGAGTCCGATGCCTCAACAATCGCCACGCGCCTCAGCTTGGCTGCCCAGGGAGGCTGGACACGAGAAGGCGCATCAACCACCTCCGCTTGGATCCACCCTCACCCACCCACTGTGGCTGCTTGGCACCCCCCCCCCCCCCAAGAGGAGCAAAATTTCTGTTTCCAAAAAATTGCATTGATCATTTTGAGGTAGATATGTTGGGGTAATTTTTGTTTCTCCCAATCTGGCCCCCCTGCTGGCATCCCCTAGGGACCCTGCACCTGGGAGTTCTCACACACAGTCAGCAGTCTGTATTCAAATGGGGTGCTCCCCAAGTCCCCGGTGGCTTGAACAAGCAAGGTAAACCCTTTATTTCTAAAAACTCAAACCATGGTGTACCGGCAAGCACCAACCAGCACACTTACTAAGCCATTCTGGCACCCCCTCCCCGCTTGACCACACTTGACATGTTACTCCTCCGCCATCCCCTGGCCACGAGAATCTAGGCGAACCTCTCCCTTGGCTCACCTGCTCCAGCGTGGCCGCCGACGGCCGTACTCTCCCCCGGCCACTACACTCTCAGTTTAGCCTCTCATGGCTTGCCTGCTCTAGCGCTCTAGCGTGTACCAGGGATGGCGCCTGCACTCTGGCCGCTCGTGCACTCCCGGGTGTATGAGGTTTCGTTCTAGCTCTCTTGCTGCCACGTTCTCTCCTCTGGCCTCTAGACTCTAGGCCGAGCCTCTCGCTGCTTCCCCACTCCAGTGTGTACTAGGGTTTGAACTGAAGACCTTTGACCACCGCTCTCTAGCTGCCGTGTTCGCCCTTGTGGCCACTGGATTTTGGGCCAAGCCTCTCGTCGCGCCCACTCCAAGGCCCGCACCACGGCAACCTTGGGCCACGCATCTGTTGAGAGCCGCTTTCTTTTCCCCTCAAGTGATGCCGGATTAGGTCTGGCCCTTTGGAGCAGATAGTGTTGAGACTTTGCTACGCAGCCACAAACAGAGCCACTTGTAGGGGCGCATAGCAAAGAGCCCCTTGCAAGGTGGGGGGGGGGGGCAGGGATACCAAGGAACGTACCCAACACTAGGTGGCGGGTGTGTAGTGGCTTGGTGGTAAAACTTTCCAAAAAGCCATACCCCAGCATGTACCGGGTTTTGAGTTGGCAACCTTCGACTACTCATCTGGTGTGTTTCTCCCCAACCATCCCATGGTTAC
The DNA here is from genome assembly GCA_964036045.1 of Eutreptiella sp. 'Long Island Sound 2002'. Lineage (NCBI taxonomy): Eukaryota > Euglenozoa > Euglenophyceae > Eutreptiales > Eutreptiaceae > Eutreptiella > Eutreptiella sp. 'Long Island Sound 2002'. The sequence continues at coordinate 60,479,383 of OZ038390.1, forward strand.
TAGAGTCTGGGCAAACCCCTCTCTTGGCACATCCAGTCCATCGTGGCTGCCAACTGCTGTTGGCCAATGGACTCTAGGCTGAGCCTCTAATTGCTCGCCCGCTCCAGCGTGTACTGGGGATTGAACTGGTACTCCGGCCACCATGTTCTCTGCTGGCCACTCGACTCTAGGCCGAGCCTCTCGCCGCTCGCCTGCTCTCGTGTGTACTCGGGGCCGAACCTCCCTTGGCCACTGGACTCTGGGCCGAGCCTCTCGCCGCTCACATGCTCCAGTGTGTATCGGGGTTTGAAGCAGCGACCTCCGATTGCCGCTCACCCGCACTAGGTTTCACACCAAGGTCCAAACCAGCCACCTTCGGCTGCGAATCTGTTGCTTTACCATTGAGGCACCGCACACACTTGCCAGCATCACCTGGTGTCGCGTATTTTTCCTTGCATCTCTGTTACCCCCTTGGCCCTTTGCTGCACGCCCCTACAAGCGGCTCCCGCCTCTAGGTGCCACTGTCATTTCGTCGGGTAGTATTGCTGCATTGCACACCCACATGCTCGACATCATATATGTGGTCCCCAATAGTGTCGAATACAGTTGCACCCTCTCTTCCACACTATACCCTCCCTACCAAGGAAGCAACGTCTTTGCACCCAAGGTAACATTAGAACAGCCTAGAACCATAGGAGGAGCCCTGCGCCCCCCCCCTCTGGACACCCCCCTGGACCAAAAATGACCATAGTGGGAAAAAACAAAATTTACAATAGGGAAAATCTGATCAAGCCATTTTTTGCACGCAACCTTTTGGGTCCCAGACCCCCCCTCCTCCTCTTCTAATGTCTGCGTGCTTGCACCCCTCCACTTGCCCGAGTGTGCCCCTGGGCAAACACGTGGCTGCACCTGCGTTCCTGAAGTGACTGACTCGGCTCAAGCTTAATACACGCATGGATTCAATTCGCATGGCACTAGTGTGTTGCCCTGTGCCTATGGGGTGTGGCCTTCCGTCGCGCACCGCTGTTGTGCAAAGGCAGGTTGGTAGGTAGGGTAAGAAGCAGGGTGCCCCGGTTCCCTCCCCGGACGTTGTTGTTCCTGTGTGCTCTATTGCACACCACATGGCCAATAGGGTCCTACACACACACACACACACACACACACACACACACACACACATATATATATATATATACACCCATATGGGTGGATGACGCTTGGGGCCAATTGGGGCCTTCTCCGCCCATACGGGCATCCACATCTTGGTTGCGCCCGTCTCGCCGGCGCCTCTGCTTGCGGGCCCCACACGGCACCTCTGCCGCACCAAGTGCTGCTCTCCCGATCGTCTGCCTGTTAAGCACGTTGTAGGCCATGGGTCCTGGCTGGGTACACATTAAATGTGGGCCACATTCTCTGCAAACATGAGGGACATAGGGGACAGGACAGAGGGGCGTCGGGTTCTATCTTTCCTCCCCGTCTTGGGCAAGTGCGGCCGTAGCTCTTGTGCCCCCTCTGCCACCGTGCCAGATTGGCTGCTGGAGCCGCGGCGCCTTTTATTTGGACCCAAGGTCCCAGGAGCCAGCCCTGCAGGTGGGGTGGAGGTTAGGCAACAGCTAGCTTGGGGAGGGCCCAATCGTCCAGGGTGCTCCCAAGATGGTATCTAGTCGGGGGGGGGTTCACGCTCCCCACCATGCTCATCCAACTGTGGACAAACAATGTATTCCGCAGGGGCCAGGCACCAGCGTGGCCTCAGCAATGCTTTTCATTCATGTTCCACTGTGTTGCACATTATGAAGCATTGCATGGACGGGCACTGTATTCATGCACACTCCACAGTGCGGCGACGTGAAGCACTGAAGGAAGTGACGGAGGGAGGGACATAGAGAACAATACAAACAACAAAAGCAGGATGATGGAGGTATTAAACCACCCCATTTCAGGTTCCCTTTCTCGGAGAAAATTTTCGCATTCTGCAATCCGTGAGTGCAGTGACTTGATTTCTATGAAGGGAAGTGTGGGGAAGTCTTCCACCTCCGGAAAAATGGGGGAAAATGGCACTGTAAAAAATGGGTATTTTGTCCCATTGTCCTCCATTTTTCTTCCACTCTGGAAAAGGTTCTTATGGTTTCCATCCTCACCTTTTGATGATTCTTTACTTTCCCCCCATCCCCACCATTCCCACATTTGTCCCACTTTTCCAGACTCCAAAATCCTGGTTTGGTGAGTTTGGTGGCAGTTAGTGCGGGTGCGCAGCTTTTTGGGCTCCCTGTCTGGCACACGATTGCTGGTACCAACTTGATGTGCCTTGGACACATTTCATTACAGGGATGCAGTCGTTAATTGACCTTCGTGAACGGCTGACCGAGACCCCACAGGATGGGTTTGCGGCGAGGCAGGCTAATGCACAGTATAAAGGTGCCCAAGAGAAGCCAAAAAACCTCCCGAGTTGGGCGTTGGCCGCCGAAGTGGCGGCTGCCCAAGCACCAGCTTCAGCCGCTGCCACCGGCCAAGGCGCGAACGCCCCTGCACCCCCAAAGGCCGCCTGGACAGCCAAGCCAACGAGGAATGATGATGCCTTGGTCTGGCGGATTTTCTGCTGCGTTTATACGCCTCGGCTGGAGGGCAACGCTGTGCCAACCAGCGCCGCAGGTTTGTCATCCACCGATGTGTATGTCTCATTTATCGTCATGTTTCTACACAGGGCTCTGCATGCCAGCACACCGCCCCCCCCTCACCCGCTGCATGCTGTGGCGGCAGCAGTCCATCCTGCATCCCCCCGACCCCTCGCGGCAAAAGTCTTGTAAGTGCAGCGCACCACCGCTGGCCCTGTGTGACACAGCTCACATCAGATGTGATGGAGAACACCATTCGGACCTCACGGCCCTCCCGAAAATGAGGCCAGATGGCGCCCGCAGCGGACTGGACGCCACAGGGGCAGAACGCTGCACCTGTCAGGAATTCGGCGCAGCACAGGAACTCGGGATGGTGCAGGGGCAACCAACCAATTTAATGATTTCGCAGGCCATTTCCTCCAGTTTTACATGTTTGATGTTCCTTCACGTTTTTGGTTCACCCACTTCTTTCTCTTTTTCCTTTCTAGCAACCCCTGCAAGGGCTTGCAAAGTGGCTTGCTGCTCCTGACGAAATCCTGATTGCAGGGGTTAGAAGTAACCCCTCCCCCCTTTATTATCAAGCACCAAAATGATGTCTAACATGCCAATTCAGGGCGAGAGGCCTGTCCCGATACATCTGAGGCCCCCCGCGATATCCCATTGCGTTGCACATTACCCCCGAAATGCAAAATACCTGTCATCAAAGTAATATCAAGCGCTTGAGGATATTAGGGAAAGGGTTGTCGAAGAAAGGGCCAACAGTCTGGCAATTTGATTTCACTTTCCATCGTTGGTGATACTGCCATATTTCAAACGTGAGCCAGAAATGTCCGGTATTTCGAGTGGAAACGCCACGACCCACGGCCCCACATCGGAATGCCACGAGAGTGCACCTCGTTGAAGCCACTTCTGTAGCGTCCCTTGGATCAGGCCCCTGCAACATCTTCGCCTCCTCATGCCTTTGCGGTTGACCCGCTCTACTCCCATTTGTATGCCCATCGATCGCCCCATGTCACGCACGTGTCCCGTGCTCGTCGCGTGCACTGCCGTGCTCTTGTACTTCAGAGTTCAATGCATGGGTCAAAGCCGGACATGCGGAAGTGCGCTCTCTGGGGCAACCCACCGCCCAAGCGGTCGCCGCATGTCTTCAGCTGCAGACGGATCTCCGATCCCAATTGGCCCGGCTTCCAAGTTCTCCGGTGTGTCACGAGGGTCTCGCTTGAGGACTCGGATCTTTAATTCCCTGGAAACATGATTATCTGGGCACGTCCGTGACTGTCCATACGCATAGCTCCAGCAGGTAAAGCATGTGTATGGTCATGGACCTGAAGGCACATCCATGACTCCAGCCCCAGCCCTGCGCTTGAAGGAAAGGGGGGCCACCCGGTGGTGCAGCGAACGCTTCTATAACCGGTTGGCCACAGTTGGGGAAGTGGTTGTAGAGCAGGAGGCTGCGGTTACAAAACCGTTGCGGCCGCAGTTGGGGTTGGAAGGAGCGTAACTGACGGTTACTGTTGGGGGCGGGGCGTCCTTTGAAGCACAGGTCTGTCCAGCCCCCATGGCATGACCACGACTATGGCCCGTCAGGCATGTCCAGTATGATGACCCTTAAGGGGTGTCTACAACTCAGGCCAATGGGTTGTGTCCATGATCTTTGCTCTTAGAGGCCGTCCCCAATGCACATCTACCCTCTGAGGCACATCCATGGCTCCGCCCCCCGAAGCGTTTCGATGATGTTGGCACTCACGGAATGCCAAAATTTTTGGCCATGGTCATGACTGATTGTCGCATTTTGCTTGCGCACCGATCAAAGTGTGGTGCTCTTTGTGTTTCATCATCCGTTCCCTCGTCTTCAATGCAGTTTTGTTCAGGCAAGTCGGCAAGTCAGGTCAAAATAATGCATGCAGTCTGACCTGAGGTTTTGCTTGGCAATTGATTCTATAACGGTCAGTTGGTCACAGGACTGTGTTGTTACGGACACAAAAAACTGTGGGTTGTAGGGGTGGACGGCAGCAACCGGGGGTCCTAATTGGTGCGCCTTGCATTCCAAACGGTGCACCAAACCTGCCATAAGGCAAGCTCCAAGGGTTCCAGGAATCGCTGTTTCGAGTCAACCCAACGGGGGACGATGCTGACACCGCATCGGCTGCATGGATCAGAATTTGGATGGGGCTTCGTGCATCATGACTTGGCAGGGGCTGCGTGCATGATGACTCGGCATTGCACACTTGACAGGCTGTGGAGCAAGTGAAGGCCCAAGTGGACGAAATATTTATCGCCGATTGGATCACCGAGACCCCCATTCAGTGGCTGCAGGAGATCCCCCGGTTTCTGCGTGGCGCTGAGGTCCGGCTCCAAAACACCAACCGGCCGCGGGACCAAGAAAACGAGGCGCAGGTGCAGAGGTACTGGAAGCAGTACCTCCGGCTGCGCGGCCGCAAGGGGGTCGATATGGCCGAAGTCACGGAGTTTCGGTGGCTGATTGAAGAACTCCGGATCTCTCTGTTTGCGCAGGCCCTTGGGACATCGGTCACCATCTCCCCCAAGCGGCTGGACAAATTCGTGTCTGACATGTCCTGAACGGCGTGACCATCGGCGTGACAATTTGGACGAAGGCGCTTTTACAGGCACTGCGGTCCGGTTGACTGTTCTCTTGGCTGCTTTACTCCGTTGGCGGTTTTTTGGCATCTGTTCCAAATTATATCAGGGCTGTGTTTCAGCGATGCGTCGTTACTTCTTTTCCCCCGCCTCAGGTCTTGGGTGGTATGATCGCGGGCAACGGACAGCGGCGGGAGTTTAAGGGACCGCGGTTGATGGACCACCGACGCTGGTCTCCTGTGGCCCGCTGGCAGCGCCCCGTTCGCACACCGGCAGAACTGACTGTCAGCCCGTTTGGTCAGTTTCATCGCCGCTTTCATACCGCAGGTCGCGATTGCTCGACGGCATTTTGCTGGTCTCCCATCACTTTTTCGAGGCGCAGGCGCATCCCAGCACCCAGGACCGCGCCAAGACAGCGCCCGGGAAAGGGCACAAAAAGACCTCAACAGACTGCCGGGGCGCTGCTTCGTCACCCCAACCTTTTTCCCACCCCTCAGGAGCGCCCTTGGGGTGCACCCGAGACAACCTCTCAGCCGCCGTCGGTTACGCTGCAACGGCTTTCGTTGCTCTCCAACCGCCGTCGGCCACCACCCAACCGCCGTCTGTTACCGCACGAATATAACGCAGTGTCTGGTCACCCATTTTCCTTTTTTTGTTTCTCCCGTGCAGATACGAATGTGGTGAGACGGGTTCCGTGCGTGTGCCCCAGCGAAACGAAGTACGCTGCAGAACCCGTGTTCCAATTTTTTTTTTGGCGGATACCAGCGAAGCAGGTGCTACTCCTGCCTCGCTGGCGCTCGACAACTGGCAGTTGCTGATTGCCGTTTGTTTGATGTTTTCGCGACGGCAGTTAGCAGGCAATTCCAGTCCAAAAGGACTCAGAGGCCCGCATTTGGGTTGCTTCCAAAAGGGTGTGTTGGGGGAAGGCAAATGGGTGTGAATGGGGTGCCATGTTAAAGAGAGACACACGCACATTGATGCTCCTCGGAATGTTTTGAGGACGATGGTGAGGCCGGGTTTCCAGTCGGTCGCATTGCCATTTGTGGCATTGGCAGGGCCATGCACACGGCACGTCGCGCCCACTGTGCCATGGATGCTCGACTTTGAGAAGCCACGGCCCGTGTGCAAAGATTGGCACTGCCACTGGGGCACCCTTCAACACTTTCAGGCACAAGTCCTCCAGCGTTTTGCTTCGTACAAGTGCAGCACAGGGCTGCGTTTCGAGCCCCAAGTCCCGTCCACGTGGCTGTCTTGTATTGCGGTGTGCCTGAGAGTCTGTCGTTCTCCGCTGCATTTTTCCTGGGGGTTCAAGATTGAAAAGTTCGTGACCTCTGGCTTGACTGCAACTTAAAGCGGTGTCTTGCTGTCTGTCGACCCGCATCATATGTGTGCGTGCACGTTTATGGTTTGCGCACGTCTGCAGATCTCCGTTGTGGTGCGTTTTCGCTGATTTGACGCGTTTGTGCAAGGGGCACAAGGGGGGGCTTGAACATTGTTTCTCAGACCTACTGTCTCCTGCTGATACTGATACTGATACCGATGCACGTAACAGTACTGTGACCCCAGGAAAAGTGCATCATCAGGCGTGTTGAAAGCTACAGGCAGATTACCACTGTAAATAGCTGCAAAGACGTTTTGCACAGGCTCAGGCAAACTAACTTTTTCAGGGGTGGGGCGTGTTGGCCTTTTGCTTGCTCGAAATCAAAGCAACCGCCAGAGGCATTGATGTATGTATTGGTGCCCAAGCAGCACAGTGTAACGTTTGCACGTGTTTTCATGCGTGCAGCTGCATTGCCGCTGTTGCGTCTCGCCAAAGCTCGCTTCCTGATTGGCTCTCAGGGCCGTATAATGAGGCCGCTACCAATGTGCTGCGCAGGATGTGGAAGCTTTGCACCGTTTGTATAGCTACAGGGCCCTGTAACATACCGCCTGTCATACTCTGGGCTTTCCATCATTAATTGCACCCAGTGCAAAGGATTCCGGGCCAGACTGTGAAGAAGAAGAAGTATGCACTGCTGCAGTGTTTTTGCCTCTGTGCATCAAGTTGAAATATTAGAATGAATGACACGCCTGAAATGCATTTCCTGATTCAAAGGACTCTAACCACTCTCATCTCCATCGAACATGATAACGTGCTGCATGATGCTTTGCAGTGCGAACTCAGGTACAGGCCCCAGGGGCCCCTCAGCACAGAGCAAGGGCGGACTGCATAAGCACACACCCTTCTGAGGCAGACCCCGAGGGCCATGCAGATACCATGCTTGCTACCAGACCCTCGCAGGTTTTGGCGCCCTTCCCGAAGAATCCAGCCTGACACTGGATTCAGCAGCACCCACACCAGCATTTCAAGTTCAAACGGCGCTGTGTGTGCAATTTGGTTCTTGGCATGGCTTGGTGTGGCATTAGGAAAGGGGGAGGTTCAGGGCTTCAAAATTCATTTTACCTCCCAGATGCATCCATTCTGTCCTTTGGGAATGCCATGCACGCAGTGCGCACGCAGTGCGAAGTTTTGGATGCCGGCAAATACTCGAACCCTAGTTTTGGCCCCTTTTCACAAGTTTTTGGTTCCGTACCAGGGTTTTTTGGGCTTCCCAAGCATTTAGGATGTGGCACCAAAACCTTGGTCGACTTCAAGGTGATTCTCGAACCGAGATGCTCAAGATCATCGATCGGTATGGCCACGTCCACAACTGCAGAGAAGTCAACGTGGTCATCGTCGCTCGAAGGCTCTCGATCGCCGATACTCGATGGTGGCGAGTCGACACCAGGACCGGACAGTTCTTCTTCGATGATGCTGTTGGTTATAACTACAACCAGAAGTATCGATGGACACCTGGCCAACCCTATGGTATTGACACCTTTCAGTCTTCCCCCTAGTAAACAGGTGACAGGTATTCTTGGGTGAGTATCCTAGCCTCTGCGTGCGCAATATGCACGCAGTGCGCACGCAGTGCCCACGCAGTGCGCACGCAGTGCAAACACTTAGCCTTTGTGCACGAACGCCTTTGCAGACCCAGCCTCCCTGCCTTGGCAAGCATCCACAGGGGGTGCGTTGCGCGTACTGTGCGGTAATTCCGTTTTTTCTAGAACCCCAACTTGGAGGACCTCCACCATGAGGCACAGTTAGGGCTGCAGTGCATTAATTTGCATGAATCTGCGTTCACCTGGTGTTCTGCGGAAGTGCCTCCGGAGAAGTTTGCCAAGTTTGTGGAAACAGGGGCATGTTAGAATATTTAACAAATTTTGACATTGACGTGCCCCATGGATTTCTTTGTATGTGTGTATTCTTCAATACAACGGCTCAAGGGTTATGTTCACAGAGCAGATTTGCACATATATTTTGACTGTGATTTTCAGGTGCAAGTTTTGACGTGTGCACCAGTGCATGTTGGGTTTTTGTGTTCAGAGGCTCCAATGGTTGGCGCTATGCACGCATTTTCGGTGCGCTGTGGGCGTGCTGTGCACGAACGCCCCGAAGGAAAGGGGTACCTGTCAACACGCTTCGCCACCTTATCAACGTGGAATGTACAGACACCCAGCCAAGTATGGAGTATTGACCACAATGCAATTCTGCAATCCATCTTGCGGATGGGCGCTTTTCAAGGCCTTGTTGTCCAATGTTCAACTGTCCTTTTGACTGGATGCAGTGGGACCCTCGCTGGCAACGTGACAATTGGTCACAACGCCGTGTCTTCTGCTGTGCATGTTCCAAGGGCAGGGGAGTGTCACATCTTCCAGGGGACGTTTCAGGTGCAAGGCACTACAGCACAAACTGGGATTCATGTGAAACAGGAGCAAGTAAGGTCTCTTGCCAAAATTGAAGAAACGGTGGGACGCAAGGTTAAGGGGTTGGGTGCGGCTCTCGTATGTAGCGTAGGCCAGGAGATGACCACCAAGGTAGAGTATCGACGGATTGCAAATGTGTGTATTGTGCCTACTGATATCAGCTCTGGGTGTGTGCCCAAGCAGACCAAAAGAGTGGACACATAGGGGTAGGCTACACGGTACAATGCGCTTTGTCGACAATGTAACCTCCACACATGAAAGGACAGCTGCGTGAAAGGGTGACACACCTTCGGTACAATATGCTCATGGGAGGTACCATGCTCCCTAGACATGCCCCCTAGATACCCCACAGACTTTTCAGTCGTGACCATCAGTAGTGAGAATGCCGCCGGTCCTACCTACGGTGCAACGCAGGGTAGGCTAGGGTACGGTAGCAGGGCGGAAATTCATGCTCGCGATCGAATCCCAACCATCGATGAGTGGCCGCTAGTTGATGGTCGACCGATGACCAGTTGATGATTGTCTGAAGGTCTGAAGGTCGCCGACTGCTTTGCATTGTACTTTCCCTATCTATTTTTTTTTCTGGCATTAGGGAAAGTTCTGGTGGCAGGATGGAGGGGGAGGACCCCTCTGGACCCCTCTGCCGGAATATACATGCCGCTTGGCGGCTGCAGCGAAAACGGCGCTGTGCCTCAGAGTAGGACAGACGTAGATATGGGCTTAATCGGGAACATCCATAGTCTGCTGACTGGTACTGCGCTATGTTGAAAACACATTTTCTGACTTGTTTCTCTCAAGGAAGGGTTGGTGCTGTGCAGCAGGCAGGAAATTGTCATGCCTGGGCAAAGATACTTTGCTGAGCAACAGCACAAGGAAACACATTTCAACGCATTCTGACAACAGCAGCGTCGTCAATTTGGGAGAAGCGGGGGAAGATTACATAACCTTGCGCTTATATGAATATGTTGCTGGAATTCCTGGGCATAGGTAGGGTGGGGTGAGGGGTGGTGGTGTTACCTGCTGTAGGCTGAGGAGCGTGAGCAACAGTTGGCGTATGAGATATAATTGGGGAGGTGGGGTGCACAATTCATGTGGGAACCTGTCTCGAGAAATTGCTTGGTACAGTACAAAGGGGGCAAGTCTGTGCGCATGGTGCACATGGTGACAGAGACGTTGGCTGCCAGCGACAGCTCTGTTGCGATGTGCCCCTCAGCATTTCGATTTCGCAATTTCGAGCGATGTCTTCGTGACTTTGGATCCCATAATAGCACATCGGTCGCCTTTGCTTTCTGCTTGCGAGGCACATCGTGCAGCTGTTCCCTCGAAGAAAGTAACCCTTGTACGAGTACAAGTACAAGTACCCTTGTACATGCGTGTCCTCTTTTTTTTTTTTTTTGTGATTTGAGGTGTGTTCTAATTTGGAAGACCCACACGAAGGTTTGATGATGGCACAGGCCAAGCTTGCCATGCCAAACAATTTCAAAAATTTGGGGTACACAACTCCATGTGGCGTCAAGCTTCGTGTCCCCTCCACCCTTCTCCCACCTTCTTTGCCTCAGATAGCAGTTGCTCACATTGTGGCTGCCAAACCTCAACCCAAAGCAGTCCCCAGGCAGTTGTCATGGCTGCTTTTTTGAAATCCAATTGAGCAGACCACACGTGAGCACACGAGATGGGACACGAATTGCTTTCTTCCCCGTTTTTTGTTGTGCCCACAAGGAGGTTTGGATGGGGTGTTCTTATTTTGGACATACCCCCCCGCCTTTGTCCAAGCACTGCCTTGTCCAAGCACATGAGCCCGTCTGACCGTCTATTTTCTGGATTTTTCTGACCACGCTTTTTATGGTCAGAAATGTGACGTTACGGGTTTGTGCTTCGATTGTAGAGGGAAAGGGGAGCTGGATCATGCTTCTGGTAGTTCCTCGTGCTCATACCGACATTCCACTTGCAATTGCAACCCAATGCTGTCTGTTTTGGTGTGATTTTCAGCCATAGCTGATGTTGCCACTCCTGGTACCATGGATGCTGGCGTGCCGTACTACGTTGACCACAATCGGGAAATCACGGGAGGATGATAAAGTGCAGATTGCGTGGGCAAAATGATCAGCCGTGGGATTTGGGGCCTTGGCCATGTCTTTGAGGGCAAGCTTTACTTCACCAAAGATATTGTTGATGACAGTTTTGTCCCAAGAAATAGGAAGCCTAAACCCATTCCAAAACCTGAAGCCAAGCCTGCTCCAAAGCCTGCCCCAAAGGGCAAGCATGTGCAATTATTCAAGATGAGGCGCAAGGTTGGAAAGGGCTTCTATTCCACAACTGTGATGCTCCTGCCGGGCAGTGAGGACCTCCAGAACATGCTGAAATTTGCCTGCACATAGTGTTGTAGTGCCCTGTTGCGACAATTGTGCTTAGGGTGAGGTATGGGCAGGTTTTCGGCAACATACGTTCTTTTGGTACCGCGCGTCGCGTGCAAGCACGGGCTTGTCTAAGCACATGAGCCCAACATGGCGGCGGCATGGGTGGAGAACAGCCTAGGTAGGACACCGAGACCTCTGGGAAACCATTTTGCAATTACGGGAACAGGGGGGTGGACATGTACGGCTGGAGTGGACCCCGTCCCATGTGCTTGTGTAGGGGAATGAACATGCCGACCAGCTGGCAGAGGCCGGCAGACTGCAACACCCAAACAATAAAAGACGTAGGACAGAGCCAGAGTGGGAAGCGTTGGGGCTGCACCCCATGGACTCAGGGGCCTCGTCGTCAGACGGGGATGGGTCTGGAGAGGGGTCAGTATCATCTTCAGAGGTGTCGTGGGGCAGACAGTCGGAGGGGGGCTTAGCCTACAGTGCGTCGTCTACAGAGTCGTCATCTACGGAGTCGTTGTCAGACAGTGAGTCAAGTGGCTGTGGTTCGGAAGAGTCCTTGTTCAGTACAGGTGTAAGCGAAACAACCAGAAAGAGGGCGCGGCACACAGGCAGGGAATGACCGCCACCTGACCATTGACCTCTGACCTGACCTGATGAACAATCCAGGGGACTATACGTTACGTTATCGGACAGTCATGGGAGGCGGCTTTGCCACCTTGTTTGGACAGTCGAACAATATTCACTGAGGGTGAGATTCCCGAGGTGACGGCCAATGCGTCATTGAAGCTAAGCACATGAGCCCGTCTGACCGTCGTTTTTCTGATTTTTGGCGTGCTTGGACAAGGGGAGGGGGGGTACTAATGAGAGCATGCATGCGTGTTCTACCACATGCTCTTGTACAGGGGGAGGGCGGGTACCCACAATGAATTGCACACTGCCATTTCTCTGCACCTTTTTTGCAGACGTTGCCATGCCTCCCAAAAAGGTTTTCCCCCTCTTCGACTTGAAAAAGCGAAAGGCCTCAACTGATGAAGAGAATCAGCCTCAAGCAAAGGCGCAGAAGCAAGAGCAGGCAGCGCCGGCAGAGCCAGCGGCACAAGCAGCGCCACCAACAGGTAGCTGTTTCGATGGTCCACCTCAGGGGGCCTGTCCTCTGCCGGTCCCTCCACCTCTCAACCAAGGCGGTCCTTGAGGACGTCCACAGCTTTTTACTTGCATCAAGCACCGCCCCCGACCGCTCTAGTTACCGTGAAACTGCTGTCGGTTCCCCCACAGCGTGACCGCCGTCGGCCACCCTCGAACATCAGTTACCCTCCAACTGTCGAGCTGGGTTTGACGGATGCAGCTTTGCTTTGCTTGTGCTCGTAGAAACCGCCCTGCTCCCAACCGGCCCCCTCCCATTGAATCAGATGGTGCCGCGTCACCAGTGGCTGCAACTCTGAACAGGAAAACTCGTCTCCTCAACGGTGTTTTGTTGCGTGCAGGCTTCGCGTGGCCAGCGGTACACTAAGTCTGCGTTTGTCATTGTTATGGTGGTGTGCTCTTGTTGTTTTCAGAGGGGTCAGGTATGTGGCCAGATCAGAGGAGGACATGAAATAGACCCGATCCCCCCTTCCAGCCCTGAACATTCCTGTCATGCACGCATTCAATGGCATTGCAGTGGCAGGCGTTCCTCTGGCGGGTCTCGCCGCATCCTTGATGGGCTCGATCAGCTGTCCGACATGGCGCAACCTGCTCACCAAGGAGTTTCAGGCCCCATATTTTGCCAAGGTGTGCACTGTGCAGTCTGCAGTCGGCCATGGGCTCATGCAGTATCTGATAAATTTGTTGGCTTAGTCGAGTGATGTAAAATTGTCTCCCGGTAATATAGAGAAACATGGTTCGATTTTGAAACACTACCTTCGAGACATGGAATTTGCCTGGCTGTTGCTTGCCTAACTGCCTGCTTGCTTGTGCGCGAATTATTATTGAGTCAGGACGATTTTACCTAGAGCGGACGCAGGCAATCCTATGCAGTCCTCTTTCGAGTCTATTTGTGGTAAATGCCGATGGAGCCCTTGCTGTGTGTTATTTGCAACAGCCAGTGCAAAGTGCTTTCTGCCAGTGTGTCCACTGAATGTTTGGGCTGGACTGTATTCCATTGGTATCCAATTTGTTTCGGGCCCAGTGAATGACAATTTGGAGGTGCAGTCTGGCTCAAATGTCGGCTGTTCATTCGCCATCAGGATAGAGTCCCGGCGCTTCTGTATTCCTTGGATGCAACTGCTAAGTCCCATTAGAGTGCGTCCAGCCGCCCAATGACTGCCACCAAATGCGGCACAAGGCATATTGTATGCCTTCGCTCTTCAAAGTCAGGGCCACACAGTTAAGGCGGTGTGCGCAATCATGCCCTCAACAGAGCTACCGATTTCCGTTGCACAAGGACCTGCATATTGCGTGCAATGCACCATGTTGCTCGGGATCACCCATGCCCCGTACCCACGAGTTTCGTTCGACAGTACATGTTTGCTATATACTCATATTCTTTTGGTCTGTTTGGGCTCCGATTCCGGTAACTACTCCTGCTGTTCCTGCTGTTCCTGCTGTTGCTGCTGCTGCTGCTGCTGCTGCTGTCAATGCTGCTTTTGAACGTTGCTTTTGCTTCACGTTTTGCTGTTTTGGCATTTTGTTGCTGTCGCTGTTGCTTGTACCTTAAAAGGCTGTTCGCACATCAAAGAACGTTCGCCTACTGTTCGTTATATGGCCACCATTCCCATTTTGCATGTGGCCCCAAGACGGTGGGGGAATATGTGGCCACAATCCACACTATGCGCAGGGCAGAAAAAGATAGAGCAAGGACTGGGAAATAGCGGGCTCCGATTCGAGCAGGTTGTTTCATTGTCAATAGAGGTGCAAGAGGCACGAACACATGTGTGAGGGTCAATGCTCGCACTCAATCAGATTCTCCATGTTTATGTTCTGTGTGCATCGTCTTGTTTACAGATTTGCGACAGACTATCTGAAGATGAGGTATGTGAGGGCGAAAAGATGTCGCATTCCCTGTTGTAAGTTGAGGCCCGGATTATGTGGAGGGGCAAGAAACTGGACGGCAGAAGTGCCCCAATGTAGCACTGTTTGCCCTACTGTAAATCCCTGTTGCATGACTCGGAGCCAGCGACTGATGGCTGCAATATATCCTGGCACTGCTTCGTCAATGGCACAGGGAGCCACGAGGAAGGGGAGGAGACCAGATGTACTGCATGGTCCTCGTGCATGGCTGCAGGGGCATGCTGAGGTGGCCGTAGTCCATCCGTAGTAGCTGCTAACTTGGACACAGGAATTCTCGCATGGCCGAAGCTTGAAAGTGGCCGTAGCTCAGGGGAAATTTCACACTTCGACGGCAGAGTCAAAATGCCATGAAATGCTGCGTGTCACCGACTGGTAGCCTTTGGAGACCTGGAAAGGGAGTAATTGGGGGAAGGCAGAACAAGACCAAACATTTTGCCTGAACCTTGACCTCTTGTGTGGCTGCGGTTTCCCACTGTAAGTGGCCGTAGTCCTTCGCAGCTAATGCCCCAGGCTTTGGCCCTCCTGTGTGGCTGCAGGAGCGTTGTTGAAAGTGCCCGTAGCTCAGGGGGCACACCACACTTCAGTAACGCCAAGGGAAATGCCTGGAAATGTCATAGTGAAGAAGTAGTGAAGTGGTAGTGTTCCATTGTATGTCTGTGGTTTCCGCTGTTTGTCTGGGTGTGGCTTTGCCCCTCATGACCACACGGGGGGGCGGCCGGGCCGGGTCCTTGTATGCGACCCCCCCCCCCCAGCCCCCCCCCCCTCCACCCCCGGGTTGTGAAAGATAGTGTTGCCGGGTCGGCCACCAACAAGTGTCTCTAGAGAAAACTGTCCGGCGCCGAAGGCGCCAAAATTTTTTTTCATACTATGTGTTTATACTCAAAATACTCAAAATTTTGTAGAGAATTCATATTTGTGTTAAAACAACAAGAAAAAATTTTGACCTGAAGGAGGGCTACATGACGGCTGCAGGCCCTAACAGCAACCCTAATCAAGACTGAATATTGGGACCGAGCTGGTGGGGGAGGGAACATTAGATATGAATGGTGAGGGACATCAAGAATGATTCACACATTGATGGCTCTTGACAAAGTGAAATGCACCTGAACCCCATCACCACGAGGCCCACTTTCAAGGCTTTTTGGACTTCTCAGGGGCCAAAATGCCCCAAAATGGGCTCAAAATGGGCTCATTTCACCCTTTTGTGCACCCCAAATGGTCTACGATGAGTTTTGGAAAAATGTGTTTTTGACCCATTTTTGACCCATTTTTGGTCCCAAAACAGCCCATTTTCAAGGCATTTTGGGATTTTTGGAGGACCCAAATGGGCCACCACAAGCTCAAAACAGTCCAAAAAACACTTGTTTTAGCGTCGCACATGGTCTAGGATCATTTTTGCGGAAAGTCATATTTTTACCCCTATTGGACCCTGTTGACCCATTTGGGTACCCACCTGTTTGGGCTTGAGCTTGCAGCTTGCCACAGCCTAGTGGGCCTAGTTATTGGGGTCTAGGCGTCCGTTTGGGCAATTCTGAGGGGTGGAAACCACAAAGCGTGGGGGGTTGCGGGTGGAGTAGGTGCCCTCGGAATCGCATTTTGAGCCATGTAGCCAAAGATATGGCCTATTCTTGGTTTGTGGCTGTCGGCAGTTGGAGCTTCTGGGGGCCTTTTTGGGCCGCTTCCGCGGCATATCATGGAGTTAGAGGGCCGCAAAGAGCTCGTTGACACGGGGAAGTCAAGCCGCACGTGGAGTGTACCCACCGTTTCCCTTCGTTTGGCCGTTTTGAATGTGTTCCAGGGCATTTTTGGCCCAAAAATGGCTGTTTTTGGCCCTAAACTGCAGTTTTTGAAACTGAGGTCCGCCACTTGCGAATCCCGTTCCCCGCCAAGGAAAAATACCTAGTACAAGGTGACATCCACAAGTGCAAAAGGATGAGCACAACATATTATACCAATACACAACCATTCTAAGGACACGAAGAAAACAAACTACAATCGGCTTTCGCTTCACCGCGATCCCGTTTCATATGCATTAGGCACGTGATGATTCATTGATGCCTTGCTTGAGTGCGATGGCCGGTAGCAGGTAAGAGGGGCTTTGCGGGCAGATGCTACAGGACTCAAGCCATGCACATTCGGGTACGGCGAGGGTGGGGGGTTAGGCGAGGGTTGTCGGAGTTCAGGCGTCGAAGAAATAAATGGAGGGTGGTTGGGAACTTATAGGGGCTAAAATGTGTCGAAAATGGGCCCAAAAAGAGGTCATTGGGCCCACTACTTGGGTGTGAACCCCACTAGACAGTGACCAAAGGTGTTCGTTCAACATCTACATTGGTTTCCGTGCCAATTCCCCCCTACAAGGACATGCTAGGCAACTGTAACTACCCAAAAATGGCATTTTCTGGTCATTTTTGACAGATTTTGAAACCTGGGTGCGCTACCCGCGAAGCCCGTTGCCGGTCGCCACCGTCGAGTTTCTCGCTCAAACTTTGTGTGATTGTACTTCACACCCATAGGTATCATGCACCAAAATTTCAACCAAATCCAAAGCACCACGACGGAGTTCTGATTTTTAGCCATTTCGCGCGTGCTGCTGCTTGCTTGCTTGCTTGCTGCTTGCTTGCTGCTTGCTGCTTGCTGCTTGCTGCTGCTAAACCTGGTAGGTCCACCCTGGACACTAAAAAGGGTTATAAAACCAAGACTGGTTCCACCAGCTCGGTGACCCTAGCCATAACCCTAGCCCTAACCCCCCCCCCCCTTCACCCCTGGCTGGACGCCCCCCTGACCCCGGCCAGACCCCCCCCCCGACCCCCGGCAGGAACACCCCCCCCCCCGACCCCCGGCAGGAACACCCCCCCCCCCCAAGTTTTGAAAGATAGTTGGGGGGTGGATCGCATCAGGACCGGTTGTAGTCGCCCCCCCCCGTGGATGACCATTGCTGTTGCGCATCAGGCCAAAGGTGTGCAAGTCTTTCCGCCACGGTCACAAATCTTTGCTGCATTTGATTATGCCAAATGGGAGGACCTCAAAGTGGTCATCATTGGCCAAGGTTTGAAGGGCATATTGCATGGAGGTTGTGAGGGGGCAACAGAGCAGGGGACAGACTGATGGTTGCACGCACTGAGACTATGGCTGTCACTGACTGTGCTGTCGAATGGCCAACAGATGTTCCGACACATACGTGGGGTACGTCGTGTCCCGGGTTGTTATTCCGAGGTTTTGGCCTATATCGGCTATGGTTGAGGCTCCCGGCGTGGTCGCCGCTGCGTGGCCGTATTCCTGTAACAAGGTACGTTTGGAGTCGCCGGCCGGCACAGCGTTGGGTCAAAGTACCTTCCCGATCATAGTGTGCGAGCCCACTGGCCGGTTGTGGGGTGCCTGACGCAGCCTCAAACCACCTTGAGCCCACATTGATTATTAAACTCAGCCCCAGCTGAGCACAGAACGTGTCCACCGGAAGCAACGCCGTCTGTGCGTCCATTGGTTCGGTTGTTTACCAGCTCAACACTGGGGCACGGTGCCTGTGCTTAGTGTCTAGAGCAATTTGATCTCGAGCGATTCAGTGAATTTTTCATGGCCCCACGGTAGTGCTCACTTGCCCCCCCCGCTCCCAGTCAAGTGGTTTGGGGCTTCAGGGGCAGCACAGACAGAACAAAATGGCGCCAGAGCATGGGCAGCATCAGGGGGCACAGGCAGCGGAATGGAGAGTTATGACGAAATGACCGATGGCAGTTGGAGGGAAGCTGACGGCACTTGAGCAGTCATTTTGGGTGCTCCTTAGCGCGAATAGATAAAGAAAGAAGAGGTGATAAAGGAGCTCCCTGGGTTTAAGCATGTGTCCATCTCTATTCACGTTCCTCGCCCTTGTTTCTGCCGGGACCCGTGCCCAGGCGGGCTTTTAGGAGTCAATTTTTTTTGTTGTCCCCCTGTTGAAGAATTCCCAACTGAACAGCAGTAGTAAGCTTAGCCAAGCCAGTAAGTAATGGGAGCAGCCCAAAGGCGTGTTTACTGGCGGTGGTTGATGCTCAATTGACCGTGGCTGATGCTTCATTTTTGGCAGTTGATTTGCTGAAAGTGCTTAATCATCAATGCGGCGGTTGCTTGATGGCAGTTGATGCTGGAACGACGGCGGTTGACATTAAGTGAGTACAGTTGATGTTGATTGAATGCGGCGACTGGGCAAGGGGCAGGAGCAGAGGAGTAGATGTACGGGTACAGACGGCGAGTTATTAGAAGCCGAACCACCTGGTGACTTCTGTCTCGCCCCAAACGCATTCAGGCACCAGATGACTAGCAACTGCTTCCGGTACTGCCACGACTGTGTTAGCTGCCGGCTTACTCTCTCCTCTTGCGCTACAGACCCGTATCATGATAATGGGCAGGCCCACGGGCTATGCTTTTCCGTGAATCGAGGCGTGGCGGTGCCTCCAAGTTTGAAAAACATGTACACTGAACTGGAACAGGACATTCCAGGATTCAAGCGGCCGGCACATGGTATGTCCTCAGTCAGGGCATCGCCAAAGATTTGCGCCTGAATTTGGATTTTGGTATAGCCCCCCCCTTTTCCCTGGCTTCCTCCCACACACCCACCCTCCCCATTTGGGGGAAGGGATGTCCCTTAGACCTCTACCCTCCCTCATCCGGCAGCTCTACTGCCGGACCACATGTTCATCATGGGCAGGAGTAGCCCCTGTCTACCTGTCTGTGGCTGCAACCCGGGCTGCAAACCTCTCGCCAGTGTGTCTTTCACACACCAATTTGCATCGTTCCATCTTTCCACTCCCCCGCCACTGGTTTGGGGGTCCATACAGAAGAAAAAAGTCGAATGGGACTAGGGCCTGAATCGACGAACAGTGCCGGCTGTAGTCCAACCAAGTTTTGCCCACCACACTGCAAAGAAGCCCCAAACGGCGCTTTTAGGCCCTAGTGGGCACCACTAGGAGGGCCTGAATAGTGCGACACGGCTTCCCACAGGGTTATACGCACTCCATTGTCACGAAATGATCACCCGAGCCTGGCCCGCAGGTTATTGGTTTCAACCACCCCATGCCGGCCAAAAAAAACGGCTGAGTCCTCACTGGTGGGGCCCATAGGGGGAGCGATCTGGGGTACCCGGAGATAGAGCCCAGGATCCCCGCCATTGGGCAGGAATTTGATGGAACTGCCGAACATTGCTGCATATGCACACCAGGACGTGCCTGTGTGGAGTGCTTTGTTGACCTGCATGCGGCCATTGGGTAGGGGATCCATGTAGAAGAAAAATGTCTCTGGGACCATCAGACCAGGCTCTGGATGGACACACAGTGCCGGCCATAGGCCAACCAATTTTTGCCTACCACGGTGCAAATAAGCCCAAAACCTGGCTTGTGGGAGCCAATAAGCACCACGGGAGGGTTTGTTAATGTAGTGCTACATGGCTCCCCATGGGTTGTACTCCCATTGTCACCAAATGACCACCCAACCCTGGCCCATGTGTCCCAGGCGGTCATCAGGTCGCCAGAAGAAGCATTTTTCAGCCAACCCATGCAGGTCACTTTCAGTGAAAACGGTGATTTCGCATCTTTCAAATGGGCCATGACCAGCCCTGGCAAGACTGACAAGAAAGAGATCAACCAACTGCCACCCCAGGTCCGATGGTAATTTTGTTTCTTGATTTCTTCTACCGCAGCAAAGCCTGTGCCCTGTGAAAGCCACTGCAGTCACCATTGATGTAAGCCAACAATTGTCGTGTTGTCCATCGCATGAATACTCACTGCAGGAGGTATTTGTTTGCGTCCATACGTCAGTTCAAGAGCCAGTCCCACAGGATTGCTGGTTCGCTGCACTCATTTTCAAAGAGGGGCAAGGGGACAGATGACATATTACCACCACAACCTGCACTTTTTTGTTCAATGTGTTGGAAATGAGAGTTTTGGAATACTGGAGCGTTGGTTTATTGTTTAGTGGTCTGTGGGGTGGGCATCCTCCCAAGTCCGGTCCCGGAGTCTGCAAGGCATATGCAGCTCTCGTTTATGTATCTCAGGTAACCTTGAATCCTGGGCACGGCAGGGAGTGCTACTCTTGAACGCGTCTCTTACGGTATGCCTCATGCCTGCCTGTGCACGGGTTTCCCCAGCTCTCTGGGCTTCTCCAGCCCAGAGAGTCCTGGAGCAGTGGGATGCGTGCTCTGCTGTTCCTAGGCTGCCGTATTGCATTGAGCTTGCGGCTGACTGCTCCTGCAGGACAGCTGCAGGGATGGAAAAGGACTGAGCACGACTCCAGTACCGCTCCTGGCGGTCTGCCATCCACTGATGTATCTGGGATGGCACCACCTCCATGAGCTCATTTGGAGCTCATTGGGATGCAACCTCAAACCACATTCCACAAGCACCGGGAACACAACAGTATTCCAAAGTAATCATTCCTCCATTGAGACTTGTCCATGAAAATCCTTGACCGCATTTCGCAATATCTCTTCGTGTTAAAGAGAAGCATGTTGGAGAGCTGGGGTCTTGTGATCGCCCCTGATGTTGGCACATCTTTTTTTTGTGGTCAATTTGACTGCCCGAGTGCATAGCCCATGAGTAACGCATGATGATCTGGGGTTATGTGGCAGGTGTTGCTGATGGAGTGTTTCGCTGAAACTGTGCGCCTCATTTCACGAGGCGCAAATTGGGCTCGGCATGCACCTCGTTAGCGCCAACCCCCCCCCCCCCTGTTCACCTCATTAGTGCCCCCCCTGCCCCCCCCCCCTGGCCCCGGTAGCCGGTAGCGCCAACCCCGCCCCCCCCCCCCCCCGTGCGCCTCGTTAGCCCCCCCCCCCCCCTCTGGGAGGGGCACACGGGTAAACAGAGTGGCATTCGGTGTGTAATGTGCGCCAACCGTCCCCACGCTACGGCTTGCTACGCTCGACGGGGGGGCCAGCCCCCGCACCCCCCACTTAAATAACAAGACTCCTGCGGTGGCTACAGACTGCCTTGTGTGTGCACCGCCTTGTGTATGCACCGCAATTCCCATGGTGGGCGGGTAAACGGGAGGGGCACACGGGGAAACAGAGTGGCTTTCGGTGTGTAATGTCTGCCAACCCCCCCCCCCCCCCCACCCGCGCTCCTCGTCAGCGCCAAAACCCCCCCGCGTGCCTCGTTAGCGCCAACACCCCCCCCCCTCCCCCGTGTGCCTCGTTAGCGCCAACCCCCCCACCCCCGTGCGCCCTGTGAAACGAGGCGCACAGTCTCGGTGAAACTATGTGCTGATGACAATGTTGGTAGCAAGCACATTCTCTCTACACTGAGATGCTTTCAGTCGAGCACTTGGTGATGTACTATTTCTACTTCGCTTGGAGGAAGATGCCACTGAACACGCTTTCAGCATTGCCGTTTTTGCGGTTTGGTGCCGTGTTCATGTGCATGATATCACGCCATTTCAGTACATGTACATTCTGTTGGATGCACCGAGCACCTGCCACATCTCTCGGTGACATTCAGAATATGCCAACTTTCTGGGTTTTGGCCTTTTTCGGCAATTTCTACAACTTTTGCTTCCATGTGCAAACATGTCGTCACCTGGGGGGGGGGTATGTGTATACTTTTTGAAATCTGCAAGAAACCGCCATTTCAGAAATGTATGGGTTGGGGGAGGGGGGTTTGCCATTTTTAGCGTAGCACAACACATTGGACGGTGCACACAAACATGGCACTGCACCGCTCATCCATTTTTATTCAGAATCACTGTCATCGTCAGCATTCCTTTTTTCCCCGTTTGATGGTGTATTTCTCGTAATTGTTGTATTTCACGCTTTTCTCCACATCAACATCGATGCATGTGGCCAAAAATTCATGTTGCGAAGCCTTGGTGGGGTGCGTCTTTCGATCCCAAACCTGTTTTTTAGCCTGGCTACCAGGCTCATGTCGAGTCACCCGCACCCACTGTGCACCCCCAGAGCGAGCCCTTTTGTGCGCCAAAGGCTTTTGTGGTGCGTCCGGGGAAGCAACAGCCCGTGGCGTGAATTTGTATGAAGACATGGCAGCTGCCTGTTAACAAAAAGAAGCAGCAAACAACACAAGCATCCTCGAAAACGGACGAAAATCTCAGACATGTCGTCAGTCCAGCAAGCAGACCTGGGGTGTTCCAAATAGCCCTTTTCAAGGGCTTTCCGAATATACCCCACATACCCCTACCTCCGGAACACTCAGTTGGCAGAAATTAGGCAACAAGGTCACCAACCCGCGAAAACCCAGAAAGTTGGCATAATCGGTGTTGTCCCCGAGAGATATGCCCCAGTGAGCAAGGCACCTTGCACCACACACGTTGCGCAAAGGACGTGGTGCAACACAAATCACATCACATTGTGTGCACCAACATGCAACCAAAATTGTGGCATTTTCCTACAAATGAGTACATACTTATACGGGAGGGCAGGGTAGGGAGGAGTGCCAGCGTCACAGACATGTCTGGCTCTTCCCCCAACGACTACTGCTTGCTTCCTGCTGACCTATATGTAGATGCACGCTGCACACACATACATGCGCGACTTTCAGGTGGTTGCACACCAGGCCAATTCGCATTCGACCATTGGATGGCAAACTTTCACAGATAACACCATCAAGTATGTGCTTGCACGTGGTGGGTGAGGCGATGTATACCCTGGCTACCTTTCGGCTGTAATTTAGTGTGGGCACCATCCGAAAGGGCCCAACGGGAATGGCTACAGGGGGCTGGCAGCAGCTACGTGCGTCCCTATGGGTGCTAGAGTACCCGCATTGTCACCAAAGAATGACCAAAACCCGCCCCAGGGGCAGCAGAATATTTTTCGAAAAAGCCAAGGTTTCGACAATTTTCAAGTGCCACTGTCAACCAGTGAGTGTGACCTAAGACCTTGTCTCTCACAGTCCGCATGCCTGTGTCCAGCCATCACAAACAGTGACAAACAGTGGAGCTTCCAGGACTCAGTCTTGACATTTTGGGTCATTCTTCTTTCTTCTTTCTTAGACCAGTGTTGGCCATCTTTTTTTACCGGTTGTTCCTTTGTTGACGATTGTTTTGATCTTTTGGACGCTCCAGTTGTTTGGGGGGGGGGGGGGGGCAATGGGTAGTTGCTGCCTCCCCCCTCAAGACCACCACCGCTATGCATGCACGCACACAGGCACAGCCTGCAGCAATACGGTGAGCGCTGCTGGGCGAAACCAACAGGCCCGGGCAAGCCGCCAGGCGAGCAGGCATAGGAGGGCCGTGGGCTGCCGGCGCCCAGCCTTGGATACGGTCAGCAAGGCAACCAGGGGCGCACCGGCAGCCAAGTGCCCCGGGCAGTGCGGAGCCCGTCGCTCTGTGCAGTACTATGCGGCAGATTTCTATGCAGAGCTAACAATGGCAGACCAGCCCTGGCGAGGGCCTGGTACGTGTTCATGCGCACCCAGTGTGGCGGTGTTAGTGGACCCAAGGGACTGATGCAGGGCAGAGGTCAACAACGGGCTGTAGCACACGTGACTCTGTGGCGGATGTGTGCACTCTCAGTCAGATTGCTTGGTACATTGACACCCACCTCATAATTATAATTTAGTACAGGCCAGATGCGTCCGGTGCATGGCTCACTGAGACAGGATTGCACTACATCATGTCAGTGGACTTGAGGAGTAATTGGCGTGGAGGCTGTAGGATACGCCCAAGCAGCTGAAATAATCAGTTCTTATGGATTATTCTCGGTTGTCAAGGGTTGGTACTGGAGTTCTTATTCTCAGTATTTTTCATGTGCCCTGCACCAGTGCTCAAATGGCCACCACCAGCCTTTAGCTAAAGCCCAGGGATTTTTAACCGAGGGGCCAAATGTTTCACCAAACAGTTTATGAGCACAGAGCGCCTGCTAGGTAGACTGTAATGCCCAGATTTTCGGTTCCAAAACTGATTTCTATGCTGTGCGTAGGTTCTAGATTACAGTGATTTAGTCCAAGCGTTCTGTATGGGTGTTCTGGTGTAGTGATGCTTGTTGACCAGGATGTATCTATGTGGTAGTGCCGGGGGCGTGGTAGCGTTTGTGGGGGGTCACATTCACAGCCCCAGGTCTACTTGGAAACTTAGTCACGTGATGCATTTGGCCCGTGTTGACAACTTTGTGGCTCGTTGCCGGGCTGAGAGCATTGAAGTTCCTCAAATTCGGGTACTGCTGAATGAGGGGCTCGATTATTGTTGATGGTTCACAAAATGGGAACCGCCTCAAAGAAACCATAAATCAAGATTGGGCCATATCTGAGGCAATATGTGGCAATCTCGACTGTTTCACCTCGCCGTGGCCGTACTCCTTCCAAGAGAGCTCTTGCTGCACCTGACTGCTTGTGATTTGAGGTTGCTCACGCTGTCCTGACTAAGTGCTGCATTGCCTGCTTCCTGTTTGTCTGTATGTTGGCACCTCCAGTGCCTGCCATTTCCTTCCAGCTTTCATTCCATCCTAATCACCTCCCATGGTCATCGTGCAAAAGCTTGGTATGGGTGCCATGGTGGTCCTCAGTCCAGGCGCCACACAATGGGCGGGGAGCTCTGTGCCCCATTCCCAGCCAATGGTTGCAGACAAATTCCTGGATCAAGCACTCTGTACGCTCTTCGTTCAGGTTGATCGATGAGAAGCAGAAGGGCATTGTTTTTTTGTTGTGGGGAGGCTTTGCAAAAAAGAAGGGGAAGCTAGTGGACAAAAAGAAGCATCGTGTGCTGGAGGTGTGGCTGCATCTGTCGAAAGACAGGGGTGCAACTTGCGTTGAGTAGGTCGTAGGGCCAATCAGGTTGTGCATTCGGAACACTGCACACTTGATACACTTGTGCGCCCGGAACGCGGCAGAAGGACTTAGGAAATGGTCACCGAACTGATGTGACCAGTCAGGTTTTGCAGGATGCTACAAGTTGAATGGCTAGGGTCCAGAATTTGGTGGCTTGACCTGCAATTGTCTGCCCTTTGATTTCGGCCATGCCATTTTGCTTGCTGCTCGGAAAGATGAAGAGCATCATTAGTTAATGGATGTGATTGAACAAGTGACTCACTTCAGGGAGCACACACTTTGCTGCCACCCTCTCCACCTGACAACCATAACACGCAATGTGCAGCTCCGGTGAGAGGGGGCCGATTGTCTTTTGCTAAGGGAAGCCAGAGCTTAGAGTAGCACCATGTAATCCAACTGTTGGCTTCAGTCAGATTGGAGGTTGCGGCCAGCTTTGCTTCAGGATCACGGTGAGCTTCTCCATCTATCTGCAGGCTGCTCACCCTTCTCCATTGTCCGTCACTCATTGGAAGGGATGCAAGGCATTCTCCAAGTGCAATGCTGCACTGAAGGAGCTCGGCAAAGAGCCAATCGATTGGCAAAATTGATTTTGTCCATGCTTTCTGTATTTTTTTTTGGATGTGAGTGCTTCTGGTCGGCCATGTATTTGTGCATAGAAACACCACACAAGTCTTAGACCAAGTAGAGGCTGACTATTGATCTATCAACCATCATCTAATTTTATGTTTACAATCTCTTGTTTTCATAGTCCTCATTTTTGCGCCTTTCTGTACCCACATATTGTGTTTCTGGGAGTGCGAATAATCGGTTAAAGTGGAGGTACCTTGGCACGGTGCGTGCCTGGGTGCAATACTCATAAGTGGCGGATATACATAATGTATTTCTTGATCGACGGCAGTCGTGATTAAGTGAGTGATAGGATTGGGCCTTCACCCCCACCATTGTCATTTACATTGCAAAAGCCTTTGTTGATAGTCCTGCACCTTTTCCCAGTTAATGGTTACTGGGAGACAGGAATTCATAAAGATTAGCCCAACGAAGCGTTGTCAGCATTGCTGTGCACATGGGCTTTTTCAAGTCGCGGTTTTCAGAATTTTATTGCAGTTTCCCTTTGATGTGATAAAGGCTGTTCACATCCAGTTTTATCGGTACTTATATCGCTGGGGATAACGTGATCCTTTTGGCCTGCTTGGAGCGACACAGTTGCATGCCATCAAGTGAACTCTGGGAGCCATTCTGCTGCGCATGACAATATTCTTGTTTCTCAATGTGCCCAAACTCTAGTTTGCTTTGTTCTTGAGGTATTTGAGAATGCCAGATCGGAATTGGTTGTTTGGGATGGTGCAATTCAAAAGTAGTTTTTGTTCTGTATTTCCTCTTTTTTAGCTGGTGACGAATGTTCGCAGTTTGCATCTGCAAAACGTGGTGGGTTTCCACTCATTTTGGGACCCCAATCAAAGCAACAGTGCTTGGTCCCCCACACACAGCAACAGACAACAGTGCCAAAAAATTGTACCATGATTGCTGCAAGATCAGCTTGCCGCTGTTGGCATTGCCATCTCAGGCCCGCTGCTGCAGCCGCCTATCACCCATGTTCCCCTGCAACACGCATACAAAGGCTCCACACTCCACTCACTCCCGATACTAAAAAGTCCCAAAAGATGTAATACAAAAATGACGAAATGTATTTAACAGCCCCCAGATGTGTATTTCTCATATATCGCACGAAGTCGCCCCCCCCTACCGGGGGTTGGGGGGGGGTAGGGGGGGGTAGGGGTTGGGGGGGGGGTTGGGGGGGGGGTAGGGGGGGGGTAGGGGGGGGAGGTAGGGGGGGGTAGGTTCTGGTTCTGGTTCTGGATGACCCGCCCGAGGCTCCAGCACAGCCGGAGGGGGACCCAGAAAATGAGGGGCTCCCAACCGCCACAGGACGGCTTACTCGGTCCCGCCCAAAGGGGTCGAAGCGGGCGGCCCGTGGCAGCACCCCGAGCCACCGGGGGCCGACACTTGCCGGGTTTCATGGCGCTGGGGGGGGGGGGGGGTACCGCGACTGTCGGGGGTAGGGGCGCTGGTGGTGGGGCGGGAGGCACCTGTGAGTGGGCGCTGGCGCTGCGGGCGGTGGAGGCCGCGTCGTGTCGGTGAGGGGGCCGGCGGCAAGGCACGTCGGGGTCCGCGAAGTGCCACCTCTTCACGCTTTGCCCCATCATGTTTCACCATTTGAAAAGGGGCCTATAACGCCTGCTTGGTGGAGGGTCTGTTTCCTTGGGGAATTTCGTGGCTGGGTGGCGGCCCCCTGGGCGGTTCCTGCTGGTCGGTGGTGTTCGCGCGAGCGTCGCAGGCGAGGCAGGGCACGACAGGCAGGGAGTGCACTGAGCGGGTGGGTGCTTATTGCTCTGGCCAGTCGTGTAAGTCCAAAGGCGCGCCAATGGCGCGCCCGACAGTGAGCCCGTCAGGCAGTCCATGAGGTATCAAGGGTTCAGGCAGACGCGCTTGGATGTCGGGGAGGTCGCTGGCGCGTGCCAGAATTACCAGGCTGCTGTCCTCCGGCGCGAGGGCAGCCATCCGGGAGGCCCGTCCCGGGGTGCTGCCAAGTGCGTTGACGACCCATGCGACTGAGGACTGCGGAGGTGCTGCCGGCGGGAGGGGGACGCATGGTGCTGCGCTGGTGCTCAGCTGCCACGAGCGGCAGCGGCGTAGGAGCCAGCCGAGCACGACACTGTCGCGCAGGCTGAGGGCTGAGTCCTCCTGCACGATGTTCACGGGTGACGGCAGGGGGGACGGTGCTGGGGTCCAGAGTGAGGGGGCCGTTTCGAGGGCTTGGCGTAGGGGGGGGGGGTGCTGTGCTACTGCGGCGTGGTGGTCGGCTGCTACGGCAGCCCGCTGGGCGTGAAGGAGGGGGGGGCGACGGGGATCGTCGCTCACGGACTTCCAGGAGCCGTTGAGGCTGAGGAGAAGCTGGCGTTGGGACCGGCCGAGGACGTCGGGGGGCGGGGCAGGCAGGGCGTCCCACGAGAGGCCAACGACTAGCGACGGGGTGCTCAGGAAAGCGCCCAAGTGCAGGCTGGAGGACCCCACTGAAGTCGAGAGGAGGGGGAAGACCTGCGGGTGGCGGAGGAGGCGCCAGGCCAAGGTGAGGTAGTGGAGGAAGAACGGGGGGCAGCGGCGTATCAGGTGGTCGGTGACGTCGGATTGTGCCAGATGGCAGTAGGGGCAGACCACTCCGCCGTATCCCGGGGGGTGGCGCTGGGCTGAGAGGAGGCGGTGGAGCATGGTGGTATGAACTGCGCGGGGTTCGATGGTGGCGTTGTCGGTGGCTTCGATGAGGACCAAGCGGGGTCCGGCGGCGGGAAATGCCGGGTGTGTTCGCGCTCGGCGTAGCGGCGGGAGATCGCTTCCGCCGCTTTCTGCGGGTTGAGGATGAGGCGGCCTTGGTGGGTGGAGACGACGCGTCCGGCAAAGAGGGGGAGCCACGGAACGGTGAAGGGTCGTGCCTCAAGGGCGCCCAGGTCTGCCAGGCGGTCGGCCTCCGCGTTGAGCATGGCGAGGAGGGAGGATGCGCCGGAGTCATGCTGGGCCGGCAGCCATACAGGGGGGGTAGGGGGGGGAGGTAGGGGGAGG
>OZ038390.1:60508322-60564367 GCA_964036045.1 Eutreptiella sp. 'Long Island Sound 2002'
CCCTCACCAGCCGCAACCCAGGGGCCTGCCCGGTCTCCCCCGCGCCGGCCCACAACCACCATGGACCCGGGCCCCGGAGCCCCGGTGCCCAGCCCCGCCCGCCCCCCCGGTATCCATCCGGCGGGGCCCGTCCCGGTCCGGTTCGGCCGCGAGGGGACGGCGTGGCGCTCCCCCCCGCCTCCACCAGGATTCGCCCCCGTGGATGATGCTCGGCGGGATTCGTCCCCGCCGAGCGGGGTGCGGGCCCCACCGCTGACCGCTGACCGCGGACACCTCGAGCGCCCCGGGCTCCCCGGCCGACTTTGGCCAGCCCCGGCCGCTCCTCTGCCCGGTCGGCCGCACGGTGACGCTCTGCGGCTGAGCTGACCGCACCCCCGTCCCCCTCGCGCGCGCGCCCACCCACCAGCCCACAGCCCCCCCCCCCCCCCCCCCCAACGTGCACGCCGTGACCCCACCGCCCCCCCACGCTGCTGCTCCCCTGCGCGGCCCCCCGCTGCTGCGCCCCTGCGCAGCCCCACACTGCTGCGCCCCGGCGCCACCCCACACTGCTGCTCCCCTGCGCGGCCCCACGCTGCTGCGCCCCTACGCAGCCCCGCGCTGCGCCCCTGCGCAGCCCCACACTGCGCGCCCCGGCGCCGCCCCACACTGCTGCTCCCCTGCGCCGCACCACGCTGCGCCCCTGCGCCGCCCCACGGTGCGCCCCTACGCAGCCCCGCGCTGCGCCCCCGCGCAGCCCCACGCTGCTGCACCCCTCCACGCCCCCATGCCGCGCCCCTGCGCGGCCCCGCGCTGCGCCCCTGCGCAGCCCCACGCTGCTGCGCCCCTGCGCAGCCCCGCGCTGCTGCGCCCCTGCGCAGCCCCACACTGCTGCGCCCCTGCGCCGCCCCACACTGCTGCGCCCCTGCGCCGCACCACGCTGCGCCCCCGCGCAGCCCCACGCTGCGCCCCTACTCAGTCCCACGCTGCGCCCCTGCGCAGCCCCACGCTGCTGCGCCCCTTCACGGCCCCATGCCGCGCCCCGGCGCAGCCCCACGCTGCTGCGCCCCTGCGCAGCCCCACACTGCTGCGCCCCTGTGCAGCCCCGCGCCGCGCCCCCGCGCAGCCCCACGCCGCGCCCCTGCGCGGCCCCGCGCCGCGCCCATGCGCGGCCCCACACTGCACTCCTGCACGGCCCCACGCTGCGCCCCTGCCCAGCCCCGCGCTGCGCCCTTGCCCAGCCCCACACTACTGCGCCCCTGCGCAGCCCCACGTTACGCCCCTGCGCTGCCCCGCGCCGCGCCCCTGCGCTGCCCCACGCTGCGCCCCTGCTCAGCCCCGCGCTGCTGCGCCCCTGCGCCGCCCCACGCTGCGCCCCTGCGCAGCCCCACGCTACTGCGCCCCTGCACGGCCCCGCGCTGCGCCCCTGCGCAGCCCCACACTACTGCGCCCCTGCGCCGCCCCACACGGCTGCGCCCCTGCACCGCACTACGCTGCGCCCCTGCGCAGCCCCTACGCAGCCCCACGCTGCGCCCCTGCGCGGCCCCACGCTGCTGCGCCTCTGCGCGGCCCCATGCCGCGCCCCGGCGCAGCCCCACGCTGCGCCCTTGCCGCTGGTCCCGCAGCCCACAGAGGGGCCCTCATCGGGCGCGCCGGCGCCCTTGCACACGCGCCCCCCGCAGCCTGGCCTGCGCGGCGCGCGCGCCCCCGGCACGCCCGCCGACCCCATGGAGTGGGGCTCTCAGGGCCGCCGCCGACCACCGGCCGGTCCGCCCGCGCTGCCCCGCAGCCGCCACGGGCCCCGCACCCGCATGGCGCCGCTTCCACCTCGGCCGCCCGCCGCTACCCACGCGCCCGGCCCCGGCCTCGGCCCCCAGGCCACGCTGCGCCCTTGCCGCTGGTCCCGCGGCCCGCAGCGGGGCCCGCATCGGGCGCGCCGACGCCCTTGCACATGCGCCCCCCACGGCCTGGCCTGCGCGGCGCGCGTGCCCCCGGCGCGCCCGCCGACCCCATGGA
Source organism: Eutreptiella sp. 'Long Island Sound 2002' (assembly GCA_964036045.1). Classification (NCBI taxonomy): domain Eukaryota; phylum Euglenozoa; class Euglenophyceae; order Eutreptiales; family Eutreptiaceae; genus Eutreptiella; species Eutreptiella sp. 'Long Island Sound 2002'. The sequence continues at coordinate 60,510,315 of OZ038390.1, forward strand.
GTGGGGCTCTCAGGGCCACCGCCGGCCGCCGGCCGGTCCGCCCACACCGCCCCGCGACCGCCACGGGCCCCGCACCCGCATGGCGCCGCCCCCGCCTCGGCCGCCCGCCGCCACCCACGCGCCCGGCCCAGGCCGGGACCCCCCCGCCGGCCGTGCCGCGCGGCCTCCCGCACACGGGACACAGGGACGGGCACCAGATAATAGCCCATACATAGTCCCCGCCCCCTCCACCCCCTTACTCCACCTCCGCACGGGACGTAGCCCCCTCCCCTGTCGCGGGGGAGTGGCGGCTGGAAGCAGGGGGAACCGGGGCCCCGCAGGTCCCCAGACAGGTGGTCCCTCCATCCCGCCCCCCGTCCCGCCTCCGTTTCGCACAGGTGCGCACGCCCTCCCCCCACGGCGGGGGAGGGAATCAGGGTCACACGGACAGGTGGTCCCTCTCACAGCGACGCGCGCCCCCTCCCCCCCCAGACAGAAGGCGGAACCCCCCCCCCCTCGGTCGTCGTCGGCACACGCCCGGCCAGCGTGACGCCGGCCGACTGCTCCCTTGCGCCCTGCCCAGGGAGAGCGTGTCTGGCAATTTCTCCCGCCGGCACGTGCTGGGTGCCCTAACAACAACAACAACAACAACTACCTCCCCCCCTACCCCCCCCCCAACCCCCCCCCCTACCCCCCCCCCCCCCCCTACCCCCCCCCTACCTCCAAGGTAGAAGGTCTCGTAGTTCAGCGGTCATGCACGTGACGCCTGAACTAAAGGTGCTCGGTTCGAATCCCGGTGGAGGCCGATCGCAGTATCCTAGGCGCTAGGGTGTCGGAGACCCCGCGAGCCGGAAGGGAAGCTGCGTCGGTTCGAACCCCGGTGGGGGCGGAACGCAGTGTCCTAGGCGCTAGGGTGTCGGTGACCCCGCGAGCCGGAAGGGATGCTGCGAGGGACAGGTAGGGATCACTGATACGCTGGAGTTCGGAGATCGCCCGAGCAACTTACCTTACCTTACCTTACCTACCTCCAAGGTAGGGGGGGGCGACTTCGTGCGATATATGCTCCCCCCCATCCCACCATCCTGTGAGGGAAGCTGTAGTGGTCAGCCTCTTGTGCAAACCCATGGTACTCTGCATCATCAGTGTCCGCGAAGGAGAGATTGGAGTTGTTAAAGACGGCCGTCAATGCCCATCAGCTTCGCACCAAACAGGCAATGGCAGGACAAGGCATTGACCGGCACCTGTTTGCTTTGTACGTAGTGTCCAGAGGTGTGCTTTCGTCCTTGTACTGCTGACATGTCAAGATAGCCCTGGTCCACTTCCTGTACATCGGACATGAGTGAGGATTGTGGATGTGGCAATGAGTCAATGGCAAGTTCAAAATCTGTTCCAAACTCAAATCAGGACTTACGACTAGACTGCGCTTGGTCTATATGGTTCTCTGGAACGTGGTTGAAAAACGGCTCATTTTCACCTCAAAAATGGACCTCTGCATGGAACCACGACGTGAGGGATGCCTTATTGACCAGCCATTTGCAATCATTTGATGGTCCAGTCATTGTGCAAGAAGAATGGCCCTCATTGGAGACACCGTTTAACACACTGGCGGTCGTCCTGAAAACAGGCTGAAAACCGTCACTGTGCACTGAATCGGCCATAAAACGGGCTCAACGGCTCGAAATTACACGAAATTTGTTTCAAGTGATGTGCGTTTGCTCTGTGGTCGGTTTCAGCTTCTTGGATGCCAAGTTTGAGCCACCGTGTTCACACAATTAATGTGAGATCTTCTGTTGCTTGCTGTTGATGCTTGCTGCTGCTGCTGCTTGCTACTAAAATGCAGTGCTCACACTGGACCCTAAAATGGGTTGCAAAACCTCTGCTGGGAGGCCCAGCTTGGTAGCCTGCAACAGATATGTTTACCACTGTGTCCATGAAGCCAACATAGATGTCACCATTTGCCCCACAATTCAATTGGAGGCAAGCATTCCCATCTCCCTCCCAAATGAGGCATGCTGCAATGGCAGGCAGGGCTTAGCAGGGAGGGGGCAGGGAGAGTGCCAAAAGGTCAGCACCTGGGGGAGTATGAGTGCTCCGGGTGTCTCGCCCCGCCTCTCCCTGGTTGTGCTACTAACATGCTGGGCTTTTTGTTTAAGCAACTCAATGAGTTCAATCGGTCCATGCCCCAGCATGGTTCCACGCCCTCCCCCGCCCTTGCAATTGTTGAAAGTTAGTGCCCCAGGGCCACCTAATACTAATGCTAGTGGAAAGCACCTTCAAGGTTTGAGGGGGAAATCCGACGTCCCCTGGACGGTTGGTGTCGAGAAGCACAGCACACAGGCCGTTTGCAACACAACACAACCACAGACCACAATCACAGAAGGGATGGCATTGTTTTCCCCATGACTCAACCCAATCTACCAGGGGACAGCCTCCCCCAACAATGGTAATTTTCCTGGAGGCCGCTGTATAAAGATGTGGGTGAGTGTTGTTTCCGGTCCTGGTGTCTCCTGCCTGCGTCCCCCATGACACGCAGAGTGGTCCATTACAATTACCAACCAAAGCTGTTGCAAGGGTTCTGACCATACTGAAGGCACTTCCCATCCCCGATGGAGTCCACCCTTTTGCTGGTCCCACCTCATTTTCGGCCCAACCCATGCGGTGCGGTTCCGACCAGGTCATCCCATTGTCAGCATCACGTGCCGCCAAATTTTAGTGGCAAAACAATTTTTCGCACCTTCGACACCAGAAATTTTGTTGGGGCGGGTGTTCTTGACCTTTGCAGAAACAAGGATGTGCTGGGGGCTTGTTGATAGCAGAGTGCCATTTCAGCGGGTGCACGTTGCACCTCAGCCAGCGGTCACCGGCCACGAGCTCGCGATTACCGGCCATTGCTGGTTGGCCGCCGTTGGCTGCTTGCGGCCCGCGGTCAAGGGCCGCCCAAATTATCTTGCTCGGTGTTATTTTGGGGGTGTTTGGGTTGGCGGTGGAAGAAGTTTTTGGCCTTTTTTTTTTGCCGTCGGGTGCGTGGCTGGGAGGCCGGGTCGGTGGGTGGATGGGTGCCGCTCAACAGCCCCCCGGTGCCGGTGGGGGTGGGGCATTGTTGGGCCCTTGGGGGTTCTGAATGGAGGGGGTGGGCCTCTCAAAGCAACCCCCTCCCCCGCCGGGTGGTTGAGCGAAACTCTGGTGCCTGTTCATCGAGGGTTATACACCCGCCCCATCCGAAGGCAGTGGCCGTGAGCTGCTCCGTTGCCGCAGGTAAAGATATCAATTCGGCCTTCTTGGACCAAGTGCTGGGCCTCAACTGGACCCTCTCCACGTCTCAAGTGTGTTTGCTGAAGTGGGCGCCCCACAACGGTCATGCGTGTGCCGTGACCCACCCAAACCAACCCGGCGGGATGCGGTCCAGCGTCCACGCCAACCCCCCACACGCCGCATGCGGGTGGCGCCGTTCCGCGGTTTGATTCGCGCGGGGATCGAGTGCGTGGCATCAGCAGCACAGACGGTCTTTTGGGGTCCAGTAGCGGGCCGTGCACAACTACTTTTTGGTTGGATACCGCTCGGGTACCGTGGCTGTTGTCCACTGCACTGCCACTCCAGAATATGGGGCTGCGTCACAGGGGGGCCGTCTCCTCGGTTCGGGTACGCGACTCCCCCCCCCCCCCCCCTCCCTGCCCTCCGGGCCCACTAACCCTACACCTAACCCTACCCATGACCCTAATCAAGACTGAATATTGGGACCGAGCTGGTGGGGGAGGGAACATCAGCTATGACTGGTGAGGGACATCAAGAATGATGCACACATTGATGGCCCTTGACAAAGTGAAATCAGCTTGCAAGTGAACCCCATCACCACGAGGCCCACTTTCAAGGCTTTTGGGACTTCTGAGAGGCCAAAATGCCCCAAAATGGGCTCAAAATGGGCTCATTTCACCCGTTTGTGCACCCCCAATGGTCTAGGATGAGGTTTGGAAAAATGCGTTTTTGACCCATTTTTGACCCGTTTTTGGTCCCAAAACAGCCCATTTTCAAGGCATTTTGGGATTTTCGGAGGACCAAAATGGGCCACCACGAGCTCAAAACGGTCCAAAAACACTTGTTTTAGCGTCGCACATGGTCTAGGATCATTTTTGAGAAAAGTCATCTTTTTGCCCCTATTGGACCCTGTTGACCCATTTGGGCACCCACCTGTTTTGGTTTGAGCTTGCAGCTTGCCGCAGCCTACCGGGCCTAGGTATTGGGGTCGAGGCGTCCGTTTGGGCAATTCTGAGGGGTGGAAACCACAAAAAGTGGGGGGTTGCGGGTGGAGTAGGTGCCCTCGGAATCGCATTTTGAGCCATGTAGCCAAAGATATGGCCTGTTCTTGGTTTGTGGCTGTCGGCATTTGGAGCTTCTGGGGGCCTTTTTGGCCGTTTCCAGGAAATATTATGGAGTTAGAGGGCTGCAAAGAGCTCGTTAACACGGGGAAGTCAAGCCGCACGTGGAGTGTACCCACCGTTTCCCTTCGTTTGGCCGTTTTGAAGGTGTTCCAGGGCTTTTTTGGCCCAAAAATGGCTGTTTTTGGCCCTAAACTGCAGCTTTTGAAACTGAGGTCCGCCACTTGCGAATCCCATTCCCGGCCGCCACCGTTGAGTTTCTTGCTCAAACTTTGTGTGATTGTACTTCACACCCATAGGTATCATCCACCAAAATTTCACCCGAATCTGAAGCACCACGGCGGAGTTCTCATTTTTACCCATTTCGCGCGTGCTGCTGCTTGCTTGCTGCTGCTTGCTTGCTTTTGCTGCTAAACCTAGTAGGTCCACCCTAGACACTAAAAAGGGTTATAAAACCAAGACTGGTTCCACCAGCTCGGTGACCCTAACCCTAACCCTAGCCCTAGCTCTCACCCCAGAGGGAGGGCAAGGGGAGGTAACGGGAGCCCGTGCCCCCCCCCACCACCACCCCAAATCGCCCCACCTGGACCCCCCCCCCCAACCGACCCTCCCGACCGCCCCCCCCCCCCCCCCCCCCCCCCCCCATCGCCCCTCCCTGAACCCCCCCCTCCAATCCCCCCCAGGGGGCCTTCGGCCCATTTCTACTGCGGGGCGAGTCGCGTACAAAAGCGAGGAGACGGCCCACCCGTGGGCTGCGTGTTGCATCCCGAGGGAGCAGGAAGGTGGATGCGAGGGAGAGGGGGAGAGGGGGTGCCTGCCGGCCGCATCGCACACCATCAGACACATCCGTTTGGCGTGCACAAGACAACCACAGCCACTCGAGCCGGTGTCCTGGCGCCGCACCGTCGAGGGACACGCGCAGGACCGGTCCTGAATGGATCGTAGATCCGGACCATCCAGCGGTTTGCCGTCGTGGGCAGGGGCAGAGAACACGCGCATCGGTGTTGCCCTGTGCAGACTCAGGGGCGCCGGAGCACGCCGAGGGTCATGGTCAGGGTGACGGGCATGTCCTTGGAACACGAGGTGCCCTGAAGGCAGGCAGTGAGGGGCATGTCCTTTGCACATCAGGTGCCCTGGAGGCAAGCAAGCAAGAAATGCTACAAAAGTGTGGATATGAAGGAGGTAATGGTCTCCAGCGGCGGATTTGGGACCGTGGATTTCGAAGGGTACGCTTCTGGTTTTCCTTTGATCGCTGCCCGGCCCTTCATCGGCTTCTAAAGTCGAATGAATGAAACAGACCCACTCGCCCCCACTACAGTGTGCCTTTTGTATCTCATCATCTTGCCGAACGCCACCCTCGCGCCGTCGGCGGCGGTTGGCGGTTGCATTTGCCCGAGTTCCTCAAAGCGGAAGTCTGCGAATGGAGAACCCTCCCACACCCGCTTGTCGTCGTGCTTTTTTTTTAATGGACAAGACGTTCCTTCGTATTTTTTGAAACTGTCGAGTCCAATAGCCATGACTGAGCCCCTGACTCGCCTAAAACCGCCATCAGTCGGCATGCAATCGCCGCCGGTTCGCTCGCAACTGCCGCCGGCGGGCGCACAACTGCGCCTGCGCTTTTTTGTACCGTGAAAAGCGTCCCGGTACCGCAAGCACTTGGCTGGTCATCCCCAGTTCAGAAATGATCGGGTTGGCGAATGCCGTTTGTTTGTTTCGTGGGTTTGACTGTTGTTCAGGGCAGCCCGTCGCCTTGGGGTCGGGGGTTGGGACAGGGGGGAGGGGGCTCCTGGCAAGCCCCCCTGCCATCCACCCTCAGGGCGCATCTTTTTTTTTCAGCTTCGCGCTAAGGGGCGCCCAAAACAACTGCCAAAACCACCGTCGCATTTGGTCAGCCTCACCTGCCTTCGGTTACTGCAAGAATATGCCTGAGGGTATGGCATGGGGAGCGCCCTGTCCACCATTTTGCAAGTCATTCTGAAAAGCCCACCTGGGCGATGCGCCAGTGCCCGCCACTTTGCTGCCCTTTCTCTGGCCAGGATGATGCCCCTGGGGACACACAAAGCTGCCCAATCCGCCAGGACAACACGGCAAAAGGCACAGGAAGGGGGGGGGAAAGGGCAGCAGCCAAAGGGGGGGGCTGGCAGTTCAGTGTAAGCGGCGCCATACAGGCGTATGCAACCCCCACCCCTTTTTTTTCGAAGGCCAGGCTGCTGTGCCAAAACAGGCATTCCTCATTCCGGTTTTGGTGAGACCAAATTTTCACGCCGGGTCACTAGACTTGTCCAACACCCTCCCAGGGATCCACCCTTCGGACTTTGCCATGTCAACAGGGGACACCAAGTGAAAAATTGTCAAAGGGACGCGGTGGGGGGCTTATGTGCCCCCCCCTATGGGGCCCCACCGGTGAAGAATGGGGTGGTCGAGAAATGACGTTTCTGGGTGACCCAAGGGACCCTTGGGCCATTGCTGGGTGATCATTTGGTGACAATGGGAGTGCGTATGAATTCATGGGGAGCCATGTAGCACCAAACAGGCCCTCCTGGTGGTGCGGTGGCAGCGCCGTTGCGGGCCTGTTAGCCCCGTGATGTGCAAAATTTGGTTGGCCTGTCGTGCATGACTTTTCCACAGCACTTTCAGCCTCCACATCGCTCGTCTCCCTTCGAGAGGCCTTGCCGAAGGCGTAGGAGTTTTGGGGGCTTTGTGGACCGGGGGACAGAATCCCCCCCCCCCCATTTTCCCCCGTTTGTCATTTGTGGTGCATGACATCAGGGGATTGTACCCGCTGGACTTGTGTGTATTCAAAATGCTCAGAATCAAATAGGGAATTCAAAAATGTCCCTGAAACCCGAGAAAAATATCCCCCCCCCCTCGTCGGACCTACTGCCCCCGCTGCGGGGGTTGGGGTCCAGAACTGGATTGACCCTGCCCCCCAGCCCGGGTGCACAGGGATATGATGATTTCACGAGGTGGCCTGTTGGTGGATTAGCATGCCCAACAATTGGACAAACATCACTACTGGTGCCTTCAGGGGAGCCCAGAGCAACTGAGCTCAAAAGTACAGTCGTGCCACAACCCCCCGCCCCCCCCCCCCCCCCCGCGGGTCATGGGGGGTCTGATGGACTCAGATGCGTTGGGCACTCCCCTACCCCCAGCCCACCCCACCCCACGCCCCCTGACGGGCCCTGTCAGTCGCTGGGCAAGGGCCTCGGTCACGGGGGCCCTGGTGAAGGGGTCCAGAGCTCCAGAAGGTGTTCCACTCGACCAGCGCCGGGAGCCTCGACCTCCGAACACTCCTCAACGCCTCATCGTCGAGATTGGGCCTGGCCCCGGATGGCGCCAGGTCGTGCACTAGGGTGTTGGCGAGGACCCTCAGAAGTCGAACCATGCCCCAAAATCCCCCCCCCCCCCCGCGCGGCTTCCCGCGTGCGCCCCAGCCTGGCTCGTCAAGGTCAGACACGGAGTCCTTGACCTCGCGTGCTTGCCTCAGGTACGGTGTGTGCTACGCGTTCATGGACGATGAGTACTTGTTGATGCACATCAGCAGCCGGCGCTCCACCACCCGCACCAATTCGGAGCGCATGATGGCGGCGGTCCAGCAGGCGTTCGATGATATGGTGGCACTGAAAGACGCCCTGGGGCAGCCTCAGGCTGAGGCCCAGCCCCAGCCCCAGCCCCAGCCCCAGCCCCAGGACACTCAACAGTAGCTTCAATGATGGACAGAGCCTGGGTGCAGTGCCACGAAGCTGCCCAAATAGACCGCAAGGAGCAGTCCCCCCCTGACTACCCCCCACCCACACACCCCATTTGAGTTCTGGCCACCCATCCGCCGCTGCTCTGCTCTCCTCCCCATCGCTTCTGTACCCCACTCCACCTGCCCCCCACCCCTTTTCATCGCCCCAGTTCCCTGTTTCGACGCCTTTCTATTGTCCCTCCACATGCCGCTGCTCCTTCACCCACCACCAACAGTGCGCATGCTTCAAAGCAAATGGCCATTACCCTGTGCCCGGTAGTTGATACCTCGCAATGTCGCGCTTCTATCCCCCCGTCCCTGGACACAGCCTTTTTCGCGCGTGGTGTGTCTTTGATCCAGCGGCTCGTTAAGAGCCACCGTGCATTGGTCTGTGCACCAGAAGCACGTTCTTTGTGCCTTTCAAGTCCCCCAACTCCTCCAAGGCCAACGTCTCGAAACTACCGAAAAACCAACACGAAACTGCTAAACACAGCGCCAGTGCAAAGTCATGGTGGGGTCATCAACGTGTGCAGCTGCTCTTGTTCCCACGAAGCCATTTGTCTGGAAGGATGACTTCCAACAGTCGCCTGGGGTCTGTTGGTTTTGCTCATGACTGCTGGTGCCGCTTTGTGTAAGAGGTCCAGCTTTCAGTTCCATCATCAGTTCATTGATTCTACGATCATTTCCGCTGCAGAGTCTTGGACAGCGTGGCCGCTCCGCTTGGAACGGCAGTGGGGCGGTGCAGCCCTTGATCTTCAGTGGTGATTGGGGCGCCAATGGGGGTAGACGGATTGTGAGCAGCAGTGCAGAATTCTCAGACAGCAGTTTGAGGTCCGTCGTTCGGACCTCAAACACAAAACGACGGTGTTTGTGGTTGTCAACGGGAGGGCAGCACATTTGTGATGTGATGCTTTTGTGGTCTGCACACGGACGGACCCAAGACATACGCTTTACTGCAAATGTCGACTGTACAGGGGAAGCTGATTGGTGTCAGCGTTGGATCAGCTTTGCTGAGTGCCAGTTACTGATCTGAATACCCACATGCATCCCAGATTCTTTGTCTTCTCTGGTGCAAACTTAGCATGGTGTCCGGGAAAGTAGCGAGACATTTGTACAACAGAATCTGCCCACAGCTCAGAGCCGGCAGCAGTGCCGGCAACCAGACGAAGAAGTGGGCAGGGGACTTGCACAGACAAGGCCACTAGACACTTAGCACAAAGACTCACTCAGACACAAGTCCTCATTGAAGACAAGGTGGTGAAACCATTTGAATTCAGGTCCTGATACCAAATTTGGTGCATTTGCGACGACGACACAGGCGTGGTTGTGGTGGATTGCGCCACAACCATTACGACCAACTTTCGGCATGTAATTCATCATGCTAGGGTCCTAAGACCCAGATGGGCATGTTCTTGGGCCCATTGTTCTTGTACAAATGTGTGTGCTGCAATTCTAATGCACCACAAGGTGGTGCCCTGTATGTGACAGGCATTGTAGCACCCTACTAGGTAGGTCAAGCCAGGTGTACCATAGGTAGTATCTGTGAAATCTGAACACTACATCTCTGGAGTGTTTGGAGTGTATGGAGATCCCTGCTTTTCAACTCAATGCACGTCTGTGGGCTGTACATGCGATGCGTGTAGAGAGACACAGCTCCCACAAGAATGCGGTTTTTTTTTGTTTGTGGTGACTCATGCGGCACTACAACATATCAATGTACATTATCACATCAACGTTCATCATGTGGGCCTGTTAGAATTGTATGACCAGCACGGTTTCTCTTTCGTCCCAAGAGCGCTTTGTACAGATTTACACTATGTTGCCCTCAGGATTCGATCAACCACGACAATCCGTGTGTGGCACTATTTTTTGCGCCAGATTACAGCATGATTTTGCATTGCAGCACAGTGACAACATTCACGCAAAGATGTCTGCTGTTCCGCGCTTCGTTTCTGAGCGCAGAAACAAAGACATATGGATTCACACACAAGCGAACACCACGCAATCTTGTAAGTTGCTGGCGGCCGAGTTCCCAGTCAAATCTCAATGGCCGATTAATTGTGGCTGCCTGGTCTCTTGTATTGTCAGACCTATGTGTGTTCCTCAGTTTCTGGTGCTTTCCACCCAATGCCGTGCTGTATTCCGTGAGGCTGCAGACTGTGTCTCGAAAGGAATGGATGAGGATGAAATTATTTGCATGTGCTGTGTGAAGATGAAATGATTTTGTTTGATTGTAGATGAAAGGATTTGTCTGTCATGGGATGTGCTGTGCCTGGTGCATCCCAAAGGGTGGTCAGATGCTCTTTTCTGATCCCAAAGGGTGGTCAGATGCTCTTTTCTGCATGTAAGCACCATCTTTGTTGAAGCAGCATGGCTCTTGGTATCTGTTGAGCTTCCGCATGTTCAAAGTGCTGTTTTGCTGCAAGATGCACATGAGGGCTTTGCCTGCACGGGCAAAGCATGCAGACAGCCTTGAAGGTGTGCACTGCAGAAGGTGGCACCAAATATGAGCTTTGCAGTGCCAGTAACAAATGCTGTTGGCCCCGACATGGCTGTATGCGACCGTTAAGCCTGCTGCAGCCTGCTGCAGCACAGCTTTCAGGATGCACTCTTCCACTTGGCACCTGGAGTACTTCCTTGTTAATCTTTTTGGGCTGGCCAATTTGGATGGAATTGGCTGCAAGATGATGCACATTCAAGAACCACATGCTACCCTCATTGATTGTGGATTCCAGAAAGTCTTGCAATTTATCCATTGGGGGGCACAGGAGGGATCCTGATTTTGGGTTGACTGGAGTTGATGCCTGCATGCAGCCAAATGGATACTCCTCACCCCCTGCTGGGGAAGATAGAGTCATTTATCATTGAACAAGTGGCAGCAGCAGAACACAGCAGACCAAGAGAGGAAGTATAACTAACAGATCCACTGGAAACCATCAGAAAAGGGACACCACATGGTTGCAAATTTGGGGTGCACAGATAGAATGTTTTCTTTCACAAAGTACAAACCATAGCTTTCCACCCCACATCTCTTTTTTTGTTTTGCACATTGCTGAACCCATAATTGTGTTCCATGGCAGATGTGTTCCAGGGCCAATGCCGCCCACTTGTGCTTGGTAGAAAGACAAGGGAAAGGGACCATACCACAAGGAGGTGACTGAAAGATGGGCCAGAAGGCAGGGGGTATCCTGGGATATCCTGTTTAATGAGGGTAAACATTTTCTGGGCTGATTTTTGGCATGGAATAAGGGCACAGGAAGGAGGTATGGTGTGGGCACAGAGGAGGGGGTGAGAGTGGGGGGGGTTAACAAAAACTGTTTGTTGTTTCATTGCTTTGCATGGCCTTTTCACAGGCTGTTGGACAAATATGTGGTTGGTGCTGGCCGCTCCCTGATGAGAGTACAACAACCATTAGAATTGGTGTCTATCATCAATTGATGGGTGCTCAAACCTCAGCACCAGAAAATGGGAGATAGATAGGTGCTTCAAATCAGCCGACATGAAATCATCGCAAAAAATTGCTTCTTTTGGGGAACGTTAGCGCGCCAGGCATCTTTTGTGACCCGTGACCCACCGGTGGACTGTTGGTCGTGGGTAAATTTGGGATGGGTATGGACCTTCTCATACCCGAGGTGATTTCTTTGATTTCGAAGTTCGGGGCCATGATGGTGCTTATAAAGGCCGGATTCATGTCATTGTGCCATTCATTGGAAGAAAGAATGGCACTTTGACAGCCCGCCAACAATGTTACAATGGCGTGCATGGGTGGTACATGGCACGCATTGAGCAGCTGTTTGCTCGGTTGTGGCACGCAAGATGAGGCAGAGGATGAGGCAAAAGTGTGTGTGTTGTGTTTGTGATAAGTGTAAGGAGCACTATTGTACTGAATGTATTGACACCCACGCTTGTGGGACCAATGTTGTTTGTTAAGTACAATACAGATGACAGTTGGAGTTGCTGAATTCACAGATATTGCTTTATTATGCAACGTGCTTTGCAGGGAAGCTATGCAGTGCAACGTCATCTACTTGGGGGGCTTCTCCATGAGAGGGTAAGTCTGGGGCTGAAGTCGGGATAGATAATATAAAAGTAGCGCGCCGGGCAAACATTCCCTTTTTGGCATAAAACAGACGTTTGACAGCCATTGATTTTTCTCGTCTCGGATGGAATTTTTGTGCATTCTAGCGTTGTAATTGTGGACCGGCCGCGCTGGAGAGCACACTGTCATTGCCTATATTGCAATTATTTGTGCTGCAAAAGGGTTGAGCTGTTGAGAAGATAGTTGAAAGTTGTGTTCGCGCACAGGGAAATGGTTTGCTGCGTCAAGTTACTCAATCACAGAACATAGACCTGCAATAGGGGGAGCATTAGCGCACTGGGCATTTTTTTGAGTACATTTCCACCCCTGACCATTTTCAATTCCATCTTTGCTTTGCCTTGTGGCTTTCTGAGTTGGGGACATGGTATCTTCGATCGGGGTTCGGGGCCATGATGGTGGTTTTTAGGGTCGAGCACATGTCATCCTGCCATTCATGGGAAGAAAGAATGGAACTTTGACAGGCCGGCAATAGTCGTACGACGATGTACATGGGGTGGTATTGCATTTGTTTAATAGTCTTGGCATTGGGATTTGGTTGCCCCCCCCTCCTTGTGTCCGATGAATGCCGTGTCCAACGAACACTTCTGTTTGGACCGTATTTTTTGGGTACATAATGAATTGTGTACTTAATCATGTACCAGGATTCAAAATCGAGATTTTAGGCTAAAGGATTGCGGAAATGAGGGGTTGTAGTGAGTAGTTGCGGGTAAATTTGCAAATCAGGGTGTGAGGGAATGGTTTCTTTCAACAACGGGACCTCTGTTGCCCACCATGGCTGATTCTCTGCTTGTACGTGGCCGGGAGGTGCTATACGAGCGGTACCACACTAGTCGGTTTGTAGAAGCCACGGTTCTTGGGCCTTCCACGAAAGGAGATGACTTTGTACACCTCAAGTACAACAGGAATGGTCGTGTCATTGTAAAGATAAATGGAAGGGCAAAAAAATACTACGGCCTAGCTGCACATTGCCATCAAAATTTCAGTGAAGGCTGATCTGGTGACGTCAAGTGTTGTTCACGAATCGCTCTCTTCACATCTTTCCGCATTTTCCGGACATTGCAAAGAATTTTCTGAATATTTGGGTGCTAGCATGAAAAAATTGAACGAACTCTCCAAACAAATACAAAATCCTGTGTTTGTTGACCCGCGTCCTTGGCATGAGAGTACTTACCTCACCGCACGAAACTTCTTTCCTCCCCAATTGTTTGTTCCCGCCTCCGACAAGACCCCGCCTTCATACGCTAGTGTGGTTGCAAAATGTTGCGCTAATTTCCATTGTAGACGGCTTTTCTCATTGTACTGCCGTGCGAAGAAGGTCCATGATTCCCGCCTTATGACCGAGGTGTTTTGCAAAAAAATTTTGATCTTGTTTGAGTCCTATGGACGACAGTTGCGTGGAGCATCCATACAAAGTGGGCCTCTGTCGGCACTCGCCATTGCGGTTGCTGACACATTCCGTATCCCTTTTGGGATCGCCACTTCCGCTGCTTTTACCCCTTTCTACAACTTCTCTTCCCCTTACTATGGTGATGAGGTTTGGTGTTCTTTCGATGTTTCACCCCTGCCTGGCCCTGTACAAGGTGGGGTGTTATGGTTTGACACCCATCACGCTTGGATGTTTAATGCATGTCAACGGATTGTGGACGCGGTGTTGAACAATGTGCGCCCTCTCCGTTTTGTTGTTTTAGTTACCGATGCTACTGAGCGCTGCATGGATCTACTTCTCTGTGGCCACCATAAACATCCATCTATCATTGCACCGTTCTTTCATATCATGGACGCCCGTGTGCCTAGGTACCATGCAGATGCTATGACCACCAAATTGTGTTCTCATATTCACGGCTTCCTCTTACAGAGTCGTTGTGCGTTCGAAACAGACCCTGTTGACAACCATGACGTCGTGAGGATGCTTGGTCAGATAGTTAAACTCAAGTACAAAACCAAATTGTGTCATACCCCCCTTCACCTCCAACCTTCGTCAAAAAAGGTCCTATCGACAATTTGGAAATACGCTTGGGAGGCTGAGTGTATTGTCCGTAAGCATGCCCTTGATGTGTCACCCCGCGATTGGGGTGCAATTTTTGAGTCTTTTGATCGAATTAACCTTAGGCGGCTCAAGTTGCATGGTCAAAAACGAAGGAAAAGGTAGGAAAATGACAGGTTTCCAAAGGCATAAAAAAATAGTTGTTTTGATGGATATTTTAAAACCGTCGTAACAAGTATGGCGGAATAAATATTTCTATAAGAATGACGTGTCCCATGGACAAGACAGGGAAAAGTATTGTTTGGTGACCATTCTTTGCGCGAGGCCTCGCGCAAAGACGTTCATTTGTGTCAGATTAATGTGCTACAGCACGACGCATTAGGCAGGTTGTCGAAAAATGGAACCCTGTCGTATTTATACACGTAACTTAGTACCATTATCAGGATTGCGTGATAGAGATGGATCTATTAACGAATAAACTGCAACAATGGTGTACCCAAGAATCTTGAAAAGTATAAATGTTCCGGAACAAACTGCAGTTTCAAGCGCGAGGCCTCGCGCATGGAACGGCGCATGAGAAACATTAAAGTTTCGGTGATCATTGCGCGAGGCCTCGCGCAATGGATCTCATAAGCGCTCATAGAAACCAAAAATGGAACAGTTCCACCAACTACACAGCATGTGCATTCCCTTGATGCGGCGCTGCTGCATGGGCGCCCATACAGGTCCCGCCGGCATCTCCAGTTTTCATACTGTGGTCACCGCTGGCTTCACTGCCCAACAGCGATGGTAGCGCGCCGCAACTGGCTACCGCAATCAGGATTAACTAGTCAAATGTGGGATCACCAGACAGTTACAGTTTAGCGAAAATGGTGCATGCGACAAGCGAATCACAGAATAATTGGTCGCGCGAAAAATGTGTGACAGGTTGATGTTTCAAATCAAGAAAGTTTTTCAAACAGCGATTTTAACGTAGATACAGGTACGCAATTATTCTTCACAGCAACAATGCCCCTGCGAAAAGAGGTGGACCTTGAGAAGACAGTGGCCGCAGCATCTGGAGTTTTCCGCGATGTCTGCTCAGAGGAACCGCCGTACCACACGGCAGAAGAACTGTGGGAAGGGCTAGAACAGGGGGAAGAGGGCGCGCGACTGTTGTTTATGTTTTTTCTGCGTCTGCGCAAAAATGAACGGACGCGTTGCAGCGTTGAAAAGGCGATTGCGGCAGAAGGCAAGAGATGGGTTGGAGTTTTGATAGAGGAGGCCTGGCGCCTTTATTTGCTGATGCGCCACCGCGCAGTTCCATAGCAGGGAAAACCAAAGTCAGTTGTTGCGGTAGAGGGAAGTAGGGCGCAGCGTCGCATTTTAGCAAGGTCAGATCTGGCGCGATACAGCGCACCTTCGCTGAAGGAGAAGGCCGCAGTCATGTTACAGACTACATGGAACAAAATACACCAACAGTGGGTTGTGTT
Organism: Eutreptiella sp. 'Long Island Sound 2002'; assembly: GCA_964036045.1. Classification (NCBI taxonomy): domain Eukaryota; phylum Euglenozoa; class Euglenophyceae; order Eutreptiales; family Eutreptiaceae; genus Eutreptiella; species Eutreptiella sp. 'Long Island Sound 2002'. The sequence continues at coordinate 60,525,952 of OZ038390.1, forward strand.
GTGGATGGACAACTGGTACAACAAACAGTTTACCACAAATCCTGACAAGAACGACAAAAGCCTGAACGCAACAGCGTTGGCTGTGTTGCTACTGAAGGATGCAGCGCGCTACTGGCATGGTCATCCTAGCCTGGAAGAGCTTGAACGGCGTGTTCTCGTTGTTGCACGCATGCTGGGGAACACCGAGGGAACATTTGCACGTATCCTGCGTGATCTAGGATTTGCAAGCACGCGGCCTGTTGTTCGAAACATTAGGGCGCCGCTTGACATTATTCGCCCTGTACCTGCCAAGAGACCACATTGGCGACCCCTTTGTCTAAGTAAAGAAAAGGTGAGCGGCAACGTCTCGCTGCTTAATCTATTGCAATTCACTAGGGACTTGGCGCAGCACACTGGACCAGTCGTGCCTGTTTTATGTGATGAGAGCATCCATTACCGCATTTGTAAGATGATGTATGGTGAAAAAACAACGGGTTGGAATGTCCGGCTTTTCTTGCGGTCATACCCTATGTTGTATGGTTTCTGGCACGCGTACAAGTTTTGCGTTACACAAACATTTCGCTCATTTTGGCCGATCGTGGCTTTCTTCCGTAAAGGTTTGTTGCGCAGCGGTGACACAGTCCCCTGTTTTCCCAAGCTGATCACAATGGAGATAACTGTTGGCGCACTGCTGTTGGGTATGGGCCCTCACATACGGCGCCTTAACAGAAAATGTCATTCCCTTGGGCTGGCACGTCCTGTAAATTGGCGAGGACGCCTCCGTTACGCTGTCTGTAAGGCCATACAGGTTCTGTTAACACAATACTGTCCTATGTTACTATACCTAGGTCACCTCGTTAGACAGTGCAATCGGGCCGGGGAGACGGCCAACATGGGTGTTTTTGCTTCTGAGGGATTGCAGATTGTTATGTGTCTGTTAGACCGTTTGAACATGGGGGACACACTTTTAAAATACGAACGCACTGTTGCAATTGCGCTATTGTGCCACACTGCATGGCACACAGCCATGCCTGGACAGGCTTTTGCCGAGGAGTTTTGTGAATGTCTGCTTTCCAGCCTTGTTACAAAGAAGGGCCAAAACAGAGGTGCAGTGCCCATTGAAGATGTTGACGATCTGTATCATCTCATCACTATCCGCAAAAAAGGTCACAGGGTGAACGTCTGCAAAATCCCCAATTCCTTTGTCAATTCCGTGCGTCAGCGGTTAACTGCTTACTGGAACGCAGAGCGTGTATATGTGCCTTGGGTTAGGTGGTGTGCTGAGCCTACTTGTACAATTCAGGCGCATTGGCCGCGCAGGGGTGTACCTAACTTTCCACCGTCTCTTCTAATTCCAAAGGGTTCTAACCACTACAAACAAGTCCTTGTGTCTGTGTTGTTGGTGCTAACGCAGCAGGGGCCGCTTAAGGCTGGTTTTAAGCGAAAACTGTCGGAGCTGATCCCCCAACGCAGTGTGTTGGAGGAACAAACAGAGGCCGACACCCTGCGAAACGTTCAAAGAAGATTGGAGAACATGCAGTGATGCGCGAGGCCTCGCGCAAACAGCATGAAACAACAGGTTAGTACACCCCCTCTCTTGCGCGAGGCTTCGCGCAAGGTTGACAGTCAAAAACAGTGCCATGCCCCTTCAGATTTGCATTCCCAACCATACTGTACTCGTATTCGCTAAAAGCGCCTCACATATGCATTATCGACGACGATTTGAACCCTTTTCAATGTTATGTTTCCTTCAATACAGGCTTTCTCCTTATCGCAGAATGGCAAGCCCCGCCAAAAAAACAGCCGAGGAACGAGAAGATACCGACTATGACCCTGGGACCTCAGGATCGGAGGCTGGAACACCAAAGAAGGGGCGTAAGAAGAAGGAAAAACCAGATCCTGGCTTAACCTTGGTTACTGACATCGAGGACCACCTGAAACCGGATGGGAGGCAGGTGGAGGTTGAGCTGGACAACGTGAGAATCGACCAGGAGAAGACAAAGGGGCAGATTAGACGGAAAGATACGAAGTTACTGCACAAGCGTATTGAGTCACTCGAAGCAGCACCGCCAACAGGCCCATTACACGTCGTTCTCTGGGAAGATAATAGTATGTTGCCAACCGACTGTTCCCTCTTCTCGTTGCGCGAGCCCTCGCGCATAGACGTGTCTCATATTTTGCAGATGGCGATTATTGGTGTGTATCTGGACAGCACAGCGTGGAAGCGATTGCGAAGATTCGGGAGAAGCGACGCACAGCGTGTCTGGATCTGCAGCAGTGGCATACTACATGCATCGCCGATATTCTGAAGCCTACGACACCGTGGGCCTTCCGTGCAAAGTCTGGGACAAGCACAAGGAAGCGCACAAGACGTTGAGCCAATACCGCTGTATGAATCAGCAGATAACCTCATTCGATGTGTTGAAGATCAGCGGCGGCGAGGCCTGGCTGACACGTACAGCAATCTCAAGATCGCCATTGTGGATGCTGTGCAGATGAGTGCCCTGGTTCGAACCGCTGAACTGAAGCAGCCTGGTCAATTCGTATGTTCATTAATTGATGTTTCGATGCTCTTCGTTGCGCGAGGCCTCGCGCATAACGTTGTCACTTTCAGGACAAAACGTATAAATTGTGGAAAGATTTTATGACGTTTGCCTACTATGCTGGTCCGGAAGCTGTGAAAGGTCTGCAGAAGTTCCACGACAAAGGGGAGAAAGTCACGAAGAACGCGCTGAAGAAACTGGACGGGATCCTGTTGCCGGAGTTCTACAAGAAAGTGGCAGAAGTGATGCAACAAGAAAAAACAACCCTTAAATCCTTGCCGAATTCGATTGACGACATCATCCTTGACCAGTGGGTCTCAATGCATCTGGACCACCCGCACAACGGCCAGTACGTTTGACCTGAGAAAGTTGTGTACCATCGAAGCGACGTGGGTTCCACTTCTGCATTGGTGCGCCGCACTTTCTCCATTTCTGTTCTTTAGCCAAAGACATGCGGACCCGCAAAGAGGTTGCTGCCACTTGGAAGGCCTGCTCTGAAGGTGACTCTTGGTACATGGGGCTTTTGGCGAGAACCTGAAGGCAAAGGTCGCGGTCCATGGCCGGCATGGAAATCCATGATTCGCGCACCACTGTGGCAGGTGGCAGAGAAAGGCAAACCCGCCTCCCTGAAAATCCTCACCGTCCAAAAACTCCTGGGTCAAGAGCCCACCAAGAGCCGTGTGGTCCCCCCAGCTGCTGGCGTTATTGGTGACTTCAAGACAGTGGAACAGCAGGATCCATTACTGTCAGGTCAAACTATCACAATTAAGGCGACCCGAATTGCAGCGTTGGCCCACGATCCCCCGGGGCGGTTTATTGAGATTGACATGAACCTGATTGTCATCAACGGCGACATATTTGAACATCTTGCTCCTGAGATGATGTGCCCAGCCTGGCTATATGAAGAGATGGCGCGTGCCAGTACCCTTATCTGCGGCTCTCAAACTGTTGTTGACAACATATTCGACGTGCTGGAGACGGAAACAGATAGGCGTCTCAACGATGATTTCAACGCGCCGCGCATGGCTAACATGTTGCGTGTTCCCATCTTCAGTTAGCCAGTCAAACCGAAGCCTGCAGGGGATCCTACAACGTTTGACGTACGCTGGTTGCTGATTTCGTCACCGGATAGCTGGTCGAGAAAGGTATAATTCCCTCATTACGTCCGCTCTTTGCGCGAGGCCTTGCGCAATAACTTCTCCCTCATTGCAGATTCCGAATTATCTGACGCTTGGACCTACTCAAGTAGATGAGATGGATCCTGTTGAATTTGGCGGTCACCTTCCGATAACGACGGTTATGTGGTATTTCGACACTCACCTCTTTTACCTGAAGCAGGATAAGAGCTTCAAGCCTGCGTTTGTGTTCATTGATCATCAGCCGGATCTGGTGTGCAAGATCGCATCCATCGAGCCGGATTCTCGCATGTACCTTCTTGGTGTTACCTCCGACAATCTCTCCGATTGGGTCAACAGAGTGCAGACTCAGTTGAACCACGTATTGACACAAGGGTCGAAACTGGACGCGTCTGATGATTGGGATCAGCAGGCCAACTGGTCAAACCGTGGTATTCCCCTTTGGGTTCGCGATGACAAGGTGGGTTCTGATGTGTTATCGCTGAAGGAGGAAGAGACTGTTGAGAAAGGTCAAGCTGCAGAAGCACTGGCCCCTGCAAAGCGGAAGTCTACTGGTGGGGAACCAGCCCCCAAGAACAAGAAGACTGCCTCCAACCCTCAGGCAGCGAAGTCGGTTACCGGTGCAGAATCCGACGAGAGCGATGGGGATGAAGAGGAGGAGAGCGAGGAAGAAGAGGAGGAGGAAGCGCAGGTCTCCCAGGGCAAGGCAGCGAAGAAAGTGGCAGCGAAGCCGAGGTCCGAGGAAACCGGGGCCCAGGCTCCATTCAAGCAGCCAGCCCGTCAGTCCCAACCAAGAAGCGAGCCCGCAAAGCCACCGCCTAAGGGTAAGACGTCCGTTGCTAAGGCATTGGGTTCTAAGATGCAAACTGTTCCGAAGAAAAAGTAATTTCTTCGCTTGTTCTGATATATTATGCGCGAGGGCTCGCGCTATGCATTCCTCTTCGACGACCTTTATGCTGTCACCTTGTGCGGCACATTTTTCTCTGTGATGCATTTTATTGCGCTGTTGTGTTGGTGTTTGCGCGAGGCCTTGCGCAAAGAAGGGGTGCCAAAAAATGCTTCTTGTTGTGCAGCGTGCAACATGGTTTTCGAAAACTGGTTTTCCAAAAGATAGAAAGCTCATGGGTGTTTTTATTGCAAAGCATAAGTGGTATAGGAAACAAAAAGTCGTGGTTTTCCCAAAAAAGAACTTCATTTTGGTGGAAATAAATCATTTTCCCGGGCAGTCGGTTTTGTTGAAAATAAAGAAAAATGGACTAGTCAATTGCTTTTCACAGGATTTTTGGTTCTTGTGTTTTAGGTCCCCCCCAAAAAGGACTATTTTTTCGCAGTGCCGTGGAGAGGCAGTTTTGGGCGCATTTTGACCATGCAACTTGAGCCGCCTAAGTTAACCAATTATTGCCCTTATGCAATGCGAAGTGGATCCGACACATTTTACGGTTTTGTAACCCCCGTGGTTGCTGAGGTAGAGTATCTGTCTTTGAACCTTGGCTGTTATATGGTTTTTTGCATGAAAACGGCCGAAGTGTACATTGGTATGGTGGGTCAAACTGCTGTCCGTTTGTTTGGCGTAGGGTGGAACAGTAATGGGTCTGCCTCCATCGGGCGACCCATTAGTGATCGTGGTAGGGAGCATATCCTGGCAATGCTGAAGTGTGCCTCAGGTAAGTCCTACGCTTATGCAATGTATAGGTATATGTCCCGGATTGGAGCACACCGCTGGGGTATATGTCCGCTGGAGCTGTGCTCTATTTTTCGGGTATTCTCCCGTGAACAGTGGTGGCAACGCCATGCTATAAAATTGCTGAATAACCGCCTACCCGAGTTTTCTTCCAAGGACTGGGCCAAGTTGGGCCGAGGCAAATATTCACCCACTGTGTTAAGTGTGACTGATTCCACTACGGTGGAGAAAGAGGTGTCGTGTTTGAGATCCTCCCTGTCCTTGGAGCAACAATTTTCTATCCTCAACAAATTGTAGGGTACGGTTGAACACCATCTATGGGAACGCCTCTTCAGAAAGGTTAAGGCCCGGACACGGCGCGAGTGTGGAATCGTGCTGAGACGCTTCCTGCTGTTAAAAATCAACAATACTTCAGCAGCTTTTGCTGATTTTGTTCAGCACCGGATGCGCCAGCATTTGCTTGATTCAAAGTGTTTCACCCCCCTGAAATCCTTCTATGCGAATCGTATCAAGGTGGTTCGGTGTAAAACAAAAAAGGTGGCTTATTGGGTTCTGAATTCGCAGTTCCGATTCACACCTGGATTACTGCAGCGCTGCCTGGAACAGGGATGCGCCTGTGTGGAGTCACCTTTATGTTGCCCACCTCCAATCGGCCATATTGCGTCCCGATCCACATGTGAGCATTTACGACTGATCCTGGGTAATTCAGCTGGATTGTTACGGCAGAATGCCCGAAATTCTACTGTTGCTGTCTTAGTGTCATGCATCCATGGTTTGTCTTCCTCCGTGTATTCTACTATGCGACGATTGCCAGGAGTTCCTGAACACGAGGCTGTGTATGCATCTCGCTCAATGGCTGAGGCAGCTTTTGATGCCTACCATGACGAAATACAATCGGTTGACCCTCGAGTGAATCTTGAGCACCTGCAGACACTACGTCAGCAGGACCATAACTTCCGTTTTTTACTTGCTGACAAAAACCCGGGGCTGCTGTTTGTTGTATGCACTGTCCACTGGGCCCAGTTGTTCCAGACACACATATTGCAAAATGTGAAGTACCAAGTCTTGCATGCCTTTGGCGCCGTCTTTATGGCACGAAACCTCCTGCGTAATACTATCATTGATCGGATGTATTCTTCTGGACTTATCCAAACGTGGCGCCCGATTCTCGGTGCCCGATGGAAACCCCCCAGTAAACATTCAAAGGCACGCAGTGCAAAAATCCTGATCAAGTCTAAATCTCAGGAAGCCGACGGCATCCTGAAGATCAGAATTGTCATTTCCCATTTCAGTCATCTGGCTTCAAAAATTGGCAAACTTGCATCACGGGCACTTTCCCTTCTCTGTCGACTCGTGGGTGACATGGATATCAATTTTGAAATTTTTTCTATGTATGACGCCAAAGATTTATTTGTTTCTGCTTTGTCGGCCGCTGATAAGGATTCTGTCCCATGGGCTGGCTTGGAGCTTGATATGGTGGATATGTATTCGGAGATCCCGAAGGATTGTGTGCTCGACAGTGTGCTGTACTGTGTGTCCGTGCTAAGAGAAAACCGTAGGAGTAGGAATCCCATCACCTGGTTTGCCATTTTTACTATCTGTAAATCCCTTGACCGATTGGGCACAGGAACCTCCAGAGATTTCATGAACCTCAGTATTGAAATGATTACCTCGTTTGTTAATTTCGAACTGTGGGCTAATGCCGACTTCACTGCAGGTGGTTATGTGCTCAGTCAGCTCATTGGTTTACCAATGGGTGGACCCATCAGTGCCAGGCTTGCTGTGCTGTATCTTATGAGTGCAGAAATGCGTGGTACACGATCGGCGTTGTCCGTACACAAATTCATCCATGGGAGATATCGTGACAATTTTTACATATTTGGCCCGAAATCTGCTTTATTCGACCTCCAGCAGACCATGAAAGTCCAGTTGGAGTCTACATATGCAATGCCCATGACAGTCGAACAGTTCGGGACGAAGGTCCAGGTTCTTGAGGTGATTGTTGACTTTGATAGTCAGTCCAGGGGCCTGCGACTGAATTCCAGAGCGCTGGACGTCCACACTGGTGCGGTGTCAGGGGTGGTCCGATGGCCTGACCGTTGGTCTACCAACACTTCTGTTTGGCGTTCCTTGGTGCCAGGCCTATGTGTGAAATGTGGATATTGGTCGTGGTCCCATGGCGATATTTATGAAAACGTTGTTCTGATTGTGGCTGAGTTGGGTTACAAGGATGTCCCTCAGAAACACTGGCGGACCCGAGTCCTGAACTTCTGCAAGGAAAATCAGATCCCGGTTGGCCCTTCTGATTTGATGGTGATGTACGATTATGGTAACTTCCTAAGGTGGGGGTAACTACTCCGTCCCATATACTTTGCCACGCATGGGCCACTGTCGGGGGGTGGGTGGCTCAATGACAGTGGCTGTGATTTGCTTTGATTTGCTATGTGCATTTCCATTTCTTTGATTGAACCGCCTGCCTTACACAGTGGAACATGCGCGCGCATATACATGCTGTCGTGTTGAGTTTTGATTTTCTGGTTTGAAGCCGGTTCGGACCCCCGTGGCCATCTTTGGGTCACTTGGGGTGTGTATCTATGTGCCGGCAAGCCGCCATTGGCTGATATCATACTCTCCTATCCACCTGCCCTAACCCGATGTGATATTGTGATAGGCTTGGCCATTCCAGCTATGAGCGGCAATATTCAATACCGAGGCGCCGCCGGCTGAGATTTATATATCAAATTATCAGGAATCAACAGGGTTTTTTTATCATAATGTTTCCGTAATTTTTCAGCTATCCGTTCTGATTGTCAATGTATCGGCGACTGTCAGTTGGCTCGCGATTTTGCGGTGACCGATTGTTTAACTGTTATTTCCAGATATTTTAGCGGAAACCCCGATGAAGGGTTAAATTTCATCAGAAAAGGGTTCGTTGCTTCTGCAATTTTCATGTTATACACTCGCAAAATTAATCCGATTTTTTCAGACATTCAGAATCAGATTTTCGATTTCGAGTTCGCCGCACTTGATATGATGAATTTCGAGTGGTCCTACATTTTTCCCCGATCACGAATCAACCTTGCTTTTGTTGTCTCCTTCATTTTTCTTGGAGATATAGGCGAAACAAAATTGATTCGTGAGGCCACTTTGAAAGGTCATATCTCCGGCTCACTGCGAGGAGTTACAATTTTGAGATATGGGCTGGAGTCGCCTTGGTCTCAACTTAATATAGGAAGCGTCAAACGCCTTTGATGTGTACACATGCCCGGTGTAGCAAGGGATAATGGTCAAGAGGGTAGAAAGTGATATACAACTCTTGGACCATGCAACCGAATATTTTAATGCAACTTTCGAGTGTACCGCATGAGTGTTGGTGTTGCATAGAAACTTTCCTTGGGTTCCCATGTATTTTTAACGTGAAGTTATGTCCATGGAGGGGCCCGGCACACCATGGTGGGAGCCACTTTTAAGGGTATGTGTTATATGGATGGTATGTGCTTCGCTATGCTCACGCCCATGTTATACATCTCCGTTTGTAGGAAGATATTTGGAGTCATACGTGGCAAGGGCTTCGCCCATGTCCCAATGGTGAGCTCCATAGCGCTAGACTAAGTCTACCGCACATATACTGCATGTGAGAAGGCTTACGGAGCGACCCACAAGCGCCAATATCAATTTTCCCATTTTCATGGTGCGTGTCGGGAGGAGGTTCGAAGGTGTCCCTATGCGTCCATGTGGGGATCCAAGTGGGGGGATTGTTTGCAAATGGTCCCAAGCAATTGTGTTTTGAACCATATGTTGATACCATGGGTGAGCGAAGTTATATACTATTGTGATTATCTTGAATTTGGCAATATTTGCATGTTTTTGACCTCATTTTATGCTCATTTTTGTATTTTATGTGCTCAACTGGTCGGCTAACAGTAAAGTGCCTAGAGATCCGTGAACTATGGTGTGTTGCTTATATGTTGGCATATGCTTCGGTGTTGCACCTCACCATATGCCGGATCACCTGGTCACTTTGGCGGGGCACACGAGGCCTCACAAAATTAGGTCTCAAATTCGTGAGTTGACTTGTGAAGCTTGGCATGTATATATCCGGAGGGGTTTAGGAGGCAATGTTGGGATATTCTTGGGCATGGATCTTTGGTCTATATCACCCCTGTATATTACTTTCCGGTTTGACACATGCATGGAGCATTTGAATACTTGCCGTATGCATTTTTGAGTATATAATTGAATTTTGGGCACTATGGTGTGATTTGCCTAACTTTGCTATGTTGTGAGGTCATCTTCATGGGGCAATTCTCCAAGCCCAATAAACACCAAGTCCAACCAAATTTATGGCAGGGTAGGGCATGGTCCTGAGTGCCACTCTAGGCCATGACACACCACGTCCCCTATTGGGCTAGGGTTTAGAGGCTTGGGAGTGAACACAATTTTGGGGTTTGTGTAGTGACTTTTGACACATGGCATTTAGCCATCTTATTTCACTGGGTTCAGGGCATCATGTTGTTGTGGTTTGTTTCTTGGGAACTCGACTGCACTCCTGTGCCTCTTTGTTTCTCAAAATCCGAAATCCAAAATCCCAATCGACAAACCTCGCAGGATCTTTAGACGGGGCACCAATAATAACACAATCTCGAAGACATAAACCCTGTTCAAAGATAGAAGTATCTTACAGCGCTCATTCACAGTTGGCATTCGATGCTTCTTTATTATTCACAGACTGTCAGCGCGATTGCGACTGCGACTTGCGATTTGCGCGCTGTTGCGCTGCGCTGTTGCGCTGCTGCTGTTCGAAGCCATAACACTACCCCCCCGTTGAGACCTCGAAGAGGTCTCACTCACCTGGGCGGGCGTCACAATGTCGAATGAGAGCAGGCCCAGACAGAAAAAAAAATTTTTGGGCCTCGACATGTGCTGGCTACAGAAGCATAACAGTGGACCAATCCTGGTCGAAACAGTGGACCAATTCTGGTCGAGATCACACACCGAGGTGCAGTAATGGGACACCCGTCGTCAGCGCCTCATTCACACGCCGTGTTCGACTTTGCCACGGCCGCGGCTTTCGGCGGAAGCTGCAGAAGACAACCTCGCCAGGCACACTGCACGGGCGCTGTACCCGCAGCAAGGCTGTGGGCACGTCGAACCATAACATACCATAACATCGAAGCTGGATGCTCAGCAGACCAACAGGCCTGTACATCTGTCAGCTCGACAGGACATATGGAGGCATTCGATACCATTAATGGCATCCAGACTGTCGAATAAGCCATTACTTGGCATCCAGACTGTCGAGTCAGCAGTCCCTGCCCCACGTGAACGTGTACGAACGATCCACGGGAAGTCGACATAGTTCATGCACTTCCTTCAGTGTCTCGACGCCAGCCATGAACTTGAAGGTGTCATGACCCGTATAGTGTCGACGGATATCACTGTCGAGGGCACGCTTCTGAATCAGGATACCAGATCGATGGTTCAGCAATCGAAGGTTGGGATCACCAGGTCGGTCATCAACGGGGCACTTGTACTGGAATACGAAGACATGTTCACTGGCAAGCGCTCGAAATTGTCCAGGTCCCAGTGTTTGTGCCCTGGTCGAATAGAAGTCCCAGAGGCTCGACGGTTTCCAAACGTCCTCACTCCACAGATCGGCCCGATTGGTGACCTCGAAGGAGTATCCGTCATGTCGACCAGTAGACCACCGATAGGTTTCCTTCGAACCAGTACCAGCGGCCATGCTGTGGTAGAACTGACCAGTTCGCGTATCGACTCGCCACCACGGCGTGTCGGCAATCGAAAGTCGTCGTACGACAATGACGGCGCTGATGTCGTCCTTCTCAGGGCCGAGGGCATATCGGTCGACGATCTCAAGCGTGTCGGTTCGAGAACCTTCTTCTTGGAGTCGACCGAGGTGTTGATGGACATAGTGGCCGTCAGCGAGGGAACTCTGCAGAGCGAATCGAACCGCTTCTGCAGTCACAAGGCTCGAAGCCGTGTCGACAATGACCGCTTCGAGGACTTGGTCTCGGCAGCTGACCTTGCGTCGATGTGCAGCCTTAAAGTCTTCGTGGATCGGCGTGAGGTACTTGAAGAACGGAATGTCGAAGTGGTGCTGATAGGCATTCGACTCCATCGACAAGAACCGGTGATCGAGGGGGTCCGGGTGGAACGGGTCGCTCGCAGGGGAGTCCGTCTTCTCGATCTCCTCCCGTTCGTCAGCATAGACGTCCCTTCGAAACTTGACCGTCCGACGCCAACGTTGTCCATCTTGGTATCCGGCCTCGAAGGGGGACATGAGGTATGTCGAGGTACCCAGGCGTCGAACCACATCCAGGTTTACCCGTGAACCTCTTGATCAGTTTGTTCAGGCGCTCGACGCGGCGTCCAAAAATCTCCTGCGAAGGAGCACGTTGAACTACGAACTGGGGTAGTGGTTCGAAGGTAGGCCGCTGTGGGAGTGGTTGTTGTGGAGGGTGAGGTTGGTTCGAATTCGAAGAAGACGGTGGTTGCGGAAACTGTTGTTGTTGTGGTTGCGGAAACTGGATGTTGTTCGGAGGTGGTGGACTCGAAGTTCGTACAAATTCGTTAAGAAGAGCGTAACATTGCGACAATTCAAGTTCTACGCGTCGAAGCTCATTTGCAGCTGCTTGAGTTGCATTTTCCGTCGAGGACTGCAAGGTATCGATGCGCTGGCCAGTTGCTGCTGTAGCACTTGCTGCTGTTGCCTGCAATGCATCGACGCGTTGTTCAGTTGCTGCGGTAGCACTTGCTGCTGTTGTCTGCAATACATCGATGCGTTGTTCCAATTCGATAACTTTGGCTTGAGTATCCGCAAGCTTCTGCGAACAGCTGTGAAGATCACGAGAGAGACATGGAAACCACTCGCTTTCTCGACTAGCGATGCGCTCTGCGATGAACTTCTCTAACGAGGTCGAAAATTCGTGATGCAAGGGTGAATCACTTCGAAACAAACTGTCTCTGATGAAATGCAGCATAGCTGCGTCGTCGAAGGGCCGCTCCATTGTAGATCGAAGTCCAAATCAAGTTGACGGCGTTGCGGCGTCGAAGATTGATCTCGAAGATTGATCCTCCCCGCCACCTAGCTGGCTACCACTTGTTGTGGTTTGTTTCTTGGGAACTCGACTGCACTCCTGTGCCTCGTTGTTTCTCAAAATCCGAAATCCAAAATCCCAATCGACAAACCTCGCAGGATCTTTAGACGGGGCACCAATAATAACACAATCTCGAAGACATAAACCCTGTTCAAAGATCAAAGTATCTTACAGCGCTCATTCACAGTTGGCATTCGATGCTTCTTTATTATTCACAGACTGTCAGCGCGATTGCGACTGCGACTTGCGATTTGCGCGCTGTTGCGCTGCGCTGTTGCGCTGCTGCTGTTCGAAGCCATTACAATGTTGGCGAGTCAAGGGAAGGTCTTGAGTCCAGGGAATGAGGGGTCTATGGCTGTGATTGTGTATGCTTCCATCGTTCCCCAATCTTGCTTGATTTGTGTTCATATGCCAATTTCAGGGCTTCCTTTCTCCATTATTCTATTGGTGCAATTCTATGTACATGCCCAACGCCCGTGTCTCCGTGTGCACCGTGAGACGACCGGCGTGTTGAAAGGAGTTGTTGAGTGTCAACGCGGGACCTCAAACACCCTTGGAAGCCCTCAGTGTGGATTTGGATTTGAGCTATTGTACTTGGGAGTTGGTTATTGCAAGGGATCAGGATTTGTGTGAAGGAGCCATATTTTACTATTTTTTGTGGGAAATTGTGCAGGATAAGGCAAGATCATGCAGAACCTGGTGAGAAGCAAGACCATAGGAGTGACAGGAAATGGTGGAAGGGGTACAGCAGGGGCCAGTCCTGGTAGGGACCTTCTTTATGGTAGCAGAGGAGTACCTGCCCCCTACCGCCGCACCGGGGACTCGGGCCCTCATGAGCCCTGCCCAAGGGCGCCCCGCGTGCAGATCGTGGAGTCCGTGGAGTCGACGCCGCACTTGGAAGCCCGAGAAGAGCGAAGATGCTCAGAACGGAGAGCACTTGCAGGACATGGGCTAGACATGGAGGACCTGGCCTCCATGTGTGAAAGGCAATGCCGCAAGGCCTGCAATCTCCGCTCTGCTGCGGAGGAGTTGGAGGAGACTGGCAGCAACGGCAGGGCCCGGCGTTACCGGAAGCGCAGGTCCCAAAAACCCGCAGGGGAAGCCAGAGCGTTCGAGACGGATCCCAGCCCGGTCAGGCTGTGGTCAGCTGCAGATTCCGAGGGGCATTCCGATGGCTATCGGACCGCTTTCCCTTCGGAGTCGGAGGAGATGGCCAGACCGCCCACAACGGCGCACACGGCCCCCGAACCCAGCCTGGAGCATGACGCCGAGGCGTTGGAGAGGCCCGCCAGAGCCAGAACGGCGCCTCTGGCCCGGCACACGGAGCCAACGCGGGATAACATGGGCGACACAACCATGGCGGAGGAGTCCGAAGCGCCGGGAACCGTGGGATGCGCCGGATCAGGTGGAAAGCACGTTGAGTGCCACTGCGAGCACGTATCCTTCCTCATCGGCAAGTACCCAAAGATGGGGATGGACGCCATCGTGCAGCACCTCGACCGCCTGGACAACCAGAAGGACGGCCTAGAGGAGGACATCGCGGGGATCCTGGATGACCAGTCGGAAGCGGAGAGAGACATGGCGGAGCTGCGAGCGGAGCAGGACCGGTACCGGGAGAAGCTGGAGATGGCCCTGCAGAAGCAGCAGCGAGTGGTGGACAGCCTCCTCCACCTGGTGGAGGACATGTCGGGACGCCTGAAAAGGATAGAGGAGTCACAACCCCTCGCCTCGGGTCCGGAGCTCCCGGCAAGGCCGGCAACGGCAGAGCTGGTGGAGCGGGTTAAGACCCTCAGGAGCACCATGGATAAGCCCATGGGCGTCCCTGCAGAGGCACCTTACGCGCCTCCGCGTGTTGACCCGGGTGCGCTGCCGTTTGTTCCCATGTTCAGCGAATCCATAATGCTCGGGGAGCATACGGCACCGGCTGGGTCCATGCGGGAAGAGCACGCAACCACGGACCCGAGGAGCCTGACGGTGCAGATGTCCCATGCCGCCCAGGATCCACCGACCACTACGACTGCCCATGCAGTTTATGCGGAAGAGGAGATCCATACCATGCAGGGGCAAACCAGGGGAAGGGCCGACGGACATGGTCGAGGTCATCCAGGCGGAAACCTGTGGGTTAAGGACCCCACTACAGGGATATGGACAGCCGGTGGAGCAAGTCCTTCCCGCATCCCAAACCCCATGGGTTCAGGCCCAACTGGACCGCACTCCATGGAGGAGAGGGATGTACGGGGAGTGTACTCACACCCCCCGGCCACAGGTGGTATCCGTCTTGGTGGAGTGGTGGCTGCGGACGTCGGAGACGCCATCAGGATTGACGACCTCAGGGGAATCAAAATCCCCTATTACGATGGCAACCCCTCCAACCTGGATGACTTCATCCTGGATTGGGAGGACTTCGCCGAGGAGGTCGTCGGCGAGATGAAGGGAGCGCCAAGGGACAAGTGGGTATGCCGGACATTCCCACACAGGCTGGCGCAGGACCTGAAGGAGGAGCTCAGGGATCAGATCCGCGAGGGATTGATCCAGACAGAGTAGGCCTGCCTCCAGTGGCCGGAGGACGAGGAGCGAGTGGACGCGCCCAACCAGAAGTTGGAGGATTTGTGGTCCATTCTGCTGCCGCTGGAGCGCGGGGAATTGAGGGTCCGGGAATGGAATCGGTACATCCGCAAGTACCGAAGAAGCCTCAAGCTGGTGGAGGACTGGAATGAGGCCAGCGAGATCCGACACTTGCTGAAGGACGTCCTCCCCGGCCACTGGAAGAGAAGGGTGGAGGATGAGGAGAAGAAGAGAGCAAAGAAGCGCGTGGCCGTACGGATCATGGCATCGGAGGACACCCACGCCGGAATAATGGAGTTTTTCCGGCGAAACCTCGGCGAGCCCAGCCGAATGTTGGGGTTGAAGAACGCCGTCTATGTGGAGGTACTCGGCGACACCATGGGGCAAAGGCTAATGCGCCTCAACAACGCGGAGTGGAGGCGCGGAGAGCCGCTGAGGATGCAGGTCATCTTCGCCCGCATGAGCCTGGACGAGATCGTGAAGTACATCACGGTGGAGCTGAAGCTCAACGCCAAGAATGAGGCCCACGTGCAGGATCGACAGGGGAATGGACATCGAGGTCATCGGGAAGATCGCCAACACCGAGAGGTCAAGATCGACATGGTCGGCACCGCGGAGGAAGGGAGTGGAAGCGGCCAAGATCTCTGGACCGCGACCACCCGAGAGGATCATGAAGAAGCCCACTTCTTCGCGTTCGTGGCGCACAATATGAAGGAGCATGGGCAGGACAGGTCCAGGTGGAACCGCCTGGGCCCAAGGGTCAACCAGAACCGCAAGGAACCGCGGAGGATCGGGAACCCGCCGCTCTCGTTCCGCGAGTACAGATCACAGCACGACGGTTGCTGGGTCTGCTATGGCAAGGGGAACAAACATGCACATGACCACCGGCATTGCAAGGTATATGAGGAGGACAAGAAGACCTACTTCGCCGCCCATCCCGACAAGAAGCCCAAGGAGCAACGAATTGCCGATTGGAAGGCAAAGGGCGGAGACGGTGGAAAAGGCCAAGGAAAGGGCCAAGGGAAAGGCGGAGGAAAAGACTATGGTGGAGGACCCGGCCCAGACCGACGCGTGAGGTCGATCGAGGAGGTTGCTGAGGACATGTTGAGGACGTTGGAGGAACTCAAAGCCCAGCAATGTGGTGGACAAAGTCTGAGCGGATCGCAGCAGGAGGGAACTGCGGCAGGCCACGTCTAGAGGGGCCCCCACGGGAGTGGGACCTCGGAGGTCTCTCCTCCGAAAATCAGTGGAATCCTAGAGAAAGCGAAGGCACATCGGGTGCCAAAGAAGGCTCCAGAACAGCCAAAACCACTGAGTTTCGCCACTCCCAACCCCTGGAGCGCCCTGCCAAGGGAAGTGTATGTGGGCAAGGGACGTGGCAAGAAAGAAGGAGCGACCACGGAGAGCCCCGTGGACGGGCAGGACCAGCCCAAGATCTACACCATCCGTGACCATACCCTCGAAGTCCTGATGCACCCGGATGTGCTAGAGTTGCATGCCGTGAGAGTCGTCCATACACCGCAGGGTGACGAGCGGCAGTTGCACTTGAAGGTGCGTGTACGGTGCGGACAAGAGGAGTTGGTGGTGGATGTTTTGGTGGATACGGGTGCCCAGGTAAGCCTGGTCCGGAGAGGGTTGTTCAAGGAGGAATCCCTGCAGCCCAGCCGTAGACCGGTACGCCTGAAGGTGGCCAATGGAGAGATTATGGGTGGTGGCACCCATGAGGCCACTATCAGTATGGAATTCTGGGAGCATGAGCGCTTGAACCGCCCGGATTTGGCAAAGAGAAGCACTCTATCCGGGAACTTCTATGTGGCCGACATTACAGATTGGGATATGATCATGGGGTATGACTTCATGGTGGGAAACGCCATTGGAGCCCTTCCCCATCGTGCAACGCTGGTCCGGGAGGACAATGAATGTCTTACATGGCTGTCCACGGACTATGCATGCGGATCGTCCCAATGGAATGCTGAAGAAGAGGATCGGATCGTCCAAGCGGTGCAAGCTGTGGGTGTCAAGTCCAGAGGAGACCGCGGAGTTCAACTCACGGAGTATGGAATGGTGCCGCAGGTGTATGCCAGGATGATTAGGACGCTGGGAGCCGAAGCGCCCGAGACGGACGTCTTCGCTTCCCGGGATGCCCCACTTTTGAGGAAGTGTAGGAGGCATTGGCATCGAGGAGACTCAGCCTGGCACAGGCATTGGGGTTTGAAGGAATGGGGGCCCATGTATTGGCATGGCTCCCTGGAAAATACCAGACGTATGGTGGAGAAGATCGTCGCGGATAGGGCGAAGGGGATCCTGGTCATAACCGGCATAGGATCCACCCCATGTCCGCTGGAAGGTCTCAAGTCGACGCTGGATTCCATCACCCTGAACCAGATGTCATTCGGGCCAGAGGAGGAGTTGTTCGTCGACGCCAAGGGTTTATCAATGCCCTCCCCGGGTCAAGCTTGGGGTACCAAGGCTTTCCTGGTGGATGGGGCGCAAGCCCAGCCCACGGGGGATGAAGCATTCATCCGTATGGTTGAGGCGGTGCCCATGCGGGTCATGTTTGAGCCCAAGGAGGGGACGGATCAGCCAATAGATGGCATTGACGTCCTGTCCCACGCCGAGATCGACCACGTCGTCAACTACATGCGGATGGGGATGCACGACCATGTGGCAGCCAAGAAGGGGCGGGCCATGGTCACATCTCCGCATTGGTGGGATGACAAGATGTTGGTCACCGGCAAGTACGAGAAGGATGAGTTCGTGGCGAGGGTCATGGATCACATCGCGGACCAATATGATGGTCCGGTCGGGTCGGACCCGCCGACGTGGGATTTTCCGAGAATGGGGGCCGGTAGCGACAAGAACTAGGCTGATGCCGCAAATTTCCGAAGATTATCGGTGGGAAGGGCACCCCACGACGATGAAGACGGCATATCGGACGAGGAGAAGTCGGACTCAGACCCGGAAGAGGCCTATACCGCAGTGCGGTCGGTTGTATCGATACCGAAGCAAGCGGCTGAAGAGGCCCATGAGAACCCGACGGTTGCCGAGCTGAAGGAGAGGCTGATAAATGCATATCTGCGGCTATTCAGTGGCGTCGCCAACAAGAACCCTCCAGATCGTGGGAGGTTTGGCACAGCGAGGATCAAGCTGAAGCCGAACCCCAATATCGATCGTCATCGGGAGTACCAACTTCAGGGCGATCGGGCCGAGGCCATGAAGAAGTTGTTGGCCGAGTTTATTGAGCGGGGCTGAATCGAACCCTCCGACAGTGAGTGGGCCAGCCCAGCCTTTATCGTGCCCAAGAAGGAGAAAGGCGAGTGGAGGTTGGTGGTTGATTACAGGGGTTTGAACGAGCAAACCGAGCACGACTCGTACTCGCTTCCTCTGATCGGCACCATCCTTCAAAAACAACAAAAAAAGCGGATCTTCACGGTGTTAGACCTGAAACACGGCTATCACCAGATGCCGCTACACCCGGACTCCAGGCCCTGCACAGCGATGTCGACGCCGCTGGGGCCCATGCAGTGGAAAGTGGTGCCTATGGGCGCCAAGAATGGCAACGCCGCTTTCCAGCGCATCATGGAGGACCTACTCGGTCCTGCCCGGCACTGTGCCGACCCCTTTGTGGATGACATCATCATCGGGTCCGGCACGGAAGACATGACTGAGGACGAGCTCATCAAAGCGCATGAGAAGGATCTGCGCCGAGTGCTCAGCGAGCTGGACAAGCACAACATGGTGTGCAAGCCCACCAAAGCCTCACTCTTCGTGAGGGAAGTGGAGTTCGCGGGTCACGTGGTTGGTCACGGGCAACTCCGTCCCATGCCTGGGAAGCTGGCGTCCCTGCACCACTGGAAGAAGCCCCAGACCATCAGTGAACTCCGATCCTTCATGGGGTTCTGCAATTACTATTCGGGCTATGTCCGGATGTATGCAAAACTGTCGGGGCCGCTGCACAAGATGCTGCAGGTGGGCTAGTTCGATGGCCGGAAGGGGAGCAAGAAGAAGCTTGCCTGGACCCCTGAGGCCGAAGATGCGTTCACCTGCCTGAAGGAGCGACTCCTGGGGCAGCTGGGGCTATTCCTGGTGGACCTGGACAAGGGATTCGTGCTACGGACGGACACCTCGGACTATGCTGTAGGGGCAGTCCTTGAGCAGGTCCGGGACGACGGGTCGCACGTACCCGTGGCGTTTTGGAGCCGGATCCTGGCCGAGGGCCAACGTCGAACCTGGACCGCGAGGGAGAAGGAGACGTACGCCATTGTTTGTGCGCTCAGGAAGTGGTCTGGCCACATCGGATTACAACCGGTGGTGGTTTGTACGGACCATCAGTCCTTACAGAGCTGGCACAAGGAGCACGTCGACACCCCCTCGGGAACGGCAGCAAGGAGGGCCCAATGGCATGAGACGTTCGGCAAGTTCGACCTCAGCGTCGTATATGTCCCGGGGAAGGACAACACTGTGGCAGATTGCCTCAGTCGATGGGCCTACCCCGCGGGCAAGGCATGGATGGACATATCCAGCCATGGGGATGCCGAGGAGACCGAGGAGGCCAAACGCATCATCGAGATGGAGAAGGCCATGGAGCAAGAGGGGGTCACGTGCTTTGTGGTGATGGCAAACCGTACAGACCTGGCCAAGTTCCGGGGCGCCCGAGTCCAAGCTATTCGAGAGGAAACCCTCGAGCAATGGATGGTGGCCCCTGTAGAGCTAGTCAGATCGGTACTTACAGAAGACTGGTCGGATGACTATGCGGCATCCGAGCACTGGAGCAGGTACTGGAATGCCATGAGCGCCCCGTCGGACGACGAATGGCCTGAGGGCTTGACTGAGGATGGGGATAAATTATTCCTCAAGGACAAGCTATTGGTCCCTGAGAACCGAATGGAGGAGCTCATTGACCACTGGCATAACGCCCAGCTCATGCATCCTGGTCGGGACAAGATGCAGCAGGACCTGGAGTGGCGCTTCAAGTTCCAACCGGGGTACTACGCCATCCTGGACAAGTACTGCAGCGACTGCGCCGTGTGTCGGGCCACGAAGAGCCCCAACCACTCCACGGCGGGCAACCCGGTGTACACGGCTATACCGGAGGCCCCTATGCGGTCCGTGGCCATGGATGTATTCGCCATGCCTGAGGTCACCGTGGAAGGAGAGACCTACGACTGTGTCATCCTGGCGGTGGATAGGCACAGCGGGTATATCGTGGCTGTTTCTGGCAAGAAGTCCAAGAAGAAGGACAAGAAGGACAAGCATGGAGTGGGTCTGCAGGCCAAGACCGTCGCTAATGCCATGATCAGGCATTGGCTGACAATTTTTGATGTCCCAGCTGTCATCTGCAGCGATCAGGGCAGTCAATTTGTGGGTACGTGGTTCAAGACGATGTGCAAGCACATGGGGATTCGGCACGCCAAGACCGTGGCGTACCACAGCTGGTCGAATGGCCGGGCTAAGGTGGCCGGACGGCAGATGTTCGAAAAGTTCCGCCAGCTGCACATTGACCAACCGGGCCGGAATTGGTATAATTCGCTGTGGAGAGTTCTCCAGGCGTACCACGACCTTCCGGGGCCCACTGGACTGTCGCCCCATCGTATCCTGTTCCTACGGGATCGAGTGTCACGCACTCTCCCGTGGTTGAACCATGGCAAACTGGCCCGGGATGCGAGTGCTATGATGGCTGAGGCGGACGACACGGCGGCCAAGGTGTGCAAAGCACTTCAGGACGAGCATGAGAAGAGGGCCAAGTACTTCAAGCAGGGAAAAGTCCAGAAATATGCTCTCAGAGACACCGTATGGGTGGAGCGGCACCACAAGGATGTCCTGTCCAGGCATCGGCAGGCGTCTTGGTATGTGCCGGGGGTAATTGTTCGGAAGGTCGGGCAGGACGTGTATGCGGTACGTGTGGGGGATAACAAGATCCTGGACCGCGACCATACCCAGCTTCGTCCCCGAGAACCAGACCCCAGCGGACGTCCCGTCACCTTCGAGTTCACAGCCGGAGATCTGGACTCTGATGACGAAGGGGAGGACGACAACTTCACCGCCGAGAGGATCTGAAAGTGCTGCCCTGGGTCGTTGAGGGTGCCGGAGGGCTCGGGGCCGGCAAGACCAGTGGGGCAGGCACGCGAGGAGTCTCCCTGGACGTTGTTATTGGGGGTAGAACCGGATACTCGAACACCAACGGAGGCGAGAGCAGCGACAACAGAAGCAAGGTCCATGCTGATTGTTATCCGGCAGAAAATCCCAGTCTATGAAGAAAATTGATGCGGATTATTCTAAATACATCTGAGTGTCCAAAACTGTCTGAAAAGATTTAAATAATCCAATTATGTAAAAATGTTTGGCCGATCTGGCCCGCGAGCGCGCGTCAGCGGCAAATGGCGATTCCAGCTAAAATAGCGGAACGCGGCGGATTTACGGGGAATGGACCGCGGAATCAAATCCGGCTTATCAGAAATATATAGGAAATATCCTGTGACTGAGCTGCGAAACGGCAATTCCGTCGAAGCAAAGAAAATGACCAAAATGTAGCCAATCTGGACAGAATGTCTGAAAATCTGAGCAGATGGGGCTAGCCGCACTTACACTCCCCCTCCAAAAACACACTGGGGTGTGTCGCTACGTCAACGAAGAACGTAGTGCGGGTAAGTCCCAGAAAAAAAATAGAAATGTAGCCTCGATGGGGCGAAATCTGCTTGATCTGACCTGATTTGGGCTGAATTGGCACTGAATCAGGATGGATGAACCTGAAATGAAACAGAATGAGAAGTGACAAACAGTCCTCCGTGCAGTAAAACATTAGGTCAAGGGCTAAAAAGCATGTAAACGTATCGAGAATCGATACCAAACCATGCATTGGTTGAGAATGAGGTAGATTATTGGTGGATTGAGTGGGGGATCAAGAATTGGAGTGACATCTCAGCGCTCTGACACAGTTTCGCTGTCGCGGGCACGCTACGGTGTCCTCGCCGAACTCTACATCGTGTTAGTCCCGCTTTTCTCGTTCTCAAAAGTGCAGCATGTGCTTCAGATTTGGCGCATCTGGTGGATGATCACAAGATTCAATAAGATTGAAAGTCAATTTGAGCAGAGATTAAGGAGCATGAGAACTCACAGAGAGGGAAAACAAATACAAATGTAATCTACAGACTCTAAGTGAACCACGGAAGGTAGGGATGTTTTTCTGTGCACTTAGATCTAAACAGATCTTCGAGGAATGATGGGAGATGACAAGGCAATCAAGCCAAATTGTCCTAAAATGAGTAAATTCCCTGAGATGAAGGTGAAATGAAGCGGAATGTCTAGAACTGAAACTACTAACACTTTCGTTTAGACTAAAGTTAATATATATTGTCGTTTATTCAGCTCAATTGTGCTTTCCGGCACGTTGGTTCGCGAGCATCCAACAGATTCCATGAAGATCTGGATCATGTGATGATGCATCATGATGGGACATGCTGGCCCTGGATCCTTGGCATGTAACGCGCCGAAGGTTCGCTGAAGGCGCTTTACTGACAGTATATAACTGAGCGACACCGAAGAGTCCTTTATTTACAGTGGCGGCGGTGTCAATCGACTTGGACAAGGCCAATCTTTCGAATGAGTCCCACAAGACACTTGGATTCACCATTTTCGACAGTTTCAGGTCGGATTGAGCTCACATTGGCGTGTGCCAAAAATACAACGAAGCTTACGGACTTCAGAGGTTGCTTTTAGAAGTCCCTAGAGCTCCTATCTGAAGGTTGTCTGAACAATTGACGTCTGGGTTTCGTACAACAGTGGCAGAATGATGGACAAACCTGAGAAATTCAAGGTAAATTTGAGGATCCTGGATCTGAATCTGGACTTTGGCGTTAGCATCACAGCAAATGAAGGTAAGATCTGAGTTCCTGGCGTCGCATCTGGTGCAGCCAGTACTACAGGGGGTGCCTGTAGGGGTGAATGTCGCTGGCCAGCGTTTTGATTATGCACATTTGCTTCCATCTGCACGAGTAGCCAAATTCCAAAGATGCACAGACCAACAGAGACAAGATTACCCCGAATCTGCCTGAATTAAGCCTGAGTTTGGTTTTTTCTGAACACGGCAGCACACTCCGTGGCTTTCGGTATTCGACTTTCGATACGCTACCGAACGGAGACCAAAGAAAAATTGATTGATTGACGTCAAATTATCAAACATTCGCAGTTCTCCACATCATGACATAAACAGAAAGAATGAACAGTGGATTGAGCAGAATGTGGTAGGATGGCTTCCTCAATTCGGCCAATCACGAATACATGTGACCACCAACCTGTCTGGCCTGGCCCTCGTACGGCTTGGGCGCTGCAAATCAGCGGCCGAACTCGAAGCTTGGTCCTCATTTGGCTCCTGGGCTGGCCTGACCGCAGGAGGGGGGATCGACGGATCAGCCCTGGAATGTGGCTGCTGAGGGCCGTAAAAGGCTGGATCTCGATTCACCACAGGTCGTTTTCCGTCGCTCTCCACTTGTCTGTCTGGTTTCGACAAACAGTCTGTCAGGAGTACACCAATTTCGGGGTGCTTCTTGAGGAAGTCGATGAACCCCTTGGTGTATCCATGGACAAAAGATTGGGCTGGTTCCCAGTTGTTGTGACTGGAATCAAAGCCCCTCCACTCACACAGAAATTCCCATTCGCCCTTGGCGTCACGTCTTGCTTCAACAATCCTCTTGAGTTCGTACTTCCCCCCTTCGATGACCCGATCAGACAAATCTTTCGCAGTCCAAAAAAGGGGTTTAACCCGATCCTTGGGGGAGGGGATCTCTCTCTTGAGGCGATCGCCCGAAACGTCAATTTCCCTGCTGACATCCACACGAATCCTCCACCTGTTCTCACCAAGACGCGCTGTAACAGCGAATGGCCCCTCCCACAAGGGAAGAAGCTTGTCATCTCCGTCCAGGGTGGTTTCGGATTTTCGAAGCCAAACTCGATCATCGACTTCAAAATTGTGGGGGTTTTTTCGGCCTTGATTCTGGACCCAAAGCCAGTCAGCTTGATGCTTCTCGATTAATTTCGACACAGATTTATCTGCTCGTTGGACTTCGTCCAAAAACAACGAAGCATCCTTACAGGGGCGAGGATTATTCAACGGCATGTTCCACCAACACTTCTTTCGTCCAAAGACAATTTCATTTGGAGAAAGGCCATGGTACAAAGGCGTGTTGTGGTAACGGCGAAGCAATGCGAAGAGAACTTCCATCCAATGGAAATCCTTTTCACTCGCGAGCTCCTTACGAAGCATATTAATAATTGAGCGGCCAGCTCTTTGGCCAGGCAGCGCTCGATGCGAGTGGATTTCACATCGGAGGTGGTGGATTCCAAGGCGAGCACATAATTCTCTCCACCATTCGGAGGTGTACTCTTTGCCTGAATCCGTCACCACCTCGGATGGGACGTCCCAACCTCCCATCCAGGTCTGCGCGCACCATTTGGCGGCAGCCTTGCCAGTCATCGACTCAATGTTGCAAGGCAACACTTGAATGTAGCCGGAATGACGGCACTGAATAAGGAGCACACCATTGACTTTTTTATTCGTCCAATGGCACTCTTCGTCATCGAGTTCACCGAGATAGAAGAAATCACTGGTGACTCTGTTAAAGAGGCGCTCCGGAATAGGATGAGGCCTCAGATGGCCGTGCTTCTTCGCGCTGGGGGGCGTCGAGACAGCACATTGAGCACATCCGGCGGCCACTTTCATGCAATGAGTATATAGCCGTGAGCCAAACAACCTATGTTTAATCATCGACCACAGTCGACGGCCATGTGCGTGGGGGGACTCCCATTTATGCCACCAGTTTAACACTCGGGGGGCCAGGGCGTCCGGTACGCACAATTTACCCTCCATCCACAGCTTCCCCCCATCCAACGAATACTCAGCAAAAATCCCATCCTTGTGAGCATCTTTGGATTTGAGATTTCCAAAGACCTCTTTAAACATGGGATCCTGCAGATAATCGGACGTCCAGTCACGGATGATCAAGGAATCTTTAGGCAGGGGTGGAGTTTTGGCCGGATCTCGACGCTTAATGCCCTGGATCAACCGAAATCGACTTACTCGTCGGGTATAGTCAAACCGTTTCACACTCCCTGAGGAGGGATCGGTGACTTTTTCCACGACTTTCAGTGTTTTGGTGCAGATCTCATGAGCATGCGCCGGATCTGTGATGGCCGTGATGTCATGGCACGGTAATGCGTGCTGTTTAACAGCGCATTGCATGCATGCACGTCGAATGAGCTTTTTTTCTTCCTGATCCCAGTCGATGATGACATGGCGGTCCTGCTCCGTACCATGGATGTTGGTACTTTGCAGCCCCTCTGAGGCGGGGTAAGCCCATCGGCTCAGAGCATCCGCTACCGTGTTGTGTTTTCCAGGCAAATACGACACATGGAGGTCAAACAGACTGAGAAATTTGTGCCATCTGGCCCGTCGACCAGCTGGGCTCGCGACAGTATCAATGTGTTCGGTGGCCCAATACTCCAGAGATCGATGATCCGTCAGGACCTCGACTCGATTGGTGCCAACCCACGATTGGTACTTTTTTGAAGCACAGATTATGGCGTAGGTTTCTTGCTCACGCGGCGACCATTGCATTTGGCGTGGGGCTAGCTTCCGAGACCAAAATGCAAGAGGGTAATGATCACCGGTGGCTTCATCAACCTGTTCAAGGACAGCTCCGATCGCGTACCTAGAAGCGTCGGTTCTAATGTAGAATGGTCGGTCGAATTGGGGGACATGCAACGTGGCGATTTCAGAGGGCCGCCTTCAAGTGATGGAAGGCCTCCTCGCACTCGTCAGTCCACTTGACACGAACCTTTGAACCTGCCTTGCCTGCATCTCTCCCTACCTTCAATAATTCAGTGAGGGGGGCAGCAAATTTGGCATAATTCGGCACAAAAGTGTGGTAAAAATTGCAACAACCCAGGAATCCTCTCAACTCCGTGATCGTCTCAGGGCGCTTCCACTTCTGAATAGCGACGAGCTTCCCTGGACTGGGTCGTCGGGTGCCATTCTCTAGGAGAGAACCACAAAATTCGACTGATTTTAAAAATAATTTTCCCTTCTTTGGCCCACAAATCAGCTGATTGGCGTCAAGAATATCCAAAACTTGGTTCAGCTGCTTCTCATGTAGGGCCACCAGCTCGGCTTCGGTCAGTCCCTCCCCTTCCGTCGCGATGATTATGTCATCTATGTACACACTCACGAAGGCACGAAGCTCAGGATGGGCTGTAAAAAGCACATCCTCCATCATTCTTTGAAAAAATGAGGGGGCGTTCTTCAGGCCCATGGGCATGACGGTCCACTGGACTGGGCCACATGGCGTGCACATACAGGTGAGAGGTCGGCTGTCCTTCCTCAACGGCATTTGGTGAAAGCCGTGACGGAGATCCAGCACAGAAAAC
Organism: Eutreptiella sp. 'Long Island Sound 2002'; assembly: GCA_964036045.1. NCBI lineage: Eukaryota > Euglenozoa > Euglenophyceae > Eutreptiales > Eutreptiaceae > Eutreptiella > Eutreptiella sp. 'Long Island Sound 2002'. Next base: position 60,552,392 of record OZ038390.1, read on the forward strand.
AAACGACCTCTTGCCCTCTTGGCGATTTCCTCCTCAATGAGGGGCAGGGGGTGCGAATCCGCCTTGGTTTCGGCGTTGAGATTGCGAAAATCAACCACCATTCGCCAACCATCAATAGTGTTCTGGTCTGCAGGCGGCGGCTTCGGGACTGTGAAAGGTGCACAGCACCATTCGCTGGTCATACAACCCTCAAGCCAACCAAATTCCCTGAGATTTCTCTCGATGATTTTTCTGAGAATCTCATGTTTGTGTCCATGATTTTCATAAGGGCGCTGTTTTTTTGCCTTGTACCCTTCACGAAGCTCGATGAAGGCTTCACCGAACTGTCCACGGACAGGGGGGTCTTTGATCAACTTCCCTGAAAGGGTTGTGTCCTTCCGTTCCTCAAAAATCTTTTCTCTTGCCTTGGAACACAATTCAGTGTCCACCTGATCGCCAGGAATTACTGTCGAAAAAACTTTGGCGACTTCTTCGGCCTTGGCAGGAAGAATCTTCTTACGGATGTCCCTAAACAGGTCCGTATCAACTGCCTCTTGAAGATAGGTGGGTCGAGTGTCGACATTCCAGAGATTATCTTCGTGATCCAGCTCCTCGAAAGGATCTATGAAAGCTTCCACAGGGGGTTTTTCATAAAAAACTCTGAATTTGCGGCGCGATTTGGAATTTTTCTTCGCCCGTGCACTGAAGATTCTTTTCGATGTCGATTGTATTGGGGAAGAGGGAGACGAGGCGGATCCATTGGACGTTGGATCACCTTGGGTATCTGACGCACAAAAATCAGAAAAAATAGATTCATCATCAGTACCACGCTCAACCTCAGATTCAGACCCAACACAAGAATCAGTACCAGAATCAGCAGAATTAGAGTCAGAAAGCTTTCCATCCACCAGGAATGCAAGCGAACTCCAGGACCGCTGTGGCAGGGGACCTGTGTCGTCCCTGGCATACAGCTTAATCTTCCTGGGAAGTTCGATGTAATCTACACAAATGTCTTGTAATTCCTGAAACCAAGGCTTGTCGTCCCACAAGGGCACAACTAAAATAGCCTGGGTTTTATCTTGCTTGATTTTGTGGATGACCTGCTGGATTAAGTGGAACGGAGGATTAATCCACAACTTATTGTCCCATTTATGGGTCCAAGCGTCGCTAAAGTGCTTGTCAAAGCGCTTGTTCTTACGGTTAGCAAAGGCATCATACTGTGGCCAAAAGGAATGGTGTTCATGAAAATATTCACAAATTGCATCGCGCCATTTGTCGACAACTCTGTAGGATGAAGAGTGCCAGCGCGAAGGGCGTCGTGGCTGGGAGTCCCTACGAAGACATTCTAACTCTCGGGAGTAATCGGCACTCCCATTCACCTCTGCAATGGTGACATCTTCGCCAAATTTTGATGTAACTTTTTGCTTCAAAAATTCTTCTGCACTTTTAAACCCTGCGTGCAAAAAACGAAATTCAGGACGCTCCAAGGGACCTGACTCCAGCAAAAAACAACGCCGATGACCTACGGGCGCTACCCTGTTCTTGCGAAGCCAAGGATGGCCCAAGTAAAGGTCATACTTTATGTCGGCACGATAGAAGTAGTCATCCTTAAGGACAACTTCTTCCACATTTTGCTCTTCCCAAAGGTCTTGAGCGACCAAATGAGTTGATATATAACAACCGCGTTGCCCACCTGCGAGAGAATGTCCAGAAACTCCCTCGAGGGTAACGGGATGAGGCGATTCAAACACGCAGTCGTCGGGTAAGAAAGAATTGGATTGGAGATTTACCTCTGATCCATTGTCACACAAACAAGTGGCGAGGTGGAAATTTCCCTTGCAATCAGAGACCCACAGCTTGGTGACAAACTGACGGGCCCTGTGCTTGGACTGTACACCAACCTCGTCCACTACAACAGAAGGATCCGCTGCCGGATCCAGGGGAGAGGAGACAAGCGACCCTACATCAAGTAATGGTCGATCAGGAATCTGGGGATCATGCCTGAAATCGCCTGGGGAGGGGCGATTTTCGTGGCTCCCCTAGGCGTTCTGACCTCCAGTGGCTGCGTTAACATTGTGAACACAGCCTGATTCGTCGATCCACTCCTCTTGGAACGGATCATCTGCTGGATTCAGGGCATTTTCGACATAATCTCGATCCGCATCGGACACCTGATCTGCACCTGAGACCTGATCCACACGATGGTTGCCCTTTCCACGTCCACGGCCACGGCCGCCGGATGATGGACCTCCACCGTCGCCACGCCCTCTGCCCTTACCAGAGAAGGGGGTTCCCGAAGGATTTCCCTTACCTTTACCCTGTGATCCTGGAGCATTTCCTTTGTTTGTACCGGATTGAGGGGTTTGGCCTGGATTTCGATTTCCGCCTCCGGCGTTGCCATTGGGACTTGTCTGGCCGTTCGGCTGCCCACCGGAGCCGGATGGAGTCCGATTTCCTTTGCCTTGGGACCCGCCAGGGCCTCCAGTATTTTTGTTTCCACCGGAGGGGGGCGAATTCCCTTTTCCCCCCTTTCCACCATGCACCTGTCTGTCATTCCTGTCTGAATTCTGCAAATTACTGACATTTTCACCAATCACCTTGTGATCGTAAGCAGACCATCGGTGATTACCAGTAGAATGCGTCTTAGCTCGGTTCGTAGAACCTAAAAGAAGGCAGATGCTACAATGATCCTGAACATTCCGGGTGTCATTCACCTTTTTGTTGCCCTTTTGGGCCCCATTTTGGGTGTTTTGCTGGGTATTCTTGTTTCCCCCAAGACCCTCATGGAAATTTTGATTGGCGGCGTCAGCGAGCCGCTCAACCTCTTCCCACAGTTCCTGCGGGGTGAACGAAAACACCCAGTTCTTGGCCTTCAGGCGATGGCCGTGGAAACTTACTCCCCTGTTGAGGACTTGGACAAACAAGTCCCGATCCTCGTGTTCATTAAACTTGATTTTCCACGTGTTTTCAGTGAATTTCACCTTGGTAAACGACGTGGGGGAACACTTTTGAAGTGATTCCCTGACGGAAAACCTGTTGGCCGAGGCATCGAAGCCATCGACCTCCGCCCACCAGGTCTTGACCTTTTCTTCGGATTGTTTATTCCGAAGGGTGGCGGCAGTTTCGGAGGGGATCTTGTCAAAAATCAGATTTTTCAGCTCGGCACTAGAAATTTTTTCGCCTGAATGTTCAGATTCTTCCACTAGATTCCAGAAGCGCTGTCTTTTGTCTTGCACTTCGAGCAAGATTAATCGAGAGAATGAAGGAAAATTCTTCAACATCTGGTGGTAATGGTCCTCAGGCAGCCGGGATCCACGTACCTCCAACTGTTCCCACACCTCATCAAAGGTAAGGGGGGAACTTGAATCCTCACGATCACTCCAGGTCCTGAGCCAAGTGTTGGCCGGCGCTCCCTCAAGGCAGTCCAGGAGGGCCATCAGGAACTGATCATCTTGGAGTTTTTGAGTCTTAACCCACAGTTTAAATTCCCGTTGGAACTGAGGCCAACGTCTGGGGTTTCCATTATACTTCGGTTGCTTGGCAACCTGACGAAGTCGCAATGAAGTGGGATTAAGAAGCGAATCCAGCCCAACACCGGCCGTAATGGCAGACACCTTGGCGGCATCATTCGCCACACCAGCTCCGGCGAGGGTCTGGGCGAGCAACAGCTGGGCTAATGCATTGGAATCAGCAGCAGGAGGGGCAGTACGGGAGGCAGTTCGCTTGGCATTCTGAGCCTCAGTCCTAGCCTTCGCCGTCCTACTCTGAGATCGAGAGATTGTAACCCTTTCCTTTAGCTTGGTCCTGCTGATCCGTGCATCAGTGGTCTTGGAGTCCACCGAAGGAGCAATTGAAAAATTTTCTGTCGCCTCCTCCGACGGTTCTGTTACTTGTTCCACCGATGATGCGCCCTCAGACCGCATGTGGGTCTTGAAAAGATCTTTAATTCCCAGCGTTTGAATGATGAGTTGCATTTGATCTTTGAGCAATTGGAGCTCAGTATCTCGCTGGCATCTGCAGGAGCAGTCGGCAGGACAGTACATACCGTGTCCTGAAGGGCCTGAGCAGGCTGTCGGACCGCTAATCTCGGTGGTTCGCAGCCAGGAGTCCACTTGGGGAGCTCCTTCAGCCCTAATTTCCAGACTTGCCTGCCTGGCTGCCTCTAAAATTCCTTCCTCAACCGCGGCGGCTAGATCGTCGCGGATGGAAACAGGGGGATGAGGGGCGGAGGGCCCGGCAACAGGTGCCTTGGTCTTCTCCTTCGGGAAGGGACTTGCCTCCCAGATCTGCAAAAAAATGGCAAAAGAGTCATCTTCTTGAGAACGCCACCACATCCTGGTATTAATTTCTTCCTGAAGAAGGAAAAAATATTCCATTAAAAAATCAGAGGCGATTCTTTCTTGTCCTATCAGCTTAGACGTGGCTAATAGACAAAGGGCCTCAAGCGCCTCAAGGTTACGGGTCACTTCTGAAGACAAATGGTTGTCCCATTGTGCCCAAGAGGCTGGTCGATTATAGGTAGGTACCTCACCTGGACCACCCATCTCAATGTCGTCAATGTCGGCGTCGATGGTCTCAAAATGTGGACATTGGTAAGGAGTATTAGTACCTGCCAGGTCCGTAAGCTCCACCGGAGCGTTGCCATCGGTGTAGGCTGGGAGATTCCAGCTGCTTGATGGCCAATTTCGACTGGGATCTTGATGGTAATCTGGGCCTCCACAGCTGCTGATTTGTGCCCTTCTTGGGCAGCTTGGGCTTGCGCAAGGCATTCCTCTCAAGGCCTCGTTCGCACAGCACCACGGCAGCGTAATTGTTACGTCTCCAGGAGCGGCGGGGTCTACGGGGCCGTACTGGGGAGCTAGCTGTGGTTGGGACACCAAAGGAACAACATTCAGGTAGCCTCTGCTACCATGAAAGTGCTGCCCTGGGTCGTTGAGGGTGCCGGAGGGCTCGGGGCCGGCAAGACCAGTGGGGCAGGCACGCGAGGAGTCTCCCTGGACGTTGTTATTGGGGGTAGAACCGGATACTCGAACACCAACGGAGGCGAGAGCAGCGACAACAGAAGCAAGGTCCATGCTGATTGTTATCCGGCAGAAAATCCCAGTCTATGAAGAAAATTGATGCGGATTATTCTAAATACATCTGAGTGTCCAAAACTGTCTGAAAAGATTTAAATAATCCAATTATGTAAAAATGTTTGGCCGATCTGGCCCGCGAGCGCGCGTCAGCGGCAAATGGCGATTCCAGCTAAAATAGCGGAACGCGGCGGATTTACGGGGAATGGACCGCGGAATCAAATCCGGCTTATCAGAAATATATAGGAAATATCCTGTGACTGAGCTGCGAGACGGCAATTCCGTCGAAGCAAAGAAAATGACCAAAATGTAGCCAATCTGGACAGAATGTCTGAAAGTCTGAGCAGATGGGGCTAGCCGCACTTACAGGATCCTGACGGACAAGCCAGACCCGGGGACGCCTGGGGGGAGGCTTTATAAAGTCCGTTGGAAGGGATTTCCTGCATCCAGTGATTCGTGGGAACCTCCGAGCAGTTTTGTGTGACGAGGTATACCACGGTCTGGATGGAGTATCTAAGGAAAAAGAATATTTCCTTGGATGTCAAGGACGTGTTGGTCCATTTGGTGGCTGCAGCAGCACCGTAATGGATCCCCCTTGGCACTTTTGTTTGTTTTTGTGCTTGGGAGACGGGTGAGGGCATTCATCCGGGGGATTTTGGGCCTTGATTGGCCATACACCCCCTTCACTCGGTCTCCACATATATATTTCATTGTGGTATACGTATTTAGATCGGTCGACGACGTTTCTCTATTTTTGATCCCCTTGGTCCATGTTGTAGATCAAGAGGAGACCGGATATGGCGGAGGGCACCGATTATGAGTGTCCTCAACCCTCCCTTGGGGCATGGGGGACGCCTACGCCGTATGTGGGGCCTCCATGTGTCCTTGGGACATGGGGAGGGGGGGTTGGAGCCCATTGGGGTCCTCCCGTCCTCTCTTCAATGACTTCCGAGCAGATACAACGCTCTGAGAAGGGGGGTGAAGCCGGTTCGGACCCCCGTGGCCATCTTTGGGTCACTTGGGGTGTGTATCTATGTGCCGGCAAGCCGCCATTGGCTGATATCATACTCTCCCATCCACCTGACCTAACCTGATGTGATAGTGTGATAGGATTGGCCATTCCAGCTATGAGCGGCCATATTCAATACCGAGGCGCCGCCGGCTGAGATTTATATATCAAATTATCAGGAATCAACAGGGTTTTTTTATCATAATGTTTCCGTAATTTTCCAGCTATCCGTTCTGATTGTCAATGTATCGGCGACTGTCAGTTGGCTCGCGATTTTGCGGTAACCGATTGGTTAACTGTTATTTCCAGATATTTTAGCGGAAACCCCGATGAAGGGTTAAATTTCATCAGAAAAGGGTTCGTTGCTTCCGCAATTTTCATGTTATACACTCGCAAAATTAATCCGATTTTTTCAGACATTCAGAATCGGATTTTCGATTTCGAGGTCGCCGCACTTGATATGATGAATTTCGAGTGGTCCTACATTTTTCCCCGATCACGAATCAACCTTCCTTTTGTTGTCTCCTTCATTTTTCTTGGAGATATAGGCGAAACAAAATTGATTCGTGAGGCCACTTTGAAAGGTCATATCTCCGGCTCACTGCGAGGAGTTACAATTTTGAGATATGGGCTGGAGTCGCCTTGGTCTCAACTTAATATAGGAAGCGTCAAACGCCTTTGATGTGTACACATGCCCGGTGTAGCAAGGGATAATGGTCAAGAGGGTAGAAAATGATATACAACTCTTGGACCATGCAACCGAATATTTTAATGCAACTTTCGAGTGTACCGCATGAGTGTTGGTGTTGCATAGAAACTTTCCTTGGGTTCCCATGTATTTTTAACGTGAAGTTATGTCCATGGAGGGGCATGGCACACCATGGTGGGAGCCACTTTTAAGGGTATGTGTTATATGGATGGTATGTGCTTCGCTATGCTCACGCCCATGTTATACATCTCCGTTTGTAGGAAGATATGTGGAGTCATACGTGGCAAGGGCTTCGCCCATGTCCCAATGATGAGCTCCATAGCGCTAGACTAAGTCTACCGCACATATAGTGCATGTGGGAAGGCTTACGGAGCGACCCACAAGCGCCACTATCAATTTTCCCATTTTCACGGTGCCTGTCGGGAGGAGGTTCGAAGGTGTCCCTATGCGTCCATGTGGCGATCCAAGTGGGGGGATTGTTTGCAAATGGTCCCAAGCAATTGTGTTTTGAACCATATGTTGATACCATGGGTGAGCGAAGTTATATACTATTGTGATTATCTTGAATTTGGCAATATTTGCATGTTTTTGACCTCATTTTATGCTCATTTTTGTAATTTATGTGCTCAACTAGTCGGCTAACAGTAAAGTGCCTAGAGATCCGTGAACTATGATATGTTGCTTATATGTTGGCATATGCTTCGGTGTTGCACCTCACCATATGCCGGATCACCTGGTCACTTTGGCGGGGCACACGAGGCCTCACAAAATTAGGTCTCAAATTCGTGAGTTGACTTGTGAAGCTTGGCATGTATATATCCGGAGGGGTTTAGGAGGCAATGTTCGGATATTCTTGGGCATGGACCTTTGGTCTATATCACCCTTGTATATTACTTTCCGGTTTGACGGATGCATGGAGCATTTGAATACTTGCCGTATGCATTTTTGAGTATATAATTGAATTTTGGGCACTATGGTGTGATTTGCCTAACTTTGCTATGTTGTGAGGTCATCTTCATGGGGCAATTCTCCAAGCCCAATCGACACCAAGTCCAACCAAAGTTATGGCAGGGTAGGGCATGGTCCTGAGTGCCACTCTAGGCCATGACACACCACGTCCCCTATTGGGCTAGGGTTTAGAGGCTTGGGAGTGAACACAATTTTGGGGTTTGTGTAGTGACTTTTGACACATGGCATTTAGCCATCTTATTTGACTGGGTTCAGGGCATCATGTTGGCGAGTCAAGGGAAGGTCTTGAGTCCAGGGAATGAGGGGTCTATGGCTGTGATTGTGTATGTTTCCATCTTTCCCCAATCTTGCTTGATTTGTGTTCATATGCCAATTTCAGGGCTTCCTTTCTCCATTATTCTATTGGTGCAATTCTATGTACATGCCCAACGCCCGTGTCTCCGTGTGCCCCGTGAGACGACCGGCGTGTTGAAAGGAGTTGTTGGGTGTCAACGCGGGACCTCAAACACCCTTGGAAGCCCTCAGTGTGGATTTGGATTTGAGCTATTGTACTTGGGAGTTGGTTATTGCAAGGGATCAGGATTTGTGTGAAGGAGCCATATTTTACTATTTTTTGTGGGAAATTGTGCAGGATAAGGCAAGATCATGCAGAACCTGGTGAGAAGCAAGACCATAGGAGTGACAGGAAATGGTGGAAGGGGTACAGCAAGGGCCAGTCCTGGTAGGGACCTTCTTTAGGTTGTATGGGTTTTTGAGTATTGGTTACATCGATGAACAGGTGGAATGAGAGAACGAAATTCGTAATCTGCCGCACACGATTTCAGTTGCTTGTAGCATTACATAGCTCAAGAATTTGTGTTCCTCACAAACACGCTTTCTACTGATTTCACGTGCTTCAGAATCGTACTTGATGAGTTCTCTTCCGTGATTTGCCTGTTGCTTTGCTTATCTGACAAAGCTGTGATTTTAGGGGATGTGGTGTACTTCAAACTGGTGTTAATATGCAAGGGGGTGACACACCGTAGAATTAAAAAGGAGTTGCTCACTTTGAAGCGCTAATTGCAGGCCTTCATCGCTTTGTGCTTTGAATGGGCTAGATGTCTTGTGCCTAGGGATTTGTTACCGTTGTTTCACAATGTCGTCGCACGCACCGAACGGCGTGTCCGACGAACACTCCCGTTTGGGCCGTATTTTTTGATCACAAAATTGTTTGTTGGACACAGGGTGGGGGGGGGGGGGTAGGAATATTTGGCTTGGTGGCCCTTAGAAGCTGCACTGGTAAATGTCGATTCCGGTTCGTTTGACACAGTTTTGCGTTCGGAGGCAAGTCCATCACCCTCTTTGTGGACCAACAACAACCACAACAGCAACAACAACATTCGCAACTAGTTTTGTCTGAGACCGGGCTTGGGTACCAATTTTGAGATGGATTGAAGCTAACTTTTAGGACATGGCATTTTCGTGTTGGCCGCATATGTACATGTAGGGTGTTATGTATATCACGGTTGTGGTTTATTTAAGGCCATACACACCGTGGCTTGGGAACCTTTCATGCAACCTACATCCCGTTGGAAGATGCCCTATACGTGTCGATTGTTAGCGCCGATGGTGACGATCAGAATGGCAAATGGCACATTTGTTACCGTTGTGGTAGATGCTGGCCCATTATATCTCGTTCACCTTTGGCAAATCATAAACTTGTTGACGTCCATGTTTTGCCATTCTAAATGCATCAGCCCTACTATGTTCTTACATGAGTCTATGGAAAGAAAGGCAAACGTAGTAAACACATACGTACGACATATTTCACATGCATTACAAGGCCGGTGGTGTGCCGTGGCACATGCATGCTTTTTTGTTTGGGAATCATAAACCTACATTGTTATAGCACACTGTGCTCGGGGCCTCACTTTATGGGAAGCCCGGCTGGGCACCACTAAAAAACCAAGAGACCACTCAATGGCGGCCGAAAAAGATAGCATGTTGCATCCATGCATGAAGCTGATGATGAGCAACCAATGTTTTTTGTCATGTTTTCTGTTTTGCTCTCGACAAATTTTCACCTTGGTGCTTGACCGCATGTTTGCAACTCCGGCCTTTTTGCCTTCTTGCCGGGGATTGTAGATTTCCGGCATGAAGCTACATATGTCTATTTCCATTAGGTCTTCAGCATCCCGTACCGAGCGGTACATTGTCATGGCCCCCTTGACCCCTTAGCTAGCTTGAGATGTGTGAGATTCTATCGAAACTTGGGCTGACTTCTCAATCCATAGGGTGCTGATGTGGCTGAGTTATGAGATCCAAACCAAGAAAAAGGGTAAATTATCACTACGGGTGACAATGGAGAGTGCGGATGAGGGGCAGAGAAGAAACCTACTCAAAGGGCAGAGGAATGGGGAAAAAATATCAAAGTGATGATGGACGCAGAACCAATGTGCAGAACTGGAGGCCTTCCCTTTGTGAGGTTCATGTTGGGAGTGAGTGGGGTGTAATTGTTGGAAAAAAAGATATAACAAGTGCTATACAAACCATATATACAGTGAACGAGGACTATAAAATTACATGTTGATGGTTTGTGAGCCACACATTGTGCACCCAGCAATACGGCCGATTTCACAAGATGCGGCTTCCATAGTTTTTGCTGGCACTGAACAATGACTATTTGCAGCTGGCCTGCACAAAAAATAACTCGCACGGTGCGAACCATAAACAAAATTAACACTTCAAACTCCGACATTTCTTTTGGATTGTTGCAACGGGCAATGTTGAAAAGCAAAAAAAACCTTGAAAACACTAGCTTTAGTATGATATATGAGCTATGTACAAGTAGCAAAGTAGCCCACCACATCAAACCGTTTCCAAACATGCCGTAGCCGGGATTCCAACCTCTTTTTACGCACTATGGTCCCGTTACCAAAGTTGACAGTTGTGTGCTTAAATGCCCTACATGTGTACTTAAAAACACCCGAATTGTACCATAAACACCCCCTAGTTGAACCAAATAACAACAAAAATTGTGCCAAAAAAAAGCCAAAATCCACCAAATCAACTCTCTGAAAAGTATCTCCTCTCCAAAATACATAAAAAAAACCCGTGGGGAAAAATGCTTTGACACGTTTCGGGAGGCTTTGTAATACTTGTACGCCAAATCTTTTTTGGGTACATTTTGCGGACACTTTTGGGGGGGGGGATTTGCGATCAACCACAGCTTGGTGGACACAATGAATCCCACTTTGTACCAGAAAACCCCGTAGTTTGCACAAAAAAACACCCGTTCGTAGCAAACCCCCCCCTTGAGTGCACAAAAAGCCCCTAGTTAGACCAAAAAAAACCCTACTAACCCCCTCCCCTCGAAATGGACCAAAAAAAGCCTTGGAGGGGGCCACCTCTATTGTTTTGGCCCCCATTCTAGGAAACGGACTGCCTCCTTCACCCTTGTTCAATAACCCCAAACCTGCATCCCCTCACACCCCGTTGCCAAAGCACATCCATTTCCGGATAGCTGGGAGCCATAGAGCAAAAGGGGGAAAAACACATCCGTGTGGGACCTATCAATGCAAAACTTGGAGCACTATGAATTGCTGTTTCGTTTCGGGATGTCTCCCCGGGCTGGGTTCAAGTTTATGGCTATGGTTTGGGCATGGTGTCTGGGATAGGGTTCAAAGCATGCTTTGGGATCCAGGTGGACATAAGGTTGGGACGGGTTCTTGGGTAGCTGTCTGAAAGGTTTTGAGAGTCAGGGTATCTGATATTTGGTGGGTGGCTATGTGCTGAAAATACAAACAGTTTTGATAGCAATAGGTCATTTGCTCGTGGATACCAGAAAAAAAGCCTACTTGGTACAACGATCCCCCGAAATGTGTTAAAAAAACCACCAGGGGTTTTTTTGATACATTTTGTGTGGTGTTTTGATACATTTTAGAGGGTTTTTTGATCCAATGGGGAGTGGTCATTTGGTACAATTAGGCGGGGGTACAGATAGTATGCACGAAGTCGCCCCCCCCCTACCTCCCCCCCTACCCCCCCCTATCCCCCCCCCCCCCCCCCCCCCCTACCTCCCCCCCCTACCTCCCCCCCCCCTACCTTGACCCCCCTACCTTCGGCTCGCTTCGCTCGACAGACGGCTCGCTTCGCTCGACGCGGGGGCCAGCCCCCGCAACCCCCTTAAATAACAAGACTCCTGCGGTGGCCACAGTCCGCCTTTTGTGTGCACCGCCTTGTGTGTGCACCGCCTT